>CAJQUW010007235.1:0-466112 GCA_907163375.1 Prostheceraeus crozeri
GCGACAATCTTCTGGTTGGTGGATCGAAAACTTAAGTCTAAACTTGCCTGACCAGTTGGCAAATGTTTGGAATTTCAGAGGAATTTCATTCAGAGACTGATTACAGATTATGTGAAGGGTTCGTAGGGCTTCCAATCGACTTGGATGTACTTCAGGGTGTGTTTAGGTGAAAATATGGGAGTTCCAGATTTGATGCCATGCTGTTAATCTCTGCAAGGCTTGGAACAGCTGGCTACGAAGCATTGAAAAAGTTCATGCATTTAATTGGTTAAGAAGTCAAACTATCTTTTTAATAAAACGCTTTGTTATTTTATGTGTCTGTAACTTTGTTAATATTCCATTCGCGAGCACGAAATTTTGCAAGCACATACAAAATTTCTTGTTTATTCCGAAATCTTCCAGATAGTAAAGAAATCTACTAGATAGTAGACATAAAAATAAGTTAGAAAACTTTGTTTTATATTTAATTGCACTTTGGAATTAATTTTGAATTCCATTCAGCCACCCATGCTTCAAGACAATCGAGATTGTATCACTCACCGAGTTTGCAGCTATTCTACATCATATATTTCAAGAAATCTACTAGATAGTGAATTCCTAATTCTACTAGATAGTAAAATCCAGATTACCGGGTGTTGATTTGCAAGTAAAGAAAGGCTCAATAAGGAAATTTTGATAGAAAAAATGTCGTTAAAGGAGGAACTACTGCGTGCATTACCAGAGAGACAAGAAAATTGTTTACTTGTTTATGTCTACTTTTGGCACTTTGAGCCAATATCAACCAATTACAATCTCAAGAAGTTGATAGGGATGTTCAAAAAAGTGCGCAAAGGGAAAACCTAGCTATTTTCAACTTTCCGTGATTTTTTTTCTTGATCTCAACCAGTTGAATCTGGCATTAGTGTGACCTGTGCATATGCCCACCGTTGTAAAGGAGAAACGTGTCAGCATAATGAAAATACGGAGAAAAGCGACTTCACGCATCCGGTATTATATCGATAAAGAGAAAAAAAACCAAGTTTCAACGGATACAAGAAAGAAGAGATATTATTATTATTATACGACGTTTCGCCTTGCAGGCTTGCTCACGTATGAATGTACGGAAAGACACATGAGAGATGAAGTAATACACAATGATATAAGTTCACACGTATTTACAGTAAAAACAAGTGGAACAAGGATAAAGGAGCATCTTTAGAAGAAATCCTACTCAGCAGTACAAGCTCACTTCGATGAAGAACATTGTGGTCTACAACCGGCATTCAACATTAATTGGGAGATTTTACATACTGGCCTAAGCCATTTCAATAGAAGAAAGACACTTGAAGGTATGTACATCTCCAAAGAAGAACCTTATACTTTGATGAATGGTTGTACTGGTCGCAGTATTGTTTATGAAAGTTAAGGTCTATGTGTATGTAATTTCCTCTTTAGGTCCTATTTTCGGTTTTCGCATGCTGTTTTTATTTTAGGTAGTAGTATTTTAATTATTCCATATCTTACTGAGGTATGGAACACTTGTTTTTACTGTAAATACGTGTGAACTTATATCATTGTGTATTACTTCATCTCTCATGTGTTTTTTCGTACATTCATACGTGACCAAGCCTGCAAGGCGAAACGTCGTATAATAATAATAATATCTCTTCTTTTTTGTATCCGTTGAAACGGGTTTTTTTCTCTATTAAACATGTCAACAGTTAGAGCACCGAAAGAATTTTATTTTTGTTATATCAACAGCTCAATTTCACGCGAATATTGTCCAACCGTTCACTACCGAACTTGGCATAGAACCAGACGAATGTGTGCTATAAATTTGAGCCATGTTCTCCAACACAGTGATATGTGCAGCTACTAAAAGAGTGACTGTTGTGATTCGTAAGGGTAAAAACTTTGAAAGTATACGCTGTCACAGCGATTCCGATAATTTAATTGTTGATTTTTGCACATAATTTCGCCAATACATATCCAAATTACTAACAATATGAAATTCACATTCTTATCATAAATAATTAGATGTCTGGACGATCTCACAAGCACTGATGATGATGATGATAATTGAATGATCTGACGCTTTGCAATGAAGCAAGTGAGAAATACATGATTTTTGAGATGAATTTCTTTTGATCGAGATTTTACGCTAATTAACAAATCTACGAACGTATTTCATTCGGATGTAATTATTCAAAAATTTGATTATTTCTGAAAGAAGAAGATCACAAATCACTCAAAGCACTGACATCGAAGACAACCCAGCATCAAAGACTAATTGAGAACAAACTTAACAGGCCTATATATTGAGTTATTACGACAAGCCATGTTGCTATCACAATATTTATTAAGCAGAATGCAGTACAACCTAGCATGAGTAAGCCAGTAGGGGAGAGTGGGGGTGATTTGGCACCTGGGGTGAATTGGCACCCACCCCCTACAGCCTATTTTAGGCTCTGTATCAAAAATCCGAAATATACATTTGAAAGCACTATTATAGTGCACATTTGGCATATAATAATTATGTTCATGGCGGACTTCGTATTTCCTCCACACATCAAAATTACGTTTACCTTAGGTCAAAAAAATTTTGCATTTCTGCAGTTTTTGGGATATTTTTTCCTAGCAACTGATATTTACCGGCAATACACGTTTTCTGCTAGCTAGGTCAATGGACTATAAGGTCACATGAATAAAATTTCCAAAATTTTGGTATTCTCGGTACGCCAGCTGTTTTCGATAAAAAATTGAAATGGGGTGATTTGGCACTCGGACAGTGGGGTGATCTGGCACTATATGTTGACAGCTAATTTTGTTGACCGAATCTAGCTTAATCCTGCTATTAAAACTGAACTAGTAGGACATCCATCAGGCGTAAATCTTTACGCATCATCACTGCAAATTACTGCTAACTATAACCGATTAGGCTTATCTAGAAGGGCAAATAACTCATAGCCTATAGCGATATGCGTTTTCCAAGTTGATTTCGATTCCCTACTGCGTCAGTTGTAGGAGCCGGAACCATATATTTCGGCTACCTGCCGAAATATCAGTGTTCAATTTGCCGAGCCCGTAAACGTATTGGAAAAATAGCATGCTTACAGTGTTTCTATTGATAGCATACTCTTGTTTTATATTGTTCAACTGTGCAATTTTTTCATCGATCTGATATATATAAAGATTTATTTTTACTATGCATATTGTTTTACATGCGTCAAATCAATAAGATTCAAGGATTGGGGATAATATGATGTAATAAAACCACATTTCAGAATTATCTAAATAGACATACAACAAATAAAAATTATTACATAGGTTTAGTAACAAAGTCGAATGTGTGTAGTTAGTGCCGGTATATAATCCTAATTAGTAAGTCAATTAATTAGTTTTTGCGGGTCTGCGTATGTGCCTATTTTATTAAAAACGCAACCTAGACTAACGGCACATACCCTAGTTCACAAAATAGTAACAGCGGTACATCGTGGGGCAAGTTATGGGGGACAAACTAGAGGAGTGCCAAATCACCCCATCGAAGTGCCAATTCACCCCACACATTTCGTGAATTGGCATTTTTGCAACCTTTTTTGAAACGAATATTTGAAGAGGAAGGAGTCCGAATCGAAAAAAAGCTTTAATACAAAAAAGTTAGGAAATTCCTTGAATATTAAGGTCATTATGTTTGAATAGTAAAAAAATTCGTTGTTTGGTCATGAGAGCTAATTTAGTGTTAGGGTGCCAGATCACTCCACTCTCCCCTAGTTAGTGTGCGTGTACAAAATAATTCAACATAAATATAAATAGAAATCGCATCCATGGTTACAGGAATTAATGAACCAAATAGTATACGTAGATAGTAATAGTAATAGTAATAGTATAACCAAGATATTTACGTACAAGTAAATGAAAAGGTAAAAGAATGTCTATGTATGGACCTGTCAGATTTCTGTTCTTAATCTGGAGGACAGATCACATCTCCACAGGCCCCCTTGATCTGGCCCACTACCCTTAAGAACCGAATTCTTCCAAGGGGTTTCGTCAAAACATCAGAAAGATTTTGTTCTGTAGACACATAAGATAGAGTTATTTTGCCAGATGCTACCAATTCCCGTATAAAATGGTATCTGATATCAATATGTTTAGTTCTTTGATGATGACCGGGATTCTTGCTCAGGGCTATAGCACCTTGATTATCACAAAAGCGTTGTACGGATTTTGTCGTTATCAAAAGATCTTTACACAGTTGTTGCAGATGTATTGCTTCTTTTGCCGTTTCACAGAGGGCCAAGTATTCTGCCGCACAAGTAGATAGGGCAACAGTCGGTTGCTTTTTAGTCTTCCAACTAATTGGACCTGTAACTCCATTCAGCTTGAAAATGTAAGCGGATGTAGAACGTCTATCTTCATGTGAGGATGCCCAATCGGAATCACTGTAACCATGCAATATTGGATTCTCCGTCTTGCTATAAGTAAGTTTCCAATGTTTGGTGCCTTTGAGATAACGGAGGACACGTTTAGCTGCAGTGACATGTTCTTCTGTAGGATGTCGAAGGTATTGTGACAATTCAGATACTATCCATGAAATATCAGGTCTCTTAGCGATAGACAAATAAAGCGAACCACCCACAAGTCCGCGGTTGTCAAAATTTGGAGTCGTTTCGTCGTGAGTATTGTCAACATTAAATTGTAGACCTTCTGCTGGAGTAGGAGCGGGCTTACAGTCTTCCATGCCGTATTTCTTGAGAAGTTTGTCAATATATTGATTTCATTGATTGATATATTGAAGTCATTTGATTAATTACAATTTTGTCGCTTTGCATACGGAATTCTATACCCAGGAACCATCTTAATAGTCCACGATCGTCAATCTTAAACCGTTGGCTTAATTTCATCTTCATATCCTTGATTGAGTCGATGGTTGTGGATGCAAGTATAATATCATCTACCCATACGACTATTACCGTGAAATTATTTGTACATCTTTTATACAAACATCGATCCACCTCTGAGTTTTCGAAACCTAGATCTTTCAAGAATCCATCTAATAGCTTGTTCCAGTTTCGACCGCTTTGCTTCAAATCACATATCGACTTCTTTAAATGTAAAGAAAGACGTTGACCATTTGTATGAGTCACGTAGCCTGGTGGCGGTTCCAAATATACATCATAATCAATAGGAGCATGCAAATATGCTGATTTAACATCCATCTGATACAAATGCAAGTTATTTTGTATAGCCTTTTGCACAAGTAATCGTATTGTTACCATTCTTGTTGTTGGAGAGAATGTCTCTTCGTAGTCTAAACCGGGAATTTGTGAGCAACCTTTCGCTACATATCGTGCTTTGTATTTATCAATATTTCCATGCTAGTTTAATTTCACAGTATATACCCAACGACCTTTGATCTCATTGTAATCGGGAGGACGTTCAACCAGTTCCCAAGTCTGATTCTCTTCTAGGGCTTGAATCTCTTCATCCATTGCTCTTTTCCATTTATTTGCATTATTTGAATTAATCGCTTCTTCATATGTATTAGGGATGTCGTATAGGATATTGGTTGCGTATATTGATATTAGTGTTTGGAATTCAGATCCCGGGAATTCGGGACAAAGCTTCTTCGAATCCCGGGATTTTTCCCGGGACAAACTGAAATTCCCAAAAAGTGCCATGTTGTTGGCAATTTTGCTAGCTCGACTATATTCTAGGTGCATTGGAAGGGTTTGTATTTACCAATTTATTTTGCTGGTGGCTATTTTCGAGTTGTATTGGAAGGGTAATAGC
Organism: Prostheceraeus crozeri; assembly: GCA_907163375.1. Taxonomy (NCBI): domain Eukaryota; kingdom Metazoa; phylum Platyhelminthes; order Polycladida; family Euryleptidae; genus Prostheceraeus; species Prostheceraeus crozeri. The sequence continues at coordinate 5,770 of CAJQUW010007235.1, forward strand.
ATTTAGAGACACTTTAATTACGGCACCGTACATTTGAGATGCAATTAATCAAGAAAGCTTTTTTAATCACAATTAATGCCTGGGAAAGCTGTATTGTCAAAATTGCTAACTGCTACAGTTGCTTACTGATAGAATTATTTCTAATTTTGGTACAAATTCTGCGGCAATTCCTGTACGGTGCCGGTACAAAGTTACGAAAGTAGTTAGTAGGCCTATTGAGTTATGAACCAGTTGTGTTTGATATACATGTAATTAATTATATTACACCTAGGTCTACATGTACCTCATACTCCTTGTGATTGCGCGTATTGAAATGCCGTCCTCTGCTGCTAGTCTTGCCAGTATTTCTGCTAGTGATGATCGCTTAGCAGACATGAAAGCTCGATCTAGAGTTTGTTGCTTCACTTTCTTCCTCTGTGACGGTTGATCAGCCATGTCTTCATCAGCTTTGCGTTTCTGGGACACAAGCTCACGATGAATGTTCTTCAAATGTCTTAGCAAACCGCTAGTCGATGATCCTTTGCAGCCGATAGAAGCTTTGCAAATATTGCAGATGGCCTTCAAGCCAGTATCGTCTTTCGTAAAATAGTTCCAGGCGGGTGAATCCATGGCTTAGACGTTGCACTGCACTGAACTCTCAACTCGAAGGAGTAGTCTATAAACTACGGGCATTCTTCTTGAGCGCTAACACCAAAATCAATTTTCATCTCCATGGAGATGGGAAAAGGAAGGAAACGGTGACAGTCATCTGGCTTCTCGCACCAATCGTGACCTTGCGCAAGCCTTGCGGTAGCAGTCACACACAGAATCATAGCACAGAAGTGGCACAGAATACTGTAGTCACACCCAAGACGTCACACACGATCACTCAGTTCTAACATCATGCTATCATACAATTCTTACTCAGCAACATTTCAACACATGAGTCATTCTGCCGAATGACGCGACGAAATATGACCTCAGACAAGGACTGCTATTATATTTAGACGTCAGATGAGACGACAAATGTATTATGCATAATCAGAATAGTTAGCTTTTGTGCTATGTACTACGCAGCTTCCGGTGCTACTTACTAGCCTTTTACGACTCTATACAGACTATGTAGCCAATCATTAACTAAAATATGATAAACGCAGATTCGCACAACTACTATGCAAGTTAATATCTTCTTTTTCAAGAAAATTGAATCCCGGGATTTCCCGTCTCTTTCCCGGGATTCGGGACAAGAAAAATACGTCGGGATCCCGGGATCCAAACACTAATTGATATGATATTGGAAGAAAATTGTTCATAGTTTAATCGCTCAGGTGGGCGTCTGTTTCTTGGAGGAAGTTGCCTTTTCTGCAGATTTGCAGTTTCTGAGGGATCATTGTTTGTCTGTTCATTGTCTTCGTCGGAGTCATCAACAATCCGGTTTCGTAAATCGTTGTCTTACTTTGAAAAGCGTACATTTCTTGATGTTCTCACTTTATGAGTTTGTGCATCTAGAACTGTTATTCAAAGGATTGATGCCGATGAAAATTCCAGGTAAATTTCGTTGATCCAGTTTTGATTTATGAATTTCATCATAAATAGTGCAAGCAGAACCAAATTCATATATGCATTGGAGATTCGGACGTTTAGAAGTAAATAGTTCAAAAGCTGTTCGTCCTGTACGACGCTGATAGCATCTGTTCCTGATGAAGGCTGCGTATCGTACGGCATACATCCAATAGTAGTTTGGTAATCTTGCTTCGTGTAACATACATCGGGACATATCCATTAGAGTTCGCCAGTTCCTTTCTGCCTTACCATTTTGGCTAGGTGTGTATGGTGCCGTTGTCGTATGTTTTATTCCTCGATTCAAAAGAATTTGTTGAAAATCAGAACCTGTGTATTCTCCACCGTTGTCAGTATGGATTTGCAATACTTTTCCATATGGAGCGATGTCTGCAAGAAATTGTAAGAAGGCTTTTTTCGGTGCTGCATCTTTTGATTTAAGAAAGTATACAAGGCACATACTTGAGTAAGAGTCAATAAAACTGATGATATATCGGTATCCATCTTGTGTTGTCGGACTTATTGGACCACAGACATCAGAATATATCATTTCCAGAGGTTTATTTGCCTTTGTTTTCGTCGTCTTTGGTATTGTCTCATGAGTCTGTTTATTTAATGCACATGTAGAACATTCCTTTCGTGCATTATCAGATATTTTAATTCCATCTGCTACATTTGGGATTTTTAAAAGATCCTCGTAATTTAAATGACCAAGAGATTTGTGCCAATCATAAAGTGTCATTGTTCTATATGCCTTTAATGAAGGAACGCTTTCAAAGAAATACAGATTCTTTTCTTGAATGATAGGAAATATCATACCATCTGGTGCGATAAGTTCGGCAGATTTGTTGAAAAAGGTAAATTTTCCACCAGCTTGAGTTGCGACTCTGACTGAAAACAAATTTGTTGGAAATGAGGGAGCTAGGAGAGCTTTGTTCAAAGTTATATCATGAATTCTTCCGTGAATATCTATCACTTTTATTTTGGCAGATCCAAGAGCAATCAGCACATTGCTTGTCTTATTACCATCAGCTAATTCTACAACATGTAATTTAGGATCAAAAGAATCGTCAAAAGATGTAAACAGTTCCTCATCATTTAAGATATGACATGTAGCTCCACAATCAACTGGAAATTTGGATTTTTCCAACGAACTCATCTGTGAAAGCATTTGAACAGAAGTAGCAAACGAATATTCAGTTGTATTATCATTACTTATTGTTGTAGTATTCACGTTAGAATTTTTGATTTGTTTCTTCTTTTTAAAGCATACCGACTCCACATGACCCTTTGTCTTGCAAAAAGTACAGTTTAAATTCATTTTAGATCGGCATTCCCTACTATGATGGCCTGGCTTACCGCATGATAGGCATTGTGTGGGTGATCGGCGTGAATAAGAAGATGCCTTCATTACTGAATCTTGAGCTGAGCGAATGTTTCTATTACTGGCAGATGTCATTAAACTGGCCTTCAAATCTGATAGTGATTTTAGCTTTTCAGTTTGTGTTTGAACCACTACAAATGTCTCGTAAGATGGGGGCAGTCCTTTCAAAATCATTGCGATAATTAAATTTTCAGAGATCTTTTCTCCAGCTGCCTTAAGTCCAGTTGAGGCGTTTTCGGCTCGTATCAAGTAATCTGTAAGATCTTCTCCGTGTGTCATCTTTAATGATGTAAGTTCGGTATATAATGATATTATTCGTGGCTTCTCAGTTGAGGTGTAGGCCTACTGTCTTCGTAGAACTTCTAGAGCTAATTTTGCATCGTCTTTTGCATCATTCATTAGTAATTGTAGAGATTTATCATCTAATACTTGCACTAATTCTGCGTAGGCCCGTATGTTATCCTCTACATCAGGAGCTTTAGCATGAACTGCTTCGTGTAATTTCACATCTTTTGTATACAGATATGCCAAAAACTTTGTTTCCCAGAGAACATACGTTTCAGGATTACCATTGAAGCAGAGGCGTTGATATCTCGAAGAGCCGCTTGATACTATTGTGGAAGCATTGTAACTTGTAGTCGATTTGCACCTGGGCCCATAACCTATTGAGTTATTACGACAAGCCATGTTGCTATCACAATATTTATTGAGCAGAATGCAGTACAACCTAGCATGAGTAAGCCAGTAGTTAGTGTGCGTGTACAAAATAATTCAACATAAATAGAAATCGCATCCATGGTTACAGGAATTAATGAACAAAATAGTATACCAAGATATTTACGTACAAGTAAATGAAAAGGTAAAAGAATGTCTATGTATGGACCTGTCAGATTTCTGTTCTTAATCTGGAGGACAGATCACATCTCCACACTATATGGCGGAATAGCAGAACGCAAATTAGCCATCGAAGTGACTGAAAAGGAAATTCAAGATTTAACTTCAGAACTCCAAGAAATGTTGAAATCCAATAAGCTTTCTCGAACAAAATTGTTGGAAGTAAACGCGTGACTTAGCTTGCCTATCGACGGAAAAAAGAGATCACTCGAACATTTCAAGATCTGAAAAACAGGGAAGGTGTCAGTCTTCCGAACAGTTTTCTGCTGACGTATAACTGATCCTTATCCAACTAGGTTATGCTAACACAATATGTAGATCTAATTCGCCAAATAGTAATCTACACCTGATCATAAAATTTATTTGTTCTACATCGTATCAACTATCTGCATAGTCGCACACAGCCGATATTATTGAACTGCTACGGCCAACAGCAGAAGATAGGGCGATGGAAGTTGAAGTTCAGGAAAGTATAGAACCAAAGACAGTCAAGCGCATTACTTCGGAGAGTTCATGAGAATGATAAAGAGAGATTAAGAAAATTTTTGATATCATTCATTCTGCTAATCTAACAGTGCTTAGTCGTGAAGCTTTCATTCAGCTGATATGTTATTTATGAGAAGAGGAATGAATACAGCGTCTAGCGCTGCGAGCCCTGAGAGATCATCAGCAGTTAACCGAGTATCAACGGTGTTTCGGCCGTTTAATAACTGGACACCTCCACTCGGCCGGCCAGTACTGTCTGATGGCGAATCAAGCAGCACCTCTCTCAGTGCTCAAAGATGTTTGCAAAATCCATGCTGATCCGACTTCAGCCGCTTGACGGCAATTCTTCACGACTTCGGTCATTCTCCTTCCGGTCAGCCCTATGCGCATAAGCCACTTCCTCAAAGACCAACCACTGAAACCACGACAACCGACTTCAACAGGGAATATTTCCGTTCTCCAACCTCGATCCTCACATTCACTTTTCAACTCTGCATACCGTAGCTGCTTTCTCTCATGTGCCTCCTGCATCCTCGTCTCCCATGGCACTGTCAACTCCATCATTATCACAGCGTGAGCTTCTCTGTTGACCATCACCAAATCTGGCCTCAAACTGGTGGTCACCACATCAGCTGGCATCGTAGCATTTCCTTCATCGCTTCTGATCTCCCATACACCACGCTCCAACTCACTCAGTTTCACACCTTGCCGTTTCTTCACTCTCCCCTCACCTTCTCTAACAAACTCGATTGACCTAGCGATTGTTCTCGTACTTCGATGTCCTTTTACTGCTTCCTCACCAGCATTCTTCAGAACCGCAAGGACCTGATTGTGACGCCAAGTATAGGCACGCAGCAGCCCACAACACGTCGACAGCATGTGTTCGAGAGATCCTCTACCGCTCTTGCACACATTACACCCATCCAGATGACTAACCTTCCATCTCTTCAAATTAATTATTTATTCTATTGAGTTAATACTTCGACATAGATTATTAGCAGTTGTTTAGTTTGATTTGCTTCCTTAACATTGTTGATGCAATAGTATTTTTCACTTTTGCAATCGATTAGTTGCAATAGATATTGTTATTATAGTTAGATTGTTTTATTTCTACTCTTTAAATGCGTGTTTTTCTAACAGTAAATATATGTCTTATTGTTTAGGCCTACCTCAGCAATTATTCAAGAACAAGCATATGCTATTAGCTATTGTAATATAGGCGTAGTATGCATTATTTCATTTTTGTAATCGAGATTGTGCGATCAAGCAGTTTCGGTGTGTTTATTTGTTTTGTGTATCTGAGCTTTTAATGCCTGTCATTCTATCAGCAAATATCAGTCTTCCTGTTTATGCCAGCTGTTTGTTTTTTCATCAATCAACATCGCATGCTTCATTATATTTTGAATTTCAAGTTACGCATTTATGGAGGATCTCAATATCTTTCTCATTATACGTCAATATATGAAGTAAATCTAGTTGCAATCGATTGAATGGTGACATAAATTTCAATAATAATTCGGTAAAAATGTCTTGTATCTGAATTGTTGCGCTCTCCTCCTGCCGGGAGAGTTTGTGAATTTCGCCCCCAAGAAGTTGCATGAACCATGTTTAATTACCTTCATGGCCATTCGAAGAGTTTCTCTGGAAACTATTAATTTAACATTCAATTTCTCTCCTCTCTCCTGGAATGTCAGCGATTAGAGATTGGTCCTGTTCTATCAAAGCTGATGGAAAAAATGACAAGTGAGACGAAATGAAAGTCAAATCCTCTTCCAGAGATTTGCTTTGAAATAGTTTTTGTCCTTTATGGATTGATGACGCTTCGTCGGAAAGCAATGAAGCCTTCAAACAAAGAAATTGCTTGTATCATAGAGGGACAAACGGCTTCAAGTCCTTCCCACTGAGATTCTGAACTGGTCGGGTTCACAATTTAAAGAAATACAACGAAGAGCATCTATCCCAACTGTTGCAATGCACCTATTCGCAGCGTCTGTCTTCTCCAAGAAAGCGGAGTTGAAGGGAAATGGTGAATGGCATTATGTGGCATATGTATTAGCGGTGGCGGAAGGTGGAGCTTTAGGAGCTTAAGCCCGCCCCCCCCCATTTTTAAAATAATGGGGCTAATCACTATTTAGCCCCTCCAGTTATTCAATGCCGAGAACTTTAAAACTGTTCATGATGTATAGTAGCTGCTGAGCTGAAGAAAAGAATTTTGCGAAAGTGGCGATCGAGATTATGTTTAGAATGGAATGTCCCCATTTAGAATAGCCTATAGCTCTTAGCCTATCAAAACCAAATTGCCCATTCTTTGGAATCGCCCAGGCAGTACTTCAGGTCCCAATACATGGAAGTCATCGACTTGTGCATGAATGTTGTCGCTCGAAAGTTCGATGAAAAGAACCTTGAACTATTTGTAGCAATTGAGAATGCTATTATTTCCTCTGCTGACAGATGCGTCGACGAGCAACCATCTGCCTTGATTTCTTCATTTTACAAAAGGTATATCAGCGGTAACATAGTTCTTACGGAGCTTAAAATGTTTCATGGTGCGTAGGAAGGAACATTTGAAAAAAGTTACTAGCATGCAAACCGTTGTTGAACAATACCTGGGGACAGGCGAATATTTTCGGAAATCACGATGGTGACAGCAATATATTTGACTATTCCAATTTCCACTTACACGCCAGAAAGATACGTCTCTTTATTGAAGCATATTAAAACATTCACGAGATCAAACATGACTCAGAAGAAGTTGAATAATGGCCTACTTGTGAAACATTACCATGACATTACAGACAACATCTCAATAGAACAAATTGCGAGACAATTTATTTCTGGCGAAAGCGAAGCTGCCAGAGTTGTGTACTTTGGTAAACGTTGATGGAAATAAACATTCGCATTTTTGAAATCGATTTGATTTTTTCATAATACTTTTACCGCATGAATATTTTCATAAATCAAAGGGACTTATCATAGCTATTAATGATATACTATTACTATAGCCAACCCTTACATGAAAATGATGACAATAATAATGGTTTATTGAAAATTCTATAGACCTTTAATTTATTTAAATGATCATTCCAAATAGTCGGTTTATTTATTCTTAGTATTGGGTTTATCAATTGATTCTGAATCAACGCTATTCTAATTAGTTAATATGAATGTTAAATTAGTCAACATGAATGATGGCTCAAAATGTAAAACATTGCTTTACTTCCTTAAGTCAAAAATTAATTTCCGCCCCCAACATCATACTTCATGTAATGACATGACATTGTTTAGGTATTTAGCCTATTGTAATAATATATTTGAACTAGAGATGGATAAAGAAGAGAAGGGGAGGGAGAGCGACTAGAAATTGGATGAAGCTGACTTGGATGCACCCCCACTTTACTTTTCGTTCCGCCACCGCTGGCACATACCGCTGACGATATCTGCCTATTAATGCTCTTTGTCTCTATTTCGTCGATTCCCATTGATAAAACGTGTGTCTACGTGCTCGCGTATGTCGCTGAAACGATTGAAGGAATTTTTGAAATTAACTGAAATGAATGCCAGATAATCTTAACTTTCGCGATGACCTCAACATGTTAAAAAATCCTAGTTTTATTACGGAAATGTCATGAAATTTGATTTAGAAAAGCAACGTTTTAGGTTAAACCTTTCCCCCGAAGCTAACTGATGATAAAGCAAGTATGAAGGGAGGCCTCGAGTACATGTCCGTCTGTTAATGTTTCAATAAGAGAACAAGTGAGTATGACGATGAATCAGGCACGAGGCGATCATTTTCTGAGTTTTCTTTTGATCTATTGTTCATCGAAATCGATGGACTTGGAAAGAAATAGTGATATTGCAAAGTTATCACTGAACAGTTGATCTATTGGCTAAAAATGTCACAACCATACTTTTCTATCACACACAATCGTTGATCTATTAGCTACAAATGTTATATCCTCAGTTTTCTAATCAAATGTTACCTCTGAAGTAGGCCTACACAGACCAGGGCCTGTTTAATCCCAACTTCTCCCAATCCCGGGATAAGCTTTAAATTGATCCGAAAATGTGTAATATATTTGCAACTTCACGCAAAAACTAACGATATTTCAAACAAGTTTTATTTGGTGCTGTTTTAACTTCGAAATCGCGATTTACACGTTTTTTCTTAATACTCGTAATGAGTAATGGCCATTCATTATAATGTACGCCCGTATTTATAATTTGCAGCCAAAATAGTTGGTAGTTGGCCTATATATGCATGAATTTATCGTTACATATTTTAAGTACGTAATGAAAGTAACACAGGCTTATATAGCCTACCCTATAGTCCATGGCTTCAAAGCCTAATAGTGTAGGAATGCAGTGAATGCGAAACAAGAATGTTCATGATGTCTACATGTATGTAAAACTGAAAGCAAAGAGCACCATTGGACGAAATGAGTTGCTACTGTTCACTCTATTGCATTTGCACATGGCAAGTCAGCACATGACAACCTATTGATTAACGGCTTAACTCGAGAAGGGTAACAGTGTTGTGCTGCGCGCTCCTAAAGCAACTAAGCCAAACTAATGAAGCTGTGCACTTATGGGAACCACCAAGTGCAGAGTATTTGTACAAAAGAAACCATTAGATAAATTATCTATTCTAAGCTCAGGGCTGCCACTCTTCCGGTTTTAGCCGGATTTCCGGGGGTTTTTTGATGAAGTAAGTAGTGAGAAAATGTTTTGCCAAGGAACAAATAATTTGGATTTTGAACTATTTTAGATTTTGAAGGGGCCCTTTTGAGATTGCGAGTTGGCCCTTTTAAGATTGTGAAGGGCCTTTAAGTTCGTGAGGGGCCTTTTTGAGACTGCTAAGGGGTCCCTTTAAGATCGCGAGGGGCCCTTTTGAGATCGCGAGGGGCCCTTTTGAGAATGCTAAGGGGCCCCTTTTAGATCGTGAGGGGGCCTTTTTGAGACTGCGAAGGGGCTCCTTTTAGATCGTGTGGGACCCTTTATAGACTGCGAAGGGGGCCTTTTGAGAATGCTAAGGGGCCCCTTTTAGATCGTGAGGGGCCCTTTTGAGACTGCAAAGGGGCCCTTTTGAGACTGCAAAGGGGCCCTTTTGAAACTGCGAAGGGGCCCCTTTAAAATCGTGGGGGGCCTTATGAGATTGCGAAAGGAGCCCCTTTGAGATCGTGAAAGGGCCATATTTACATTTTGAAAGGGACCCGCAAGATTTTGTGAAGCATCCCTTTGAGATTGTGAACGGCAACTGTTTTAGTTTTTGAAGATCACTTTTTATATATGAATAGACTTCTTGAGATTGTAAAGGGGCTATAGGATTGAGACCGGGACCCTTAAAGATTAGAGCATGTGGGTTCTTTTTAGATTATGTAGGGCTCTTTTAAAATTATGAGCGGTGCTATGCAGATTGTTGGGGGACCTTAAAGACCCTGCAATTTTTTAAGGGTGATCAAATTCAAAGCAGATACTTTTAAAAATCCGCATGACTCTTGAGCAGAACATTCTTCTACACGGAAGTCAGTCATCCTTTCGTCAATGGACGAAACGAAGTAATCAAGGTTTTGAAATAAGAAATAAATTTAGGTGGGAATGCTTGACAAAAAAGTTGTAATACGTAATTATGGAGTTTATTATGAATTGAGTTCTGATTGCTTTGATGCTTTCCAAAACGTGTCTTTCAAAAAGCGTCAGCCAGAAAATATGAAAGAAAAATCTGCTAAAAAGTTTCGGGAACACAAGGGAGTGACGGAAGAATATTTTGTAAGATCACTTGTTGCAAAAGCGGCTAAATTTCGGCGAAGACACCAGCGAAAATTGAAATCTCGCAAACAACTGCAGAAGTGACAAGGATTTCTTTTCGTGTTAACTTTGCGTTTACTTATGCCATGGCAGATCAACCTTTATCAAGTAGATGTCATAATCTTGTTTGAAACCCAAAAGTTGTTCTTAATGCAATTGTTGTAATGTTGTTATTGTCTTTTATTATGTTTGAAGTACAAGAGATGAGAGCAAGGTTTGATTTGAATCATTGCCGGAGCTACAAGTACTGATGAAGTTTCTTCAGACAACTTCAACTGCAAGCGTTTTTGACATTTTAGCCGCCATCAGTGCAGTAAATCAGCAACTCACTTCACAGACCCATCGGTAGGTGGATGTGCTTGAGAATCCGGCAGTTCAGCTTCGTGCATGAACTACAAACTCCAATTGGCTATTTGTATTGGTGTTTGCAAATTTCAAATTTTGGAAACGAACTCTAGAGAATGAGATTTTCAACTACATGTATTTCATTAATTGCAGATTTCTGTATTTCGGATGATGATTTGTTTAATAATAAGCGTTTTATTGAAGCATGAATAGAAATCATTCTTTACAAAATTAGTGCTTTTTACATTGTAATCATAAGCTAATTAAACAGTGATTGGAAAGTTAGTGGCAGAAAGTTATATCGGATTGGTTGAAAATGAGAATTTGAAGATACGGTGTTCCAGGAAATTACTTGAGATCTCTATCGCGAGGACTTTGATTGAAGAGAGATGTGCAGTATGGAATGAACGAATCGGCTCTTCGGCGAGTTTTGCAGATAGGCTGTTGAAGATGACGTGAGAAAGTCAAACGTTTTGGGAAGAGATCGCTTAAAATATTGTCGGGACTTTCAAACTTTTCAAAAGTTTTAAGGGCTCTAGATATTCTTCTTTCTTTCAATGAAGGAAACTTTTGACAGTCACAGTTGAAACCGCAGATAATTCCATGACAACGCTTGCGAATTTTTTCTAATTTATTGGCTTCTTGTTCATTGAGCGATACGAATAACTGACAGTTATATTCCAGCACACCAAGGACAAAATTGTGGTAAACTTGGATGAGATCATCTTTAGTCACTCCTTGAAATTTCTTTAATCTCTTGAGAGGAAATATGCGGTGATTTGCTCTTCTACAAATGAAATCTATATGATTTCGCCACTTCAAATCGTGAGAAAAAAATTGTGCCAAGGATTTACATGTGAGTACCGATTCTTTACAGGTATACTGCACTGATGACGGCTAAAAATCCAGAAACGTCAGTATCTCTCGTAATGGATTGTATCAAATGTTGCTCTCATCTCATTTCAGAGTAAATAGTATATTAAGTTGCATGTCTTCTGTAATGTGTAATATTTGGGCACAATATAGAACTCCGTTTTCTCATATTGAGAAAATGCGATAGTTTTTAGTCGTCACTTTATTCTGTGTGACATTGATTTAAATTTTTTTGTCAATGTAACGTGGCGGATTCTAGGAGTGATAATTTCAAAGTTGTTCATGCAATAGCAAATAGTGACTCAATGATTAATTTCTGTAAGTTAATTATGATTCAAAGGAAAGCAGTTGCTAACACGACTACCACTATAACATTTATTTTCTACTTGCTCACCATTTGCCCGAACGCAATCTAATTCTTCGGTCAACAGCGCAAGAGCATTTCTCCACGCAATCGCCCGTCGATCTCCAGAAAACGGTGCAAAGCTATGTTTTCCAGTTCATCCAAAGGCATAGGATGACTCTAATGCACCATTTCATAAGCGTGCCCAAAAGAAAACAGTCACAAGGCATTGAATCTGGTGGTAGCGGAAGCCATTCCAAAGGCTCCTATGACGGTGAATCCAACATTTAGGAAAATTGCTGTTTATATAATTTACGATGGGTCTGTAGTAGTGCGCTGGCATTCCATCTTGCATGAAGATATTCCTATCCATCATGACATTCGGTACATTTTATACAGCATAGAAAGGAAGATTTTACCACAAATTCTCGATTTCTCGAAAGAAGAATGGCTCTCCCAAAGAAAATGGCTTATGGAAATGCCTGCCCAAGCATTTAGACGGCGCTGACCATGGATTTTGTATGATGATATTTTCTGTGACCAGACCGTTTTGCTGAAACAGTCTTCCAAACGTCGAACAGCTGGACAACAATTTCCTATTGGTTTCATGAAAATTCTTCACAATAAAAACGGGATCTTGCACCGTGTGACGTCAAGGAACGATTAATAGAAAGTGACAAAGCTGCACGATAATAGTGCATTATAAATATGAATGTAAAATTTTTGAACGAAATGAAGAAAGTTGTCTTTGAAACAGTTAAGCAAAATCATCCATAGGCCTACATGTAGACTTCGATAATATGCAGTCTTTATATCAAGCTGAAATTGTCAATCGTTCAATAACTTCATGCTGATTTTGCATTGGGGGCAGGTAGACGGGTCTTTTGTAGTATACTCAGTCTAACCTTCAAAAACGGTTCTCCTGAAAATAGTAGCTGTTCGAGCTATGTATTCTAGTGCACCTTGTTGAAACTGATGATTGAATAAGCATCAGTAATAATTTTGTACACTTACTTGCTAACTGTGAGGATTTAGAATCATCTTTATTAGGACAGACCCAACTTCTGTTTGAACGCTTTCAAAACTCGCCGGGTTGTGTGATATCTAATGATCGTAAGTTTTTTACTTTGGGGGGGCATGACTACTTAATTTAGGGGGCCCATTCCGATTTGACCTTCCGGTTTTTATTTTTGATAAGAGTGGCAGCCCTGTAAGCTATTTATTGCATGTTGCTAAATTTATTTGTGGTGCATTTAGTTTGCTGTCACGTAGTGATTTATGATTAATATAATATGTAAATAATGAAGTTATCTAAAATATTAGGAAACACACGCTATTTCCGCTAACCCTATTCACCGAAAACGCGGGATTCGGGATTGCAGGCCCTAGCACAAATACGATGCAAAGTCAACAAACTTCTTTGCGAAGTCGAATTTGCAGCTGTAAGTTGACGCTTGAACTATAAGCGAGAGTGTGTCTTTATTCTCTCACCGTTTCATGTTCACTACTCATGTTTGTCCATTCATTGAATAGACTTTAGCGGTCATGAGAAGAAAATGTTGAAAAAATTTTGGAAAAGAACAATTGAACCTGCCTGAATAAAATTTGCATACTCTTGCTCCTTACATCGCAAGGAGTCTGAAGATGTCAACCACTAACACCTTTGGTGAAAAAGTGAGAATGTGACATTTTTGGTCATTTGAGTAACGATTTCGTGATAACTTTACGATATGACTATTTTTTCCTTCCTAGTCCACCGATTTCGATGACCAATGTATTAAAAGCAAACTCAGATAGCGCTCATTCATCTCGTGCTTGACTCTTCATGTTCGCATTTTTTCTTATTGAACAATTTCGATTTGTAATTTGAGCGATTTTCATGTTTTGACCACTGTCCAGCGAACCCTATACTGGATACAATTATCGTAGCTCATTTGAAACCTGAAAATGAAGCTCTCGAATGGTGTATGTCATGTTGCTGTGCGACACGAATGGATGTCATAAGAATCGATTGAAGTCTGACATAATTCAGCTGATTTTTTATGATTAGCTCTGTATAGAGATTTCTTATCCTTGTCTAAGGCGATCATGCGTCATAATAAGCAATCAACATCGCATTTTCATTGTCATTATACGTTTTAAATCTAGGGAAAGCAGGGTCGAATTGATGAACAATCAGCTTAGGATTGCAGGCTCATTATGAAGCTGTGAAGAAAAGGTTGTAGCATTGTACCTAAGATGAATCAACATAACAGTAATGTACTCGTAGTAGTTTGAATATAATAGCAAGTCAATATAGGGTTTGTCAGTTCATTCTGTGTCTGATATAGCAGCATAACTTCAATATGCATGTACTTGCTTAATTAAAGTTTGAAGATTCATCGAAATTGAGATAGCTTCAAATTAATAATTTGAAAGCTACATGTAGTACTTAGCTATTGATGCTGTCTGCTGCAGAACTGTAAATCCATTGTGTAGCGAAGGCCCATGGCCTTGAGCACACTGCGCCAGTGACAATTACATAATTTATGCTCATAAATGCTGATCAATATATTGCGGATTCTTCACAACTATGAGAAATATATGTTGTGTGTTTCATCACTGCATGTAGTTTTTAACTATTTAAAAGACTAGGCCTATGCTGAGGAGAAAAGAGCAAACTTTCGTACCTATAATTATAATAATTCGTTTTCTAGATCATATTAAATGTTTGTTTGTTTTATATTATGGCCCGGTGAGGGCCTAATCCTTAATAGGACTGTTGATGCGCTCCTTAGTAACCAGATTCGTCCCCTCCATGATCAATTGCTTTTCGAAAGCGCTTTGGCACACTGCAGATCAAATCTCTGTTCACGTACTACTGCATCTGATCCCTTTCCTGCATCACCAAAGATTCAGATCGTCGCCAGGATCAATTTGTTGTGTTTTTCGTCATCAAATTCGTGGAAAATGCATCCATCACTCGGAGTGGCTCCCCAAATGAGCAATTTCCTACAATCTTCCTTACTCATCCATACAAAAACCGATCAGGAATTTCTTTCCCCCACACTTCAACCAAATTTGAAGTCGTCCATCATTGAATTTTAATCGAACCGCTGCTTCGATTCATCAAACAACTTTCAATTGTTGTTACACTGTCGCAACTGACTGACCCTTTGGATAGAAGTTTCAGTTTGACCCCCTTAAAAAGCCCATCAAAGCCTTCACATCAGAAGTTCTCATTTCCTGTCATCACACAAAATAAATGAATTCATTCTATGTCATTCTACTCATACATTCTCTGTGAACTTTGATTGTTCTCGTTCTTGTTGATCTAGACAACAGCGGTCCCGATCTCCTGCGTGCAAGGGACGAGTCCTTCGTCTATCAAGAAATGCTGTCTACAAGTCAAATTAATTGGACTAATCGCAACTAATTTAATTAGTCTCCAGTCGATCTTATTGTAAGCAATTGAAGAACTTCCTTGGTCTGCTGACCGTTGCATCCCGAGTATTGTCACAAAACTTTTTACAGGATCAATTTCATAGCATGAGCCTCCTAAGCGCATAGATTTTGTTGAATTTGTAAAGTAGGCCTATATGGAAGTGATGTTCTACATGTAATTTATGCTTACCCATTTCAATTCTTTATGAAACTGTCTGTAAACACGCTAACTCAATTTCGTTGGAACAATTACTTTGCTGCATGTGATAACTTATTGCTTGAATCAGATGAAGACCTGACTGCTTGACTATACGAATCTTGGTATTATATATGTCTATATGTGCAAGCAAAATGGACAAATTTTGTTTCGCTGTCTGACAAAAGTTGACAAACAGCGCCTGCAAAGATCGATTACAGTGGTCCTAGTGCTGCCGATCTGCTTTTCACCCGTTTCCCTCTGATTTCAGCTGAGAATGGTGGACGATATTAACGGGAGACATAAATCAAAAATGTAAGCATCTCTTCCGAAATCAACATGCAGTATTTATATTTGTTATCACGAAGCATAGATCGGAACATTTAAGATTTTCGATCATCTGATTTGATAAGATAACTATCGCTCGACATAAAGCATCAACCCAAAGTCTAAGACAGTTGAATTCATGTATTTTTGCGCTCTTTAGTATGATCTTATTGAGGGCTTTCATTGTAGGCGTATCATGGCACTTGGCAATAAATTAATTCAATTCCCTCTAGATTAACAGTGACATTACTTCAAGTCTCACTTCAATTTAAAAATTAATCTACGCTTAAATTAACCTTGAATCAGCCCTAGAATCGAATATGTCTCGATTTACTCATCATTTATCAGTTCTAACATGATTGTATAGCAGTCAGTAATAGAAGAGAATAGAATAGAAAATACATTTATTCTCCAAAGTTGCATTGCAAAATGAATTACATAGGTAATATTCACAAGCAACAAGGATGACAATTCATGTGGGTTATGAGGAAAAGGACCGGTGACCCTTCAACAAGGGGTATGTATCTGGCCCTTACATTAACATTACATGTATTCATATAAAAAAACCGAATAGGAAAGTCTCGAGCTAAAATATGAACCTCATTAGCAAAAGCAAACACTTCCATAAAATTAGCTTTCTGTAGATTATTTTCGATAATTATACGAGGGGTGATTGATAAGTTCGCGGCCCGATATAGAAAAAAGCATATTTCGCATACGATACATATTTATTTTCGACATAATCGCCCCTACAATCAACGCACTTAGCCCAACGGTGCTGCAATGCGCGGATCCCTTGCTCATAGAAGTGTGAGTCTTTGGAGTCCAGATACTCCTCAACGGCCTCCATGACGTCACTGTTGGATGCGAAGTGCTGACCACTGAGCTCCAATTTCATTTTTGGGAAGAGATGAAAGTCCGATGGTGCCAGATCAGCTTTCTCACCAAGTGTTCCAACCATATCATCATGAATCTCCTTTGGTGTGAGTCCTTTCAAGCCGAGATAACGAATGACAGCTCGATTTGAAACGTGATCCATCTTACGCAACACTTATCTGACTAACTGACTGATAAGTTAGTAACTGAAGTTAAGTAGCTGTGGTTTACCAACAGTTCACCGGATCGACTGATCACTCGTCATGTGCCGTCAGCACATTCCATTGTATCAATCCACATGTGCATAATGGCCTGGCTTTAAGCTTTCTATGTCAGGCCGCGAACTTATCAATCACCCCTCGTATTTACGGGAAGATTCAGCAATCTTGAATGAGTAAAAAGTATGCACATGTACATCATTTGGGCTTCTAGAATGAATCCATGCTGTGAATCAGGTATATTCTTACACTTCATTTGAATTCTTCTATTGCTTTCGAGTTTTTTTATGGCATCTGTAAGCGAATTCCACGTGAAAGGAATTTGAAATGTACTACTCATTTTTTTGCTCTAATTCCGTGCGAACATTTGAAATTCTCTTGTCGTCTGGTAGATGACTCAATATAATTTTGATAAATAGGTGACACCATACTGTTTGAATGCTTAATTTTGTATGCGAGTATTAATAGCTCGCACTGGTACATAGCTTCGATGTTCATCAAACTTTCATCTGTATAGAATGGAAGTTTTAATAACTTTTTCTTTTCGATGACTTATTATATTTTGATGACAATTATATTGACCAATGACTAAAGAATTCTTTGTTTTCTACAACTAGATTTTCTGTTTCCACTTCCATATACATGTACTATTAAGCAATAAAAAGGCAAGCAAAGTTGATCATAAACCAATACACGGCTGAATTGGTTACTATCAAATTCATTTTATTGTTTAAGCTATCTGTATCATATCAGCTGATGTGGTTTGCTTATCGTCAGTTTTCGACAGTCTTATTCATTATAGTGGCTCATGTATATTTTAGATGGACATCTCCTACAAGGTCTGAGAGTTTCAGTGATTTTATCACTCGTCACACCAAGAAATGTCCGGTAGACTTCTCCTTATTGGATGAACCTGATGGAGATTTCGATGAATCTGCTCTCTTGCAAAGATTGGGTCTTCTCATTTCACGAGAGGAGCGTCCGAACCGAACTGATACAGAAAAAGCTATACTAGTAAGGATTTTTATTGTTGCTATACATCAAAGAGGAGCTGTACATCTAGATATTTAATCGACACAATTATTTTCAGAATGGCTCTGATCCGCATTTTGCATCTCTGTTAAGTCAGGGAGGCTGTGTTCCCGCTAAGGAATCTGTTCGAGCAGCTAAGAAGCGACGAAGAGAAGAAAGGTCTCAGAAGTTAGATAAAGGATGGTTTGGAATGCCCAAGCAGGATGTAAATGCATCTCAGCACGATCTTGACGTGCTTGCCTTGCGACGTGGAACCGTTGACAGTAAATCCAACTTCTTCAAGAAGAATGATCGTCGCAATGCGTCAAAGTACTTTCAAGTAAGCTTTTGAGGATTGAATATTATAGAATCGTGAATTTCGCACATTGGCAGTCATGGTAGATCCCAGCAGACTTGTTCAAAATCTTGTCGTCGGTAAAGTCCCGTTTCACTCGTCCAAGCAGGTTTTCGAGTGAAAGATTAGTAGAGCATTTTCTTAACACCAATTGAAAATGTTCATCGAAATTCATCCAGAAAAGTACACTGCGGGTGATAAACTCACTAACCTGTTGCAGCCGTCCTTCGCCAGAATGGGATGTCGCTTCAAAAAGTGTTCTCTCAAACCTAAGATTTTCTCCAGAAGCATGCATAGCCTCTGATTGAGATTGGATTGAGTTGAGCCTTGGTGTTTTTGCTTTACAATGGCTCCATGTTTGTGCACCTTCGTATGCCAGTGGAGCTCTACCTCGAGCCTTGAATGACAAAGAGTGACATACAGGTATAGATAGATTGGTTTCATGTAGAAACACGATAATGGTTCACCGAGTCTGTTGTGCATACACACCATAACATCCGATCTGAAATATGATTTCCTCAAAGTCCTTTTTGAAAATGTGTTTTGCGGTCTCTGACTGAAAATGGATATGGATGCCTCAAGAAATCAAATTGGCGTCTACGAAGCAGAATAATATCCTAATTCTCCTCGTCTTTAAGACCTTAAACTTCGTCAATGCCATTTATGGCATTCAATTCAATTTCAATTTAGTTTGATCGAGGAAAGACGTCTACTCCATGACAGAAATACAACTTTGTTTCCATCTTCTATTGAAAAATTTGAAATTCGATCGCCATTAGTCGAATCCTTGGAATCTTAAAGAAACTGATGACATCTTTTCTTTTAAAATGGTCGAAATTCTAGTAATTTTTTACTACTATTTCTATTGACTTAGAGAAAGCAGCTAAAATTCAAGAAAACAGTCAAAGCCAAACGAGAGTAAACAGCTTCATCGTCCTCCTTTGTGGCTGATTTTATGCTACTAAGTTTATCTATCCTCCTGTTTTTGCATGCTTGACTTTCATGAGGCCTTAAAATGTACTCCTGTGTGAAAAATCTGTACGCGGCAGCGTGAATTTCAGGAATGATTACTGTATTACTATTATTTTTTGGAAATTCTGATTATTTAATATCTTAATAATTCATTTTTGCTCGTAGATAAGCTCTGTCTATTAATAAGGGCTCATGAATGAATTTGACTTATGTTAACGCTATCAAGTTTACTATCTATTTTACATTGTCCTGTACATTATACGAGTATGTATACATATGTAGATGTATGAACCGCTGCGTGAATATTGTGTCTCAGCGTGAAAAATGGAACATTTCAACGTATGACCACTGATAGACTTTACACTAGTTCGTCGCAGTCAAACATCAAGAAGCGTCATTGAAAATAAGCACAAAAATGATTAAAACTGCATTAACCTAATGTCCCATACAAGACGAGATTTTATGCTTCCAAGAGAATGTCACAAATAAAATCACATGCATGAAATGTCGAAGATTTTGCATTTTAACTCGATAAGACCACTACACATGCTGGTTAAAGAGCCCTTCGTAATCAGTCACTCATCTGTCCATAGACATCTTCAACAAAGCGATAAGAACTCACGCAATATCAATGTTGATATCATTGGCGTTAATCTCAGACTGCGTGGAGCAGTTTAGATAGATAAGCATAATCCTGAGTTAAGCAGCTGGGCCGAGATGGAAGACTATAAATATTTTTTATTTTATTGAATGAAATCTGTAGGCCCTTATCATTATCATTTTGAAATTTTTACGTAGTTCATGACGTTCATGACGTAGTTTTTACGTAGTTTTCAGATGATATTGACCGGTGGTCAATGAAATACGTATCGAAGCTTCACATCATTTGTATAATTTATAAACTTTTATATTTTCTAACAATATTCAACATTGTCTACTTCTTTTATAATGCGTGGTCAAAGTATTTTCTACATGATTTCTTAATTGTACATTTTTTACTCACGATTTGTAAATAACTCGTCATCATTTAATTTATTTGTTGCCTGATTTTAGGTTGGCGAAATCGTCTCAAGCGCTGCCGAATACTTCTCACATCCAACGAAGAAGTCCCGTAAACGTGGTATTGCTGACGCCCTCCTCGAAGATTCAGAGTTTATGACGTAAGTGCTTTGTGTGATTTATTTAATGATGCTGATTGATACACAAATTTGGATAACTTTGCAAAGGAAGCTACAAAAAGTGACATGCATCTAAAACCTTCTAAGCTATTATAGAGGGGCCATGCCGCTTTTCAAATCCTTGGAAGGTTATACTTTGGTGTTTCTATAATCGAATCATACTATACCATGATGGTAGAGCGACAGGTCTATATTACCTGGGCTCGTGTGTTCGAGTCCTACCATCCGCACATCTTTTGCATGACAACTTTATCCATTGTGTATTTCATCACATTCCCAATGTAATTTTATTCAATATACAGCAAGGATGAGCTTTGAGTCGGGTTACATGAATTTCGAAGAACGACTATAACTAAATGACAACCCAAGATCGGACTTGTTCGAAATATTTTACCCGAGTTTAAAACAGTCTTAAAGAGTTTAATGAAGGAATAGCTAAAAATACTTAATTACTTAATCTAATGCCCGATTTTGAGTCCTTGTTTCCTCAGGTTTGGGTGTTGGACGATATGTCATGTCGATTCCGGTGCGGGCGGATTACTCTTTTCCATGCAGCACAGTCCTGCGCACTAGTCCCGCAGCCAGAATGAGTTTCTGCAAGGGACGAAGCCGAAAATGAGACTCTCACAGAATAATACACACACTCTAAGCCTATTACGAATCTGCGCGTCTGTCGAGTTCTACCTGGTTCATCTTCTTATCAGACACGATCAAGAAAAACACATGTTAAGCCAATTGGCAACAGATTGCAGTTTTTGACAAAGTTGAATTTTTCAATGTTTTCTCTGATTTAGCAAAAAGTACTAGGCCCAGAGTTTTAATTTTGGCATGGGATGTCCTCAGGCCATTTCCTATCATGTTCATGCATGCCTGTCTATGAGCACATTCAGATTTGTCAAACCTCCTAAGGTTGACAAGCACAAGCATTTTGAGCAATTTAATGCACATTTAACCACATTCTCGCACACATTGTCGATCAGAAGCACGGTAGTTGTAGATGCACATAATTGGAAATTACCTGAAGACATTCCATATTAAAAACTATGGCTCTAGACGTAGTATTTCTAATATGATAAGCGAAAACACAGAAATTTCATTTTAGCCAAAAACTATAATCTGCATAAAATTGGATTAACAAGTGATTTCTTTGATCGTGTCGGACAAGAAGGGGTGCCAGGTAGTACTCGGCAGACGCACAGATTTGTAGTAGGCACTGGGTGCACACCAATCTGTAAAATTCTCATTTTCGGCCTGGTTCCCTACAGAAACTCGCTCTGGCTGCCGGGTTACATATTCATTTCTTCCTTTGACCGGATACTTCTAGAAGCCGCGTCTTTTTGGGCCAACTCGAATCAGGCATGCACTCTTAGTGCCCGAACCATCTCAATAAATTTTCACGCAGCACACTCGGTATATCAGCGATTCCCAAGGCTTGCCTTAGTCCATCCATGGATATTCGTTCGCAAGGCTTGTTTGAACATATCCATCTGATCGCATTTGGTTCTCATTTCTCACACGCCTGTTGATGTCATCAGTCTTCACTGCCCAGTGCCCATGTCTCTGAGGCATAGAGTAACGCTGGTGCGCAAGTGCGAAAGATGCAGCCTCTTCGTCATCATCATCATCATCACATACAGTACGTTACGTTTTACGGCCGTTATTGCGCCGTTGGCTGGGTTGGACGATTGCCTCTGATGGCAGTTCTCCATCTGGCGCAATCCTTTGCATCTTCATCGCAGAGACCCATTTTCTTGCAGTCTGCTCGAACTGTTTTCTCCCGTGTGATTCGAGGTCGTCCTCTGGGCGATCGCCTAGCACTTATGACTTCCACACCTTCAAAAAATCATCATCTGCCGTGACCGTACCTCGAATCAGTGTAGAGAGCCATAACAGCCTTTACCAGCCATTCATCAGCTCTAGATCTTCGGAGAGACCACATCACAACTTTTCTTGGCACACGGTCGAATGCCTTCTCAAGATCCACAAAAGAGAAAAACAAATCGGATTTCTTTGCCAAATGCTTCTCTTGAAGATGCCTGACGATAAACATAGCGTCCGTGGCTCCCTTCCCCGGCATGAAGCCGAATTGCGTCGAGTCGATGTCAACTTGCGCTCTTATCCGTATCTCTAACACTCGTTCGTATACTTTCAGTGCATGTTCTGTTAGCTTTATTCCTCCATGCGACCCGCAACTGAGAGGATCACCTTCTTTTGAAGATTGGTATCAGCACGCTCATCTTCTAGTCAGATGCGATACGACCTTCTTCCAAAATCTCATTGCACAGGCTGGCAAGCCACTTTGAACAATGGGTTCAAGATGCTGACATCATCTCCACTGTCACACCAGACGGACGTGCTGCTTTTCCAAATGATGATACTCTCAAACCACTTCCAAACTCCAAAATTTCTAGGCGAAAACGGGGTCCCTGTATGGGCACACTTTCTATAACTTCATCCCAATCGTTCTCTATGTTCATCAACCTCTCCATATACTGCTTCCATACAACCAACACTTCCTCTTCCTTCACAACGATGTGTCCGTCCTCATTTCTCATACATGTTGTACCGATGATGTCTCTACTTTCCTTCGCAACTTTTGTTTTGCAACTTTGAAGAATTCCTTCCTTTCTCGCTGGTCATTTGCTGTGCTAACTCTTCGCGCTTTTCCTCCTGAGCGCTCCACACAATCTTCCTCTCTTTCCGTTTCGCTGTCAGGTAAGCTTCACGATCTAACGGTATATAGCGGTATAAACAAGGCATATGGTTTGTTATTTTAGAGTACAAAAATCATGTCCATCCTGTAGGGTTGTGATGTTTTAAATATATATTTAAAATATGTTTCAATTATGGTAAAAAAAACCAATGGTTTCAAGAAGGGTGTGTTTTTTAGAAAAATGTGTGTTGTTTTTTCCTACAGACACAGCGCATATAGTACAGCTATATAATTAATATTGATAAAACACATTAAAAATGTGATGGATAAAAAACATTTTTTGCAACCGTAACATCTTGTCTTAAGTACTCATAAAGCAAGTTTCATGATTCTGAGGATTCTTGGAGACGTTGACGATCCATGTGAGCAACTGATACGAGTTAGAAAAAGGTTTGGAGACGTTAAAGGATTTCGCAAATTAGCACTCTGATGATGGAATCCTGAAAGATAATGTGAATATTCATGGCAGATGTCAACGTGACTTTACCAATCGACAACGAATAAACTATCGTATCCAGCAGAGGAAGGCACATCCTCCAGGATGATGCATCAAAAAAACACTGAGATTCGAAAGCGGTTCATTACAACCAGGTTTGATTGGAAGAGCGACTGCTTTTTTTGTTCAAAGTCAGCATACGTACTAAAATGAAGACCGCTGTTGTCTGAAGGAACTGCAATAACCGTCGCTGTAACCACACTTCCATTCAGAAATAAAATCCATCCTGAAATATATGAAAAAGGGAAAGATTCATGGGTATTGGAAGTGGAAATACGTCTCAATGCCTGTATAGATCTGTTGACAGTTGAAGCAGTGTATCACAAGGAATGTCACCCAAGATTCATGTGGGGAAGGTCAATGCAATCATCGATTGAGAATATTGAACGCCCTGAAGATTTACATTTCCTTCACTGATTTTAAGATCTGTGTGTTCGACATGAGACAGGCGTATTCAGGGGTGTGCAGTGAAAGGATTGCATGAAGAATGTCGGAATTAGCACCGGATAGAATCTACGGAAAAAGAAACCTAAAGGATTATTGAAGCAGCTGCTAAAATAATGCGATCGGACATGAAGCTTGATATAGAATTTCATCTAGGGGAAGATGAAATGAAGAGATTCGACTAAGGTGTTAGGTTTAATTCTAATAAGCCCATTAAGTCTTCATATAGCATTCAAGTGACAACTGCGCTGTAGACGGAATGTGATGTGACATAAATGTGAGCGACCGGCTGCTTTATTATTATTATTATGCTTCATTGTTCCTTATATTTTTTACGTATACATTAGAAACGGTTCAATTGTGTTTGCCTGACCATTAATGCGATCGGTCCATAAGTTATATACGAGTAATCATGCTCATCTGAATCGAGCTTCGATGCTTCTATTCCAACTCATGCAATAAGTTCCATCGGTCTGTGGTATGAGTCATTAACCCCGAATCATCAGCATATCTCAGTTAAATCAATTGATTCAAGTTCTTTCGATTTTGTTGCAGACGTTTGAAGAAACAATACAAAGAAATCAAGAAGAAGGAGGCAATGAGGAAGAGAATTCCGACGAAGAAGCGGAAAAAAGAAAGAACAGTGAAAAAACGTTGAATGTAATCTATGTATTACACATCTCGTAGAAGATAAACTTGTTTTTAAAGTCATTGGAACGGATAGTAATTTGTGACATTATGCTGAAGGGAATTTTGTACTTTTCACAATTGAATTAAGCTAAGCTTTTAACACTCACAAATCATTTAAACGTGCACGTATATGAATCACTATCATTGAGTAAGCTCGAGTTTATTCATTTATTTGAATATTCAAGCAGTCTTCACTGTCAGCTGATCGAAAAGACCTGTACATTCTAGAGACAAACGACATAGAATGCGTGATAGAACTACATTATTGCTGTTTTGATCACAAAAAATCTGAATTTATTAGATAGGGCTAGTTAACGATAGCCAGCAACATCTTCCTCATGAGGATCTGCAGACTTTGTATGAATGCCTTGCATTAAGCCATTTCGGAATAAAATTAGCTGTTTATTTGATTGGATTGCCGGTAACAAAAATTCACATGCGAATGTAAGTTTCATGCAGTTTTTATACTATTTCGTCAAAAATGACGATAGAGCTTAAGAAATATGATTGGGACTTCTAACGTTAGACTCGCGTAGCGGATGATCGAGTGATCGTCATGCAAGCAGGTAGCAGCTCGACTGTTGATAAGTGATGAACGTGCTTGTATGAATTTTCTTGAATTTGTCATAAACATGGGAATAACTATTCACTATTGCAATCTGACATGGTCGCGTGAACACTATTCATGCAATGAAATGCGAGATACTGCAATCTAGATTTCAGTCAATTCACTGTAGCCAAGGTGCGTATACGATTTTCGAGGTCCGGAACAATTAAGTGTCTCAAAACATTCACGCTCGTACTTGACATTGTATGCTCCATTTCAGGTAAGATCCTTAGACATTTAAATTAGTTCGTATTGCATGAAGGCTATGTATGATTTCATAAAATGCATGATGTTTTTTTAATAAAAATCTTGTTCCGGACCTCTTACTAAATAGGATTTATTAATTAGGAGTGAATTGTGTTTTCGGATACCATAAATAAGATAAAAAGTCAATGTGATATCTGGCCGTTTCTATAGTGATAAAAATTCATTATCTCAAATTGCGTTCCATACGATTGATGCATGCAGTGAGTGATTATGACCAAATGTAATTTGTGTTAGTACATGTATATGTAATTCCTCTCCTTCCAGTGTCCCATGTGTAATTTCATCTCATCACCTCATTTGTTATGTATGATACTTGTATAATTTTCTTGTCCCACTATCATCGTGTTCTCTGTCAAGAAATATACGTTTTGATATTTTGAATAACACGTGTTATTCCCATGTTTATGGGAATGTTTATTTTCTTCCGATCTATTTGACCGACTATTTGATCGGAAGATGACTTAATTTGTAAAATATATCGCAACACGCTAATTTAAGTGAATGGTATTTAGCGGCTCTATTATTATTTTTAAGGATATTGATAATTCTATTAGTTAAATAGAGTTGAGATGTAGGCTATTGATTCAATACCTATGCTGTGGAAAATCTGCCTCCAATGCCTAGACCGGAAGCATTTCACTTTAATGTCACGCATGTGGATTTAACACTAACCTAAAATTATGTTAAACGCGTGTGGCTAGTGGCTGCGTTACCTGACACTTGCCATTGTTATAAAAAAACCCGATGAATCATGTTCGCGAGCTATAGCAGTAGTGAAAACTGTGCCCTACTTGCGAGGGATAGGTACATGGATGGGTACATGTATAATTTAGTGTTATCAATAGGTACATCCCGGCTAACAAAGTACGTATCTGCTACGTAGCGGGGGAGTAGCAGAAATGCGTAGCAGAAACCAATTAAAATGGCGGCATAGGCCACGTGCCTGCTACGTAGCATGGTGCTACTTGTTGCTACTAATTGAAACGTCGCCGCTACTGAATTGACATTATAATGCAACCTACCGCTACGCTGAAGCACCAATTGCTACCGGTATGCTACGTATCTGCTACCGGATGCCACGTACTGCTACGGCGACGCTACGTAGTTGCTACTAATCACCACCAACTGCTACACTGGCGCTACGCTACATTTTATCAGTCCTTATTGGCGAAAGTGCACCTCAATCAATACACAGTCCAAATTACCCACAGCCACAGCTATGCAACTATGAAAATCAGAATGCGATATTCCGGAATAGCAAAAAACAAACCATCACACAAACGATTTTATTCGAACACATATGCACACATTATCAAATGTCTTTACTCAGGCACTTGATCGTCTTCCACGTCACCCACTACGTCCGGCAGCTCAACCCTGCTTCGAGGAAGTCTTCTAGGGGCTTGTTATAGCCAGTTTCCCACAAGGACCTTGATCCTGGCATTTCCATTTTTGTAATGGAGTTTTCTCATTGCCTCTGAAAAAGGATGATCAATTCTTAATAAGGGTACTCAAAGGCATTTGAGATTATAACAAAATAAAAGTTAGTCTGATAGACAGTTAGACACCACTTAGTTTGGAATGCGTGCAATTATACTAGAAAAAAGAATTTTCCTGTCTACTGATGCTACAAAGTTGGGTCAAGTAGCAAAATGCACTCTCTGATGAGATGTAACGTTTCAAGCAATTCTAACCACTTTGCAAGTTTTCAGTATAAGTAGTAGCTGCTTTGCACAATGCAATTCGGCGGACATTTAATGTGCGCTTTTTTGAATTTCTAAATTTAGTTCCTCCCACATTCATCGAAATCATGATAACCTCGACTTCGACTACGCAGATTTTCATCGAGGTCGGACAGAACAGTAGTCAGATAATCATAGAAACATTTTGCTATTCATAATTTTTATTTCCTCCTTGTTATTCATACTTATTTGCTCCTTTGTGCCTATTTCTCGGACATTTTTGGACATGATAATGATTATAGCAAATACTATGTAAAGATGCAAATAGTCCATCCGCCAGGACGGGCTTTTGCATGGAACGAGACCGAAGATGAGACTTTCAACGAATGTTCTAAACCCTATGACTGCTACGAAAATGCGCGCCTGCCGAGTTCTAACGTGTTCCCCTGATATGCAGACAAGTTCAAAGAAAAAGGAAATGCTAATTGAATGAAAATCGAAGTTTTCGACCGAAATGTCGGTTTGGTGTGTTTGCCCTGACTATGCGAGATGTATTAACTTAAGCGCTATAGGCCTAGTTTGTGGCATGATATATCTTCAGTTCATGAAGTCATTCATCTACTTTTTCCTACCAAAACCAAACAAATTTGGATTCAACAAGCATCTTAGGAAGGTAAACATGAAATTTTGATCAAATTTCAGCTCAAACATTGAGCATCTATAACCACTCTTGCAAATATCGAATATAGAATTTGTTCTTTGCACGGGATTAGAACGCAATAGAAGACATGTCATACCGCAAACTCGCATAGTCGGAGCAAGCACACCAAGCAGACATATTGGTCGAAATTTTTCCTTCAGCTAACATGTCTATTTCCTTGATATTGTCTGTAGATCAAAGGAACACGTTAGAACTCGGAAGACGCACATTTTCGTAGTAGTCATAGGGTATAGAACATTCTGTGTCTCGTTCCATGCAGAGGTTCGTCCTGGCGGGACTGTAAATATATTTCCATGTTTCCATATAGTATTTGTTGCAATCATTCAATTTTTATAATGGGCATATAACGAAATTTGCATACAAGATTCTTTTTCCAAAGTTAGCACTTGTTAAGATTGAACGGGAGACCTCATGTCATTAGATGATTTCAATGAATTTTGTGACTATTTGCAAAATTGTCTTGTAACGATTTTATGTCATGTATTGAATAACGTTTTGAGCGTGTCCGTTAAAAATTGTCATCTTTTCATCTGCAATTGTTAGTATAACGCATAGGCCTATTTATGTTTTCACACAAGCATACCATGTAGTAATTAACCAATTAAGACTATCATAGATAATAATCAGATTTTCAATGTGTTGACACAATATGATCAATAACTTGATAAACACAAAAGTCTTCGTTTTCCTTTCATTCAAGTGCCCGGTGCCAAAGTCAATCAAAGTTATGTAACTTATATCGAGAACAACCTCGACCTCGATTAAAATCTAATCGAAATCACATCACTGACTTTTACCCATTTTACCAAGTGTGCTCGTCAAAAGGGGGAAACTCGTATAGGAAGCTACACGTGGTCTAAATTTTGAATAGTGTCTGATATCACTGTGCTAAATTTTCGGAAAAGCTTGATATAGAATCAAGTATGTTGAATATCTACCATGCGTTCAAAAGTCTTTCATACTTCATTGCTGATTCATATAAAAATGCATCATTGAAGAATTGGAATGATAATTAAGTGATCATACAATGACAGTGATATGGATAACAATAAGATTTCTTTCATCAACTCAATTTAAATTGCTGTCACTTTTGAATTTGTTTTTATGCTAC
This sequence comes from Prostheceraeus crozeri, assembly GCA_907163375.1. Classification (NCBI taxonomy): domain Eukaryota; kingdom Metazoa; phylum Platyhelminthes; order Polycladida; family Euryleptidae; genus Prostheceraeus; species Prostheceraeus crozeri. The sequence goes on from CAJQUW010007235.1 coordinate 34,726, forward strand.
AAATTTATATATAATTGCAACTTATAGGCCCTATGTTTTACCATCATTCAGTTACGCCTACTTGTGTTTTGCTTTACGGTATGATGTTTGACAAAAAGCTATTGTTTACATCTCTTTCAATTAGGCCTATGAAAGAATTGAACAGAAACTATATCCTACATTCAAGATTGCTTAAGAATTCAGTAAATTTTTTAAACCTCAATGAATATGTATCACTTCAATTGATCAACTTCAATCAATCAATTGATGATCTTTATTATTTTTGAAATTGCCTCTAGCTTTCACAGGAATAAAACAAATTAAGAGATTTTTGAATTGACGTTTCGAGATTCTTTAACGAGAGAGACAAAAAATCCCTAACACATTGCAGTCAAACAATATATGGAAAAGCGAATAAAGGCCTACACTAGGATTGTATGAAATATTTTACTCAATTAAGTTTAAACCGAAGAGCAAATGAAAAGTTTTATCAAGTTATTTCATAATACAAAAGTTATTCAAACAATAAAGAATGCCGGCATGCATCTCTAGCTTGCATGTTATGACAGAAATGCTACAAAATACTTCATAATTGCAATTGAAGAGAAACGAGACAACATTATGAAAACACTATTCAATTGTAGAATACTTTCAATTAAAAGATGGTTGATTGCGGGTCTCATGCATCATCACTTCCTCCGCACATTTGAAGCCCACTTTATGTATTCCTACCTATCATTGAATAATAATGTAAAATTGTTGAATGATCCAGAAGAAAGGGTGGGGAAAGGCTAATATTATACATGAAATTCAAGTTACGAAAATTAAGTCACACAAGCTAGCCGAAAGCCTTTTCTTACTTACTTATTAGCTCTAGATTTTCCTAGTACGGAAACAGTCGCCTGACGAACTCGATGGTCAAGCACATGTAGATGCTGGTTCGAAGATATTCTCACACGAATTGGTCACCCTGAAATGGCAACATAACATGTGATATGATCGATTATTCGGCATTATCGTATGTAAAAATATGTAAAACAATTTTTCTTGGCATTGTGCTAAAAACAAGCGGGTCACTCCTTCTTTATATTTGCCTTCATAAAGTAATGTACAATAAAATCTGAGTAGGTAAAAACCACGGCGCTTCGCGTCACAGACACATCAAAAAGTGGATCCTCCCACCTTTTGATGTGTAGCCTATGTGACACGAAGCGCCGTGGTTTTCGCCTACTCAAATTTTATTGTACATAACTTTATGAAGGCAAATAAAGAGAAGGAGTGACCCGCTTGTTTTTAGCACAATGCCAAGAAAATTGAATTACCTCTTGTTCCTAGCCTTCAACATTATATGCAAAACATAAATTTTATGTTTTAAAATAAATTATGAGCATTACTGTATGAATATAATTATGCCTCAATGCAAATACATGCAAAAGTTATAATACTAGGGCATATTAGGCCGATCATTGACGATCATTGACACATAGCCTATTGACAAATGTAAAATAGCATGTATATTGTCAGTTTATTTGTCAATATCACGATATATGGTAGAGAATGCATTGGGCTTAACCATCAGTATTTTATAGGCCTATATGGAATATATGAAAAGAAACTTAATCATTTCAAAAATTCCATACTGATTTTGGTTTATAGTGCAAAGCCACTGCAACACAACTTTTCACATTAGTAATGCACTAGACAATGCGTTTTCCCAATTCTTGATGACAGAACTGAATTACAAAAGAAGAAATTCATACTACACTTAAAGTAATCATTCTATGTGGTTTGGCCCTAGACTGCTGTAGTTTTCGGAAAAGTCAAGTTGATTTAATTTACATCAGCTCGATATACACCTTTTCCAAGTCAAATATAAGCTAATGAAAATCAATTGTAAATAATCTCAATACAAGAATATTTTATCATGTCAAATGTAAGATGACGCAATTCAGCCGGCTTATTTCTTAGATCAAGAGTAGAAATTTTCAATTCATGTGTCAATTAAGTGATTAGGTGTCAATAATCGCAAATCAACTGCAAAACGCGCAAGACATCAATTCACTGCCAAGTTAAAAGCTTCAATAAAACGATATTCTGTTGAAATTTGACGATGCCAAGAAACCGCATAAGCGACGTTGACAAACAACGAATCGTGGCTGCCTACGAGAGGCATGAAGATTTTGCTGAGACGGCGCGGCAGTTGGGAATCCTTCAAGGAACTGCGTATGCGATCATTCGACGCTATCAACAGCATGGTGTCGTTTCTCGCCCTCGCGGTGGCACTCGCAACAGGCGCATTGATGCGCAAATGATCAATGCAATTGTTTCAGTCGTCGAGGAGCACCCTGAGTACACGTTGATTCAAATCAACACAGAACTCCGCCACAGACTTCCGCACAAACCTCGAATTTGTGAAAATTCAGTTGCCAATGCACTGAATGGTCGTCTTATAACTTTGAAGTTGTTGCGCGACGTGCCGGCTCAACGCAACTCGCCTGATGTTAAAGCTGCGCGAAGGGATATGGCTCAATGGCTATTGAGGATGGCCAACGTCGAAAAAGTGTATGTCGACGAAAGCGGTTTTCGCCTCTGGTTGAGAAGAAGCATGGGCAGAGCGCTACGAGGACAGCCAGCCTTTCGAGTTGTCAATGCAAGACAAAGCGCACACATGTCCACAATCTTCGCTGTGTCAAACGAACGAGGCTTGGTGCACCATGCATTCAAGGAAGGAGGATATCGCGCTGCTGACTTCAAGCAATTTCTCGAGGAGTGCTCCGAACGTTTTCAAGACAGGACTTTGATCTTCATCTTCGACAACGCTCCATCTCACAACATAGCTGCTATTGCTCAACTGAAAGTGGGACACTCCTATCGCTTCCAGCCTGCCTACTCTCCCTTCTTGAACATTTGCGAGGGCTCCTTCAGCGTATGGAAGGCTGAATTCAAGAAGCTGATGGCAGAGATCCGAGATGATCTGCTCCAACAACAACAACAGCGAAGGGTGGCAACAATGATGCAGCTTGCCGAACAAGCCATTGCAGCCATCACCCTCGACAAAGTGCACAATATCTACCAACATATGCTGACTCTTCTCCCCGCTTGCATGGCTGGCGAAGATATCAACCATGAGTGAATGTTATTTTAAAAAAATAATATATTTGATTTGGATTATTTTGTTTTCTTTTGTTTATTTTATTTTGCTTTTAATTACAAACATAATCAATAATTACAAAGTATTCTTTTTCCATATGTGGGCCTATTACTTTAAAAAAAACTTACTACATTTTTCTCTAATAAGCGCCGCGGCGCTTATTTTTTCACACTTAAACAGTTGCGGCGCTTATTCGAGGGCGGCGCTTATTTTCCATGCGTGTCAAGGTGCGGCGGTTAATAGAGGGCGGCGCTTATTAGAGAAAATGCGGTATACTCTTATTAGCTTCGTAAAATTTCTTGTTATATATAAACCATTTGCGATCTTTACAATTGAATTGAGCAAATTTATTTTGCTTTGACTTTTCCGTCTGCACTTTAGTTGACAGCGCAGCTCTTCTGTAACAATTCTCAGATCAAAAGTCAGAATTATTTTTGTCTTGAGATTTATTATCTCTGATTTGAAAATTGTTATAGTTGGTTTGGAAAAGGTGTATTTCAATAGTTCAGAGCTATTATCCTCAGGAGCAAAGGATTACGAGAATGGTAGTGATTCAAAATGATAGTGTTAATTGATATGCGTGATTTATGATTTCTTTGTGTATTTTGAATCACCATCATAGTAAATATTCTTGTATAGTATATGTATCTTTTGCTCCTGAGTAGGATAGCAGTGAGCCATTGAAATATATCGAGCTGATTCAAATTAGATCAACTTGAATTTTCCGATAACCACAATAATTCTAGTGTTTCGATTGTTAGCGTCTGAATGAATTCTTTTGTACACCACTTATATACATAAGGCTCTTATTTCATTTAATTACATATTAAAATATGAATTTGCATGCTGATACTTACATGTTGCGACGAAAGTAATCGACAAAGAAATATGAGAAGTATTGAGATCGAAACACGCAGTTGGAAAACAGCGACAAGTCATATTGTCTATGGAGATCGAGTATGTTTTGATGGCCTCATTCACCAGAAGTTCTGCTCTGCTGATTTCGATTTTCACTGGATAAATATATACATTTTCGTACATGTACTATCGCGGATGAATAGTTGCTTTCGTTCGAGGAATTCTTCACCACATCGAAGGTTGTATTATTTAATCCATGTGTCACTCAATCTGATATTGTTTCCGATGAAAAAGACAACACTGAGAAAAGTGATGTCTGTACACGGATGAAGGATATAGCAGCAATGGCGTACGTTGTTAAAGTCCACACTGCTATATTTGACGTAACATCATCATTACTCAGCCTTGCGATGCCATGAATTTAATGCCCGCTGCACGCTTGTCTATGGTTGCACGCGAAACGCGTCAGCGCATCATCGATCCACCTGTATTCTGTAGCTGTCGGCAGGCGAAACCGGACAAAGACGAATGCGGCCGAAGGATGGATAGCGATGGAATGTGTCTGCTAATGCGAGAAGGGCGGGGAGATTGCGCAACGGAACTTGACTGTGGTAGAGCTTTCAAAATCACATCACTTCTGCAGATTCAGATGCAAAGCATACTGCTAAAAGCAAACTGAATTTACTATATAATTGGTTACTAGGTTGTCATACAAGGTGTCATCGTCATAAAATTAGAGCGGAGAGAAAAAAACTTGAGAGTTTTTTAACTTTAAAACCTTTTTAAACTTAAGACTTAAAAACTAGCGAGCACTCAAAAGATCATTTCATTTGAAGACACAATTGTGAAATGCGGATTTCAATCTTGTGAGATGGTGTGACAGTTTTTCCTATTTATAAAAATACTGTCACGTGAAAGAGACTATAGCAATAATGTTTTTGATGCATCAAATATATCTAAATGCATTGATAGGAATGAGAAGAGAGACGGGATCGAACAAGGAGAAAAGGAGAGAGAGAGAGAAATATGAAGAAGATAAAGTGGAAAATAACAGAGAATAGAAAGAGTGAAAGGAAAGGAGAAAATGAGAGAGATATGAGGAGATATGAAGGAAAAGAAGTAGAATAGCAAGTGAACAAGTTGATGAAGAAGAGAGAGAGAGAGATGGATGAAATGAGAGGATGGAGAGAGGAGGAAGCAGAGAAACAGAGAGGAGGAAGAGGAAAAGAGAAATCGAGGGGAGGTTTATGCATTTTTTTACTGCTACGTAAACACAACGCATATGTGCTACGTAGAGGCAACCGAGCAGCTACCGACTGCTACGTATCCACAACGTGTATCTGCCACGTAGAGGCAACCGAGCAGCTACCGACTGCTACGTATCCACAACGTGCATCTGCCACGTAGCGGCAACCGAGCAGCTACCGACTGCTACGTATCCGCAACGTTTATTTGCCACGTGGAAGCAACCGAGCAGCTACCGACTGCTACGTATCCACGACGCATTTGCTACGTAGAAGCAACCGAGCAGCAACGCTCATATAGGCAAAACGTCAAAAGCGCTGAAAATATGCTGTAGATGTAGGATAAGTATCATTAACTACGTAGCTGCTGCGTACTGCACCAACCAACTTGCTACGCTACGCTTTGGAACGTTTGGCACCGATTGCTACGTATCAGCTACGTAGGATTGTTAGTCGGGAATACATTTCTTGATTTCATGTATGAACCGTGATGGAACTGACGAAGTAGATAAACGGTGGAGTGCAAGGCGATCTTTTATATAATTCCAACAATTTTCTATCGGATTTAAGTCTGCAGAATTCTCAGGCCAATCCAGCACTTGTATGCCATGTTCACTGAGTTCAGTGATGAAAGTACGATCTAAGTCAGGAGGATCAGGCGCCCATAGAATTCGAACTGTTACGCTCCGCAATTTGCCGTGAAAACAGTGAAACACCCTAACAAAGTAATGGTTTGGGGTGGTTTACGTGTTGGTGGCGGGCGTAGAGGCCTTTATTTGTGACGAAAAATGTGATCATAACGGTTGATCGCTACATTTAACGTTTTAAACGATCACATGTTAGACTTGTTTAACATTCAATGATGCAGCACGTTTATGTACGATAGTGCACCTTGAGTCAAGAAAGTGACAATTAACCCTTTAACGTCCATGGGGGCCTCTGAGGCCCCCAGCGACTTTTATTTTTATTCCTGACTATCCATTTTTTGAACAAATTTAATCAGATTTCCTGAGAACTTCAATTATCATGTCTAGAACATATATGTGAATTTTTAAGTCTCCATGCGCACTAGTTTAGGTGCTATATGGCTCTAGATTTTTTGTAGCGTTAAGTACCAGTGGGGGCCTCAGAGGCCCCCAGCTGTATTTTGACAAATTATGCATGCTTTGTGCTCTTTTTGTGATATCAGGTAAAGTCAATAGTACATGATAGATTATAGATTGAATAAAATTCACTGAATGTGTAGTTCACGTATCATAAAATCACAATTGAACAAATAATTTATGATTACAGGTGTATTCTGCCACATGTGATTGTCAATATTTCCATCACTGTTGAATACGTAGCGAGAGAGATGGTTTCCATCGCGATGGTTCTGTCCCATTCTTGCATCAGCCACACGTATACAGTTATCGCTCTGCTTGCATAATTGTGTCATGTGAGAAGGCATCGAATCACATGACGGTCCTAAAATCCCCAGCCTCAGCTATAGTGACTGCACAGACAACGTTCGCATTTCTACACGATCGACTCGACATTCTGCATGTCTCACCCACGCCTAGGCTAGGCAAAATAGACTTGAGGTTGGAATAAATTGCAAGATTTTGTTTTTCACTTTTTATTGGTTGATTATGATCTGGGCAACATTATGGCAAAATTTTATGAAAATTGCATCAGGTTTAGATATGCAATTCTGACATTTTTGTCAGAAATAATACAAAAGAAGCTATTCGGGATTTAGTGCTTGTTTTTCCAAAACAAATTATATATGTAATGGGCTCTCAATGAGTATGAAGTGTTTTCACGTGAAAAAACATGCGGGCCGGTGTAAAATCCGATCACAGCGATCACGCCGATCGGAGAAAAATTTCTCAAAGTGCTTTGAATCGCTAAATAATGCACATATATGATAAGCATTGCCTTGCTAATCCTACGCTGCAACAAAAATTCATTGATGATAGCTTGTTTCCTAGAAAAATCAAGTTTCAATTAATTTGACCATCACTACTGCTATTCAACTGTTATTTTCGTAGTGTTCCCCTGCGATCGGCGGCGGTTTCAAGCATTCTCCACACTCGCAAGACCAAATACTACTCAGACATGTGGAGAAACCCCCGTCGATCTCAATGTTTCTATAACCGATCGCTGACTTTATGACGAAAAGATAGGCAAATTTTGAGCGAATTTGACCATCACTACTGCTATTCAACTGTTATTTTCGTAGTGTTCCCCTGCGATCGGCGGCGGTTTCAAGCATTCTCCACACTCGCAAGACCAAATACTACTCAGACATGTGGAGAAACCCCCCTCTTGGGATCAATTCTAATTACCTCATGATAAACCGGTTGTAGATATATGGCACAGTTGCTGCATCTGTTCCTGTTGATACCTTGTAAAAGTTGATTGAATCTCAACGTCATGCTTTGGGGTGAAATAGTCTGGAGACGGTGAAGGAATCATGATATATATTGAAACTATTGATGTGCAAAAACTTAATTTTCATGACGTTCTCATTTTCATGCAAAAATATGACCACATGCAGCTAGACAGGTTGCTATGTTTCTTCTTCACCAAGGCCAGTTTCGTAGCATGCATATTAAGAAAATCGTGCTTGCTGTGTTAGGAATGAGCTCTTTCCATCAATCTATTGTCAGCTACATAAATTTCCCTCAGTAAAATGTCAGTAATGTTTTCCTCAGTAAATCATGCTCTTAATGTTTTGCAATTTTTGTAAGAACCTGCTTATTTCTTTCATGAGTAAATGTACAGGTCTTCCATTCAGTTATCTAATATAGGCAGCGAAGAGTAAGCTATGACTCACTTCTGTCTACTACTACTGGGTGATCTCCACAACACTGGAGGATCATGAGTGTGTTCGGCTTCGAGATAGGCATATCAATGTTGCTCTGTTGACTTCCGCATTTTTCTGAATTTCCCTACACTTCATCATCCAGATCAGAAACTACAATAATTCATCTTTTAACTCATAGAAAATATCCCACAGCAACTCAAAAATCTGTGAATAGGTACAAAAGAATCACAAATGCACAATGTAGTTTGGTATCAAAATGGAAAATAATCATATCACAAGATCATTAGACAGCCGTGCATTGTCATCTGTTAAGAAAAAAATCTTTAAGAAATCGTCGTTTATTTGGGTACTTGACAAAATATTCCTGGAATTCCAGCAATTGAAGTGAAATGCAGCTTCTTGTGTTTGCATCCTATGATGACTATTCCATTTTCATGTTATGATGATAGAATCAATACAATATTAAAATATTGACTCGCTTTGATTTCATGACATGTACATATTCGTTGCTGTATGGAGATGAACGGGTGATGTTGACCAACAGATAAACGAAGCTCATATTTTACAGTCTTGACTTCTTCTCTGGAAGGAGCAATGATTTCGTATTATAATGTAATGATGGAATTGAATTAAATTCTTCATGTAATATTGAAGTGCTCTACAGTAGTAGATAACGGTAGTAGATAAGTATAGCGAGGAAAAAAGCGCCGGCCCAAACGGTAGTAGATAAGTGCTGTACAGTAGTAGATAAGTAGTAGTAAACAGTAGTAGATAACGGAATGAAATATTTGCGATTCCCATCAATTGTTTTTGAATATTTGCACACCAAATCTACGAATTCTGATCAAATATTTTCCGCTTCTTCTTCTCTTTTCAGGATACAAGCATATGCGCATTGCTACTCTCGTGGATGAAACCTTTTCGCAATCACCCAAAAATTTCATATTTATATGAACACCGCTCTTTGATTTTCTACAAAATGCGATTCACAACAATTGTATCTTTCTGAAAAATTATTTTACCCAAGCTTGAATTCAAATGCCCTGTGAACGTCCGACTCAATTTCATTTCTCCTCATACTAACCTTCTGAATTCTATTACTCATCACTTCAATCAATTCATCTGTATTCAAAATGCACTCTTGGCAATATTGATGCATTCCCCCAGCGGCATCACTCCAAGACCATTGTTTTCTCTTAATGTCTATTTATAAATTTTCCATAGCCAGTGAAAGTCTCAGAGCGGTTTGTGTAATAGCCTTAACTCAAGCGGCTCGTACGTCGTAGCCAACATAGAGACTTCTGACATCAGGTACACCGCTAAGGAATTAAATTAGGGTATGAGTAGAACTTGCTTGCGACTGATCGACTTCGTCATTTTAGTTTCAGAAGATCGCGTACGCTAATTTGCAACACCAAAAATGCTTCCTCTCAAAACGACAAGTTATAAATGAGTATGTTAACCACCTTTCAGAAAATAAGTCTAATTCTTTTTCAACAACATTCTAACAAGGTTGCCTCTGCGTGTCATGCGTAACAAAAAGTGATTATTCTTTCTGATATCAATGTTCGCTGCACGCATTTACACGTGCTCTGTCTTCATCAACATCTGCAGGACAAAACTGAATACAATCACGCTTCATCATTTTCAACCAGCACGTGTGGCAGATGATACTTAACCGAGTTCTGATGATTCTGACGAATAACACAGTATTCTGCTTGCTGGCATTTTCAACTTCACTGATTATATTTACATTTAAGTTACTGTTTTGGGGACGTTCTTTTTTAGGACTTCAAGCTTTGATTCATTCAGAGCCCTATCAGTCAAGTTCATCACCCATCTAGACTTATCAACAACTGAGGAAATGAATGATGGGAAGTAATTTCACGCATTTTTATTCTCATCTGGTGAAATCTGTGATCGTTCAGTTGATTTCCTACTGAGTTCAACTACAAAACAACAACTCTACAAAAATTGAAAGCAATGAGGCTACAATGATCTCCGAAATTGCCTATGACTTTTTTTTACGAAAGACTTATGATGCTTTTTATGGATGGACATGAGGAACTATGCATGATCTCTAAAAGTCATTTTCGGGATCTAATTTTTTTCGATGAAGTTCACACGCTGACTGCAAGAAAATATGAGGGTGGTCCGGCAGATCTGAGATGATTGGAATAAAAACTGACTCTAAGATCGTAAATCGTTAATACGTATCACATTTATATATGTTTCAAATTGTAGACATTGAAATCTGAAATGAAGTTCCACATAATTACGCCTGTCTCATTAAAGCGTGTTTTCTCAGGTAGATGTACATTTTCTACCTTAGTATTTCCATTTATAAACCTGTTTGCTGAATGGTTGGCTGTATTAACTACGGTTAGTCTACGCACAAAATGCTGATTATTAAACGTAACAGAAGACTTCGTTAGAAGTGGTGACTTTGCATTGGTACTTTTGAAATATTGCGTAATTCAATTAAAACCAAATCGATGCTCTTTTGCTCCTATTGGAAGTCAGTCTATTTGTATCGGAGTTGAAAAACTCCGCTCCGGTGCTACAGGAGTTCGAATACAATCACTGACTCTAGAGCTGCACAACAGCCTCTGTTGAGTAGCCAAGGGAGGTTTGGTCTGACGAAATGATAGTCCTAATTACACAGTTTGGATCTGTAGGCTAAATATGTCAGTGATTAAAAAAGTCAGATTTTTTGAAATATTCTGCTAGACTTATAGTTTTCATGTACGTTGAGATCTGCGTAGCATGCTGCAATTGAGAAATACCGTTTTAAGTGCCTATGAAAGTGCGTTTTCAAGGATAGGCCTATAAATAAAAGGTTACTTACTTATGAATTATATCTTACGTAACAAAGTTAAGCTTTCATTCATTACAGGATCGACCCAAAGGCATTGCTTGTAAATATTTGCGATGATTCCCCAAGATGTTATGTTTTTCGAGACAATGTTTTCGAGTCGGAGTCCTATCATGTATTGGCATTAAAATAGCATCTGTTAGCTATAGAAAATAGCACCTATTTTATCGAAAAGGCATTTGATTTGAGATAGAGCTAGTTCTTCCTAGCCAAATATTAAAGAAACCACATATTGCCATCCTTAGGCTATAGATAATAAGTATAATAACTGAGTTTACCTATTTCGAATTTGGTTTCATCCCCCAAGACAACATAGAATTAGGCTAGGCATCAAGCCGCGCTACTGACACCAAAATATCAGTAATTCTATGCCAGCATCATTAACGGAGCTGTTGAAAACAATTATGATAATTATGCAGAATGTGAGACATCACGAACTCGTCGAACAACACAGTCCCAAATGTGACTGAAAGGTTGTTTTGTGCACCAATCATGGGTAAAATCGTCATTGGAAAATCTTGACAAACTATCAGAAATCATTGAATCAAGTGCTGATAAATGGCTGTCATCACTGCACAAGAGTGTAGAACTTGTGCAGTTTGGGCTATGCAAAGCCATTCCTCATCAACCCGGAAGCTGTATGAAAATCGAGATGATTGCGTTTCTCCAATAAGCGGGTCAACGGCAATTGCTTTTCATTGGTTCATCATAGACAATACAGCTCAGATCAATGAATCTTGGCGGTAGAATGGATCAAAGGAAAATAATGCAGGACTGGAAGGATCTCCCTGCTGAATTCCGAATTGCATATCTAGTGCGCGGTAGTCATAACTTGCACTCTGAAGACTAACACGTGTCGACCTAGGCCTACCCGCTAGATCGTCCCTTCTTCGCTGCTCCTATAAAGAGGTAGCGAACTGGGCTCAGATTGTCAGTCGTTGTATCATTACTCCCAAAAGCACCAGAGTGGAGCACTACACTCCGATACAAATACACTGACTACCGATGAATGATCTAGTTTGAGGCCATTCTAGAATTCTAAACCCGCTTATTCACTTTCAAAGGGGCTATTCATGAACCAAAATTCTATCACCAGAAAACTAAATCCGTTCAGTTCTGCCGACAGAATTTTAGTTAACTATCAACCCCAAATATAAGACATCCCATCAAATTGAGCTAAACACATGAGTGTACCGGCACGGGAAATTGACCATACATAGTACTTGAATGATAGTAGCCTACTTAGGAAAAAAAATAGTGCTATGAATACATAAACGCTGTATGTGTGGTCATTCTAATACATCAAGTCAAGTACGTCTTTCTGACGAGTTATTGACTTTCTTCGACCTTCAAACGTAAATACAGCGCTCATCAGCGTTGTCCCAAAGCGGTGTCAAGATGTCTGTAATCATGTTCGGAGTGCCCCGACGGAGAGCCCAAAACCGATTGAGCTCAAACTTTGTTAACGTATTCGCTTTATGTGGATTCACAAGACATTCAGATTCGATCTCCGCCTCATAAAACAGTTCAGACTGATTATATTTTAGATAATAAGAATGTTATTCGTTCATTTCATCGCGACGTGCAACAACTTATACTGACCTAACTCTTGCATTACCAATAGAAAAAGCACAAAAGATTACCTAGTGACTACTTCAGAACAAGAAAAGCAATATTAAAGAAATAATGACTGATCATACATTTTCCAGTTTGACTGATAGTATATTTTTCAAATTACCTAGGCACAGTATTTCTGAATGGGCTTCAATGTGGCGTCATGCAAAATAAATCCTTTTTCTTTAGATAGTAGCATGATGCTAAAAATATATTTCCGTGTCATTTTCATCATGACTTTGACAAAGTAGCCATCCATCACTCATCACTTTTCCGTATGAATGCCATGATATTTAATGCTTTTTTGGAGTCAGTTCCCTATTACTTCGATGTCATTATATCAACTTTTAGAAAATTATTTCACTCAGGAAAATTTGTGAGCAATTGAAACCATGGTAATTATAGAAAGAGCTTAGTCAGCTGACAGTTTAATTCTTTGAATATTTATATTTATAATGCGTTTAGCTCATTTCAAGTGTGTTAAAAATCAAGTGGCTTTAAATAAATTCCTGGTAGAAAAAGTAAGAATTGCACCACTAAACTTGCATCAATTTCTATAAAACTTCACCAATGTGCTTAATTGAAGTTTAAGACTTAAATGAAACCTTATTATCAAATCTTGCAATTTATTCCAACTACGGCTATTTTTTGACTTAAATTTCCTAGACTAGCCGAACCGCTGCCAACTTGGCAAATCAGTTACTGTTTGAAACTCACGATGACGTTCATTTGACGTCTGATGAGTCCGAGCCGGATGACGGCACGCATCATCTGAATCGCACAGCTCCGCCGACGAAGAATAGACCAATTCGAGTGTTCACAGCGTCGATGTGGGGCATTCCGGACAAATGGTATCGAAGAATGGTCAAGAGGTCTGGAATCGTAATTCTGTGAGCACCAGTGGTGGACAACCTCGACGTCACAACGTTCTTCGTGAAGCCAAAGGACCTACTCGGCAGGCCATCTCTGGAGGTGAAAGCGTCGCTCATGCTTTCAAACTTTTTTTACTGCGGAAGTCGTGAATACGATCGTTACGTTTAGCAATCAAGAAGGTCATCGCAGAAACGCCGCTTGGAAAGACGTTGACTCAGAGGAAATTTACGTGTTCATTGGTATACTATTAGCTGGTGTCTACAGAGCTAAGCACGAACCGATACAGCAAATGTGGAGTAATGATCATGGACGCAGTATCTTCAACAGAGCCATGTCTCGTCAGCGATTTTGTGAAATCCGTCGGTACTTAAGATTTGATAATCGGGATACCAGAGTTGCCCGACGCATCACGGATAAAGCAGCTCCTATCCGAGAGCTAGCGCAGTATTTTGCTTCAAGGTTTCGGAGCTGCTACAAACCAGGAGAAAATGTGACTATTGACGAGCAGCTGGTGACGTTTCGAGGCAGATGCCCGTTCAAAGTATATATTCCATCGAAGCCTGAAAAATACGGCGTAAAAATCTGGATTCTGGCAGACTCTGAAAACAGCTATTGTTGCAATTTTCAAATCTATACCGGACGCATCGGCGCGAATCGTGAGGTAGGACAAGCATTTCGAGTCGTTTTGGAATTATCGGAATTTCTTTCGAACACCGGCCGTCGCTGCCGAGTTTTAGTGAGTTCGTCTTCTTGTCAGACAGGATCAAAGAAAAACACATGTAAATCCAATGGGACGCAAATTGCAGTTTTTGGTTAAAATGAAGTTTTCTATGTTTTCTCTGATTAAACGAAAAGTACTAAGACCAGAGTCATCATTTTTGGCATGGAATGTCTTCAGGTAATTTCATTTCATATAATGTTCATGTGCTATTATCATACATCTAATCGGCAATTTATGTGAGAATGTGGTTGAATGTGGATAAAGTTGCTCAAAATGTTTGTGCCTGCCGACATTAAAAGGCTCGCCAAATCTAAATGTGTTTAGCTTTATAGACAGGATGCATGAAAATGAAAGGAAATTACCTGAAGACATTCCATGCCAAAAATTATGACTCTGGGCTTAGTACTTTTCCTTTAATCAGAGAAAACATAGAAAATTTCATTTTAGTCGAAAACTGCAATCTGCGTCCCATTGGATTTACATGTGTTTTTCTTTGATCCTGTTTGACAAGAAGAGGAACTCACTAGAACTCGGCAGACGCACTGATTCGTAGTAGGCATAGGGTGTACATCATTCTGTGAAAGTCTCACTTTCGGCCTCGTTCCCTGCAGAAACTCGTTCTGGCTGCCGGACTAATATTCCGGAACAATGAGAAAGAATAAAGGTGAGCTTCCGAAAGAAATGCAACCATCACCCGGTCGCGAACCATTCACAAGTATTTTTGGCTTCCAACGAGACGTCACTCTAGTTTCCTACGTTCCCAAGAAAGGGAAAGCCGTGGCACTTATTTCAACGTTTCATCATGACGATGAATGTCAGCCAGAGGAACCAAGAAAGCCAAAAATGATTCTCAATTACAATCGAAACAAAGCCGGAGTCGACACTCTTGATCAAGTGTGCACGACATATTCCTGCAAACGAAAGACAAGGCGATGGCCATTTGCCATATTCTGCGATCTAATTGACTTGGCCTCCTACAATGCCTTTGTCATCTACACCTCCATCCATCCTCAATACTACCCTACAGCATCTCATAGACGCCGTTTGTTCCTGATAGAACTAGGAACACAGCTGATGGCGGTGTCTGACGAAGCAGAGGCACCGGCTGGAGCTCCAGGACCTGTTCGCGGAACCTTCAATCTCGCCAGACGCCGCTGCTACCTTTGTCCTCGACGATTGGAGAGGAAGGTGAGACATATCTGCCATGAATGCGAAAGAAACGTTTGTAATGAACATTGTCGCATCATCAGCGAACATTGTGCAACGGATTGATTTTATAGATACGCTATAAAAAGCTTCTATATCTGAATTGTTTTGATTTTCAAGGTAATCTCAGAGGCCTACATGTATCAATGTACAGTAAATGTATATTACATATCTATGTAATGTGTTATACTATAGAGCTATTAATGTTAAATGTTGGATGTGTAGTTTCCTTAAACATCCTTATTGAGTTCAGTATCATAACTAAACAAACAGTTAGTCATTATCATGAAAAATACACTGGGGGCCTCAAAGGCCCCCACTGGACGCTAACGTAATATTTTTTCTTGGATGTTAGAGGGTTAAGATAGCTCAGTAAACATTACATGCAAGTGCTGGATTGGCCTGAGAATTCTGCAGACTTACTTACATCCGATAGAAAATTATTGGAATTATATGAAAGATCGCCTTGCACTCCGCCGATGCTCAATTCCACGACTCAAACATGAAATCAAGAATCTGTGGTGCATTGACTTAGAGAGTGATTATTTTGACATATTGGATATATCAATGCCCAAACGCACAGCATCAATACAAATAAATTTTCCATTAACCCTACCCCTGTGGGAACGTGGCTTGCTAATATCGAAAGATTATCTGGTGAATCGCAAGATGTGCAAGTCGCCCTCATCATTTATAATGTTTTCTAGGTCGGTGTTTCCAACTGCATGGCACCCTCGATCTTGGAACACATAAATGCACCGACCTCAATATTTCAAATGACAGCTTTGTTCGAATGCAATTCATCACATATCATCTTCGTTTTCTTGATATCTTCTCTGCTAATGCTCTTAAAATGGGCAGTCGAAGTACTAGCATGTAGGCCTAAGCAAATGATACACACGTGCAAGTTTTTGTTTTGAGATGTATGTATTCATAAAATCGGGACTCTAGGAGACGTGCGCTCGAATACTTTTGGCGGACACTGTAAATTCCGACTGTGCGTTTTGTGCTATTCAATTATATCCGAATAAGCCAGAATATCACCACTAGGGCTAGCAAGTAACATCCTCACTTTTCCTTTTATTATCTTAACCCCTTGAACCTGACTGTTTTAGCCCTCAATTAAAAGAAAACGCTCGATATCAATTTTTTAAAAACATATATAAAGAAGCGGAAACAAAACCTGATGTTTTACAAAATGTAACAAGTATTATAGATTTTCGGCATGAGTATTTGCATCCTTGTATTAATTGTCGCATATGAAGGCACAGAAGTCATGAAAGGACACAAAAAACACTAAATCCCGTCATCATTCCGCCGTCGGGTTTTTTCATTTTACCCGGGTCGAAGCCTACCCTGCTAAAAGAGCAGCGTAGGCTTTCAGAAAGGATTCTGCCATCAAAACGAATGCCGAAATTCAGTGACCTGTGCCGGACAGTGTTGATCAAGTATGAATACTAGTCTGATTGACATGCACAGAACCCAAACAAGAAAAATGAATTAGTAGGCTGTTCTGTGATCCTTATAGTGAACCAATAACAGCAAATCTAATTTATTTGTGGAGTTGTTGATTCATGCTGTGATATGTAAAATGGCCCATGCATTAGACTAAGATGAAAATTGCAAGTAACTATGTTGATGTTTCTAAGATATTTTCTTATTAATGATGTTCCAAGCTGCTTTCCAGAACCGCTGGCACCATGACACATTGACTTCAATGCCTCTACTACTACAAGTCATTTTGCAGACTAAAGTGTTGTTGTCATTTTGCTAAAAGTTTATGTATATTAAGTTAATGGCCATATATGTAATTCTCACAAGACTATGTAAATATTTTGGCTACAACGATGCAGATCATGCGAAAATAGATATAAAACACCGCACAGAAACACTATTAAGCTAACAAATCTCTAACAGTATCATTCATACATTGAAATTTGCTTGTCAATAACTTAACTCACTATCTAACAGTGTTTCTATGAGGTCGCCCCTGGTTTTTAGTAACGACTGCGGTTTGGAAGGAAGCTGCCATGATTTAGCCGGATCGTTATATGAATAATAGGTATAACATTTTACAACAACGTGGTGACAGCCCCTTATATGATCTGCATGCATCGAAAAATATAGATTGCCAAAAATCTAAAATTAGGTATGTGCACTTCAAGCTCCCATCAGAAAAATCAATATATTCAGAGAGGCAATATTCTGCATCAAATTTATTCACATGTCATATCTCATTATATCCTTTAAGAGTCAGACGGGGTACAATGTTCATTCCCTGTAATTCTTGAAACAGCAACTTGCAGGCATATGGCATTTTCACGGAATTCACGCTGGTGCTACTGCGACAATACTGACACCAGCTGTGAGACGCAAGCAATCCACACTTCTCGCAAACCTACAAAGTCAATAAATACATTAAACGCACAATTTTTATGCGTACATAAATCATATGCACTTTATGTTCATTTTCCTGTTGACAAGAAATTTTCGAATGATCTAAACATTAATCTAGGGACTTGCAAAGCTTCGAGATTCGAGAAAAATTCGAATCGGTTCGCCTCCGCTGAAACAAAAATTACTCCAATATCTTTCTTTTGATCTAAAGCATCTTCTCGTTGGACACGACTTTAAACGTGAAGTTTTAATAAGTACCGTATGTGATGTTGGATTCTCATCTCAGTGAAACCGGTGGAAGTTGCCGGCTGCTAAACAAGAATTAGTCGAACCAACTACATGCTATAGAGCACGTGTTACAAGTTGTTCATATGACTTGTGGTTGTAAGCTCGGGTTCCTGGAAACTGTCTAAATCAAGCAGTAATCATGATCCCGAGATTCCATGATTTTCAAATTCGAGGACCAGGCTGGTCAAAGCTTGCATAAGAATTAGTCTAATTTATACCGGGTGTATAACGCGGGAAAAATTAATTTCTGGAAAACCGGGAAAAATCAAGGAATTTTGAAATTAGAAGCAGCAAAGATTGTGATTATATGTATATATGATATTATTATGTATATTATGTGATTATTATGTATATATTTGTGACCGAAGACAAAATTAACAAAATTGCCTAATGTATAAACAAAGAAAAAGTAGAAATTCCATATTTTTGATGTAAACAGAACTTTTTATATCGCTTGAAAATTTGATCAATAAGTGCAAATTCACAAGAAAAACATGGTCAAGCTTTTATAATTTCATTTTAAAATATCATGCGTCTACTTTATTTATTTTCAGTGATTTGTAATGTTTTCAGACAAGGGGTCAATAACTTATGTGATTTCTTAATTTGCTGACTGCGCTTTTCTCCGAAGCTGTGTCCAGATCCACTCTGCTGGTTTGAAAACGTCCGAACGGAATGTGTATACTCAACCGAGTAAATCTGGATCCCTTGCATTAAGACGGGTGCTTCTTTTTCTCATCCGACTTACACCGTTGATGTGAGTTTGATCAGGCCGATCGGTCTTCGACTGTCAATGGGCGAGTTGCCTCTGCTAGAGATTATTCAGCATGTTCAGCACTCCCACGCCTTGCGCGTTCATACGCAGTACATGGCTGATTACGACTCAGATGACACGGTCTGAAATGTGAAATCCTACGTGACTTATGTAAATAAATCGCGGACAAATGGATGTTCACGGTATGTCTTGGATTGAAGACAGGGTGATGACAAGATATCTGACTTCTAAATTTCTTGGACATGCTGCTACATCTGAGTTGCAAAGCTCTTGAGGGAGCGGTCGATGGCCTGGACATGTTCTAAACTCTGGCAGGTAGTAATGGACGGTCCAAATGTCAATATGGCAACATAACGTCTGTTTGAAGAATATCGTGAATATGATGATTTGGACATTGGAAGCGGCTCCCTACACATCATCAACGATGCTCTGCGAATTGGAGACAAATTCTTTGAGGTGATGAAATTCCTGCGAAGTTGTTGGGAAGTTTCTTAAGATCTTCCATCTCGAGTGGATTATTGACATTTCACAATGACCCACACATGCCACCCACCCAAGTATTGTGCGAATCGATGGGTTGAGAACGTGGCAGATGCGGAGGTGATCGTCGAAGGATTGCCAAACTTGCGAGCATATGTCGAAAATATCAAGAAACAACCTGACTCATCGTCCGACAAGAACATAAAGGAAAGGCTAAATTGTGTATTTTCGTCACGATTACCAAGAATTTTGAGGTTTTATAGAAGAAATTTCAAGCTAGAAAGGAAGGGGCGCGGAACCAAGAGGTCAAAACAGACATTGTGAATGAAAAGAAGAGGAAGGCGTCAGAAATCAAAGATGGGGATTTGAAGAAGAAACTTCTGTTGCAGATTGATCGTATTGACCAAGATATCCACTCTTTGATGGAATAAGCTTTTACGTTTTTATTTTGCAATAATCTTGTCTGTAATCACGGTATTGGTCTTCATGTATTTTTATTGAACTATTTTGCAGTATTTGGTTACTTCCAAAAAAATTAGTGGCGTGTAAATCAGGATGCTAATCTATACTTTTTTGAGATGTCGATTTAATAACGATTCCAGATGGCATAAATCATAGCAAAGAAGCCATGTTCAGACAAGTAACCTGGCAATTAATAAAATTATCAAATCTCAACAGATGTAACCACCACGAGACATGTTTCGCACTGTTGGGCTTCATCAGTCATGGGTATGTTTGAACCAGCAATGCTCTCAACAGATGGTCCGGTGCCTTGTGGTTAGAGGGTATGCTTGCACGTCCTAGAGCTCCAACGTCGCTGGTTCAAGCGGAACCACAACTGGTGAGGTCCAACAGGCCGAAACATGTCTCGTGGTGGTTACATCTGCTGAGATTTGATAAAGAAACCATGTTACGCATACGTCGTGGCCATTTCTGATGCGTTCATATCTGTGCATATCATCTAATCAAACAGCATATTTATATCAAGATATCCGCCAATAGCTTTTAAACTTATAATCCAGCAATAATCAGTTAGCGAAAAACTTTGCGTATTACAAATTTTGTTAAATGTACTTATGGAATATAACATTTTGATGTTATTGTTATGATAAATACAAAATGTCAGACAAACAAATGGAAAAAAAATTAGGAATGGATGGAAATATAAATAGAGGGAGGGTGTCTATCAGTGAACGAGTATTCAGCAGAAGTTTTTGTCATGGGATATTGAAACGCATTGTTGTCGTGGACAACCATTTTCAGTGTTATTTGCGATAACATAATGAATGAAGTGTAGAGGGATTTTTTTAAAAAAGATCGGGAAAACCGGGAAAAATCACGAAAATTGAAAATCCAAAAGCGTTATACACCCTTTTATAGTGCTCAGAGTCTCCCGAAATCCTTAATACTTGTAAAAATATAACTTTGAGTGATGAATTTGGAAGTCGACATATTATAATCTACAATAATATATTATGAATTCAGCTCGAACAATTTTTAAGGATAGAATTACGGTCAATGATTGGAAGAAAAATTGATATAATATTTCAAAGTCAAACTGTAAAAATTCTACTGTTGCTTTCTGATAATCAAGATAGAACTGATGGAATCTCCTGTTTTTCAATTCATTAAATTTGTGCCTTTCTGAGCTCATAATTTGCATGTAGGTATAGGAACGATTGATGGAGGTTAAGCCTCTATACTATTTCCAATCCAATTTCACAAAAGTGAAATTCAATTTCTCATTCGTGAAAGTCTATTTCACACATTTTTTTAGAAAATGCCTTCTCCATTTAAATGCGTCACAATCCTTTCCTAGTGACCGAAGTTAGCACTGCTTACTTCAAACAGACTCTAACTCCATCAAGACCGGGGGGAGCACACCTTATCTATCCAACTTCTTTTTACATCTCCTAGAATAAGTTAGATAGAAGTTCATTTTTTTGTGACTTTTTAGAAAGTACCTTTTAGAAAATTTATAGTTTTCATTTAGAGCAGTATTGATTACTGATATGATGTCTCTACATCATATTCAAGATTGTTAACATACACATTCATCATATCTCCCAAAATGAGTACATGTACAGTGTAAATGAAAAACGTGAAATTATGAGGTCTTGATGTGAATTTTTAGGTGTGAAATCCACAGAATAATGCAAAATACATATCACCATTCGAAAGATTGCATTCGAAAAGTATCATAACCTAGTTGTTGTAGCGAATAAGTCATTAGAACGAGATGTAAAGATATAAAAATGCAATAACACATGAAAAGACATTATTTACGTTCAAATTTCAAATTGCTAAATTCACAATAGCACTAAAATTAACGTAGAATATCATACTTGTAACACCATATAGATATACTTGAGTAAAAGTTTGCATTAATACTTTAGTTGTATGGAACAATTTTTGAAGTCAGAAAAATACATGGATTCATGGAAATGAAAAAAATTGAAAATACAAATTTCTAACTTAAATTTCTTTTCTATGAAGGTCTTCGAATCATGCAAAATAGGCACTACCATTCGAAAAAGGATACTTGAATTGTTTGGTAAGTCAGTTCTCAGAAAGTTTTATCCATCGAGACATGGAAAATTTGAGTGGGGGAGCACTTTGCACCCCCCGTTCCTACGACGCTAAAAATCGCCCGGTCCTGATAGGGTTAACGCACATATGTCATTACTTTAACGATGTCACAGCGACCTGTTGTGACGTTAACTTGTAAAAATCTCCGGGAAGACAATCAAAATCAAATGATCCGGCCTATCGTATCACTATGAGGTGCTGATGTGCCGACAATACGCCTGAACTCACAGAATTAAATAGTTTGTATATCTGCTGAAGCGCGCGCAGATGAATCTAATTCTGTGCCTGAACTTAGAGCAGATTTTTATGTTTATGCTGACGAAATAATGTCTCTTCCGCCATGGTTATGAAGGGATTGACTATAGAATATAGCTATAGCCGTTCATTCGTCGCGCTCACGATTCCACTCACATCGATTCTGAAGATACCTCGACAACAGCGATACAACCATATCAGTCAAACAGTTAGAGAAACATGAAATGTTATGAAGATGAAGGAGACTGAAAGTTGATGAGCCATGCATCGGATGTGAACACGAGAAACGGATGGAAACACGAGATATGGATGGAAGACGAACCAACGATAACTTTGCAAATGTGTTTTGACCGTATTCAGGAACAATTTCAAGTCATCGTAAGCAAGAACACTATCAAAAAATTGGTAGGATTGTGAACTCATTTCCCTGAAGAAGTTGAGACCTCTTGTTCAGAATGTCAACAGCGAAGAAAACAAAGCTCGTCATATGGCATATATTGAGCGTCTCATTGAAGCAAGATTAAGTGGTCGAACGATAATTTGGATGAATGAAGCAAATTTTAATTCATTTTGTCGTCGTACCGAGAGACGTTCGAAGATCGGATCGCTATCTTGTGCAGTTACACCCAACTCAAAAGGAATTAACTTACACTGTATTGCAGATATGTCGAGTTCCCAGTTGCTCAATTTTACATTTAGGCGTGGTTCATTCAAGTTGGAAAATTTCAATTAGTAGTTTCGTAGACTGATGGACTTATGTAACGTTTAAGGCATTGAACCCTACATTCGTGATCGACAACGCCCCTGCTTACAGTAGAGCGAAGGATGTGGTGCGCGTAGATGAAAATGTTTTCAAGTTCTTCGGTTGGCTCCATATTCGTATCTTTAAATCCCATCGAGTTGGCATGGAGTGTATTCACATCGGCAGTAAAGAGAAAATCACGAGAAGCCATGCCCGCCCAAAATTTTGAACTTTACACGACAACCACATGGCCCAACGATCGCTGAATTACGGATGCAAACTCTCGAGAGCATCGCCATGGAAGCAAAGGATGAATTGACCGGTAATTAACTACTGGGGTTTTCCAATCCAGTCGAGAAATATTATCCAGGTGTCATTTAGGGTGATAATTTATCTGACTTGAGAATATCCTGACAATGACACGATTATTCAGTGAAGTTTGTTGTTAATATTGATTTTACAATTACATGCTTATTTTGCAAGATCGAGAATATGATTACACGGGAAATATTGCGTCAACTAACAGATGCTAACAGATAAAAACAAAGACTACTAAATTATTAGTTTATAAAAAAAGTGGCCTAAATATCTTGCATCTGTAATATATCTAAATCATTATATATTTCTAAATATCCAGCGTTTGTATTTCAATATGTGATAACTAAATAATATGAATAAGTAATCACTCATTTACAGTCCATGCATTGTACTTAATTGATTATTGGCGCGCTTTCCTATGTTTACAAGTTAACGTCACTACAGGTCGCTATGACATCGTTAATGCAATGACATACCGTTATGTGCGTTAAAGTCTATTTGAAGTAGGCAGTGCCAACTTTGGTCACTAGGAAAAGATAGTGACACATTTAAATGGAGAAAACATTTTGTTAAAAAAAACTGAAATAGATTTTCACGAATGAGAAATTGAATTTTGTGAAATTGGATCGGAAATCGTATAGTCACAGATGAGCTTCAAAGGATTTCTACAAGCCTGAAGTTACAAAACTAGTCCCCATCATCAAACTACTTTTCTGTCAAAACAAGGTCAATGTGAAGTCGCATGTCAAATCAACATTCACATCAGGGATATACTGAACGCTTGGTGATGAATTGAGCATTTGCATAGCAGATGTTGATCATTTATCAGTTTTAAAATATTTTCTCTGACAGTTTTCAATGTGTTACATAATGATGTGCTCATATATGTATTGTCGTCGATTTTGTTTGGTTGTATTCAAACAATAAATGTTGAAGCAGCGAACGGGAGGTAATTCATTTTTATGAGTTACTTTTTACATGTCTCGGAAGCCAACTTTCTCTGTTCAAAGTGATATTCGAATGAGCTTCTTTAGTAAACCACGAATACTTTATATTTTCATTTTCTACATATATTGAGAGGTCCAAAAAATTTAGAGGTTTGTCCACCTCAGGTACATCGATGGTAAACTTAATGTTATCGTTCACATTATTAAAAATGGCCAGAATTCTCTGGAAGAGACTATCATTGCGTTCAAAAGGTCCCATTAAGATATCATCGATGTATCTCAGGTAAACTGTAGGCACAATATTGTATTCACTTTTCAATATATTCAAAGCTTCATTTTCAATTTTATCCATGGTTATGATGGCAAAAGGAGGTGCAAAATGACTACCCATCATTAATACTGTAAAACAGGTGAATGATAGATGTTCTGACATGGATAATAAAAATGAGGCCTTTCAAAAATTGGATAAAAGATTCCAGGAAAATGGTTACAAAAATGTCCACAGAAATCGCGTTGTGAAATGTAAAGATAAGAAAATAAGTAAATCGACAAAAAAAGATAAAAGTACATATTTGAAATTAGATTATATCAACGATAAATGCACTAAGAAAATCATTAAAATTGTTAATACGTACAACTTTCCGATACAAATTATCAACAAACCAGCTAAATATCTATATCAAAGTCTGGATTGCAAAAATAAGAGAAATAAACATATAAATTGTACTATTTGCGAACATATGCCAGATGACTATATGTGTGAAGGCAAATTTATTGTTTACTCATTTGTCTGTAATTTCTCCAACAAGAAATACATTGGTCAAACTTGCAGACAATTCCAAGCTAGATATCGCGAACATGAATATAGTCTGAGAATGAATAATAACAATAGTGCCCTGTCTGATCATTCTAAAAATGATCACAATAATTCTTTGACAATCAACGATTTTCAGGTAGAGACATTGACGCCTGTTGAGACTAGAATCGCTGAAGCCCAAATGATTGATATTCACCGACCTGATCTCAACAGAAAGTATGAAATAACCCGTTGGTAGTGAAGTGGTCCACTCATGATTTTAATGGCTAATTTTACAACGCTCAGACTATGCGAGTGGTCTCGCGAAAGCTCAGCGTTCACCATGCTTTTGTTTTCTGGGCCATCATCTGTTGGCTACAGGGACGGAACAATATAAAAGATAATCAGCAGCTTATGATTTTTTTCAAGAGAGATTTACCAAACGAGTTGGAACTTTTTTGGTAGGCCTACATCCTTTCTTATTAATTGACAGCATATTTGGCTGCCCTTTGGTCCATATTCCATCACACCGTGAGGATCATGACATGGCCAGTTTCTCCACTTATCTCGATATTTCGCTGCATGGATTACATCAGTGGGTGGTAATATCAAATGGCTCGTTAACGTTCACCATTCTGGTGGTTACAAGGTTTCTATCGTACTTTTATTTCATTACCAGTCCGAAAAATTTCGTGTGGCGACTCTTCATATTAATTAACAACTGTCTATCGGTGCTTGCGATTCTGTAGACTTGTTCGCTTCTAATGCTAAGAATCCATGAGATCCTCAATATTCTTCGGATAAGCAAACCGCAAAAAAGTAGGCCTATGCAAATTTTCCATTATTCGATTCCATTGGCGGAACACGACCTGATTCGATTCGACTCAAAATTTGTCGATCCGTAGGTCTCTAAGTTAATCTCTGATCTATACGGACACGACACAAAAATCAGTCGTACAACTGGTGGTTTCTAAGCCACATATCTGCACAAATGTTAAGTGCTTGGCTAACGATCTTTTGATCGTTCGCAGTGATTTATGCGCAGGAGAAAATGATTAAAACTGCAGGATGATGGTGTGCTCATAAGTAAATCATATGAGTGTAAATCGCAATAATAAAGAGATTCCACCAAACAATCGGCTTATTTGATTATTTTCCATTTGAGAGAACCCGAAAACCGTGATGTTGCAGTAAAAATGCTTCTTCTGGCGAAGCCTTTCGACCGGCAAAACCAACCATCGTCAGGCAAATGAGAGAGACAATCATGTCACAAACATAGAACACAAAGCAAGTGAAGCAGTCAATGAAATGCAGTATAGATAGAGAACTAACAATATGAAGTATGAAGTTCTGTGTAGGGGGACTTCCACCACGTGCAGTGCTCCATTTTCACACCAATCGATATGTGCATCGTGAACCTGCGCATCCCCTCGATGTTTTCAACGGACTCGTCCGTTGTCTATCTGAAAGAGTCGGTGCCGTTTGTTCCGATGAGAGTATCGCTCAAGAGGAACATATTGTTTTCGATCCCTTCGATCCTAATGGCTTTTCGAAAATGGAGTGCTGCAAGTGGTGGAAGCCCGCTACGAGCATCATCCATGAAGAAACCCCTTCTGCTTCCGAGGATCAACCGATTTCTGGCTCCATTCCTTTCATACTTGGAGTGTCCGAGAAGATCAGAGGCTTATTGAAGAGAGTTGATGTTCGCGTTGGCATGAAACCAGTCACTACTCTGCAGTCTTCCTTGATACGGAAGTGACCTGCCCCAGCCACCAAGTTGTGCATCGTGTGCCAATTACCGTCTGCATCGAAAGATTATGTGGGCGAGTCCGGGCGCACCTTGGAGGAACGAAAGAAGGAACACGTGAGAGCGTTGCAAGAGGTCGACGTTATGAGCTCTGAAGTTGCCCAATATACTGTTGACTCTTCACACCAGATTGATTTCAGTGGCTTGAAGATAATTGACAGAGTTACGAACTGGAGAAAGAGGGTCATCAAAGGTACTTGGTGGTCTAAGAAGCTTGCTTCCTCCAACCCAACTAAGCACAACCTAGTGACTTCTAGTTTTCATAACTTTTTATTTTTCTCCGTTTCTTACTTGATCCTTTCATTACATATCAGAAGTAGCAAAGAACTCAATACTTCACATTGCTAGCTCTCTATCTATACTGCATTTCATTGACTGCTTTACTTGCTTTGTGTTCTACATTTGTGACATGAATGTCTCTCTCATTCGCCTGACGATGGCTGGCTTTGCCGGTCGAAAGGTCTCGCCGGAGTAAGCATTTTTACCGCAACATCACGGTTTTTGGCTTCTCTAAAATGGAAAATTATAAAGAGATTGTCACTACTATTGTTGTTAAAACATCACGATTGGTAAAAAAGGATCTAAATGCTGTCGACACGCATTTGCAAACAGTTTATTACAAAATATCAATTGAGAAATTTTCTCAACACTTCATTTTTTAATTAAACTGATAACTCCACAGTGTTGGCACGCAAGAATCTCACCTGTACACTAAATGAATCAGATGAGATCATTAAACGTTCAAGCAGCAGCATGGAGCTGCCGTAGCCGATGAGACAGTCACGCTCCATTTCACCGAGTCGTAGACCACCTTCCCTTGCCCTACCTTCAGTTGGCTGTCGTGTAAGCAAAGAAGTTGGGCCTCTTCCTCTTGCATGGACCTATCAATGGAAAGACATTTTTTCATTCAACAGATATAATAGACAACACTGTGTCATCATTCAAACAATTTAAAGCTAAGGGATTCAATGATGAAAGTATTGAATGGAAAACATTAACTCTCAGTGACATTATCAATTTTTTTGTCGATCCCCGCATTTCTCTGTGGACTTATCTATTCCCATAGTCGGCATGCTGAAGGATTCACTAAGTTGGTTTATTTTATACTTAAATCCCTCTTATGCAAAACTGTGAATGAAATGAATTTCCAAACATCTCACAAAGTAGAATCATAAAAACACGTAAGGCACTTACCTTGTCTACCACCATGTGCTTTAATTTCTGATAGTAGATGGGTCCAGAAAAGATATAGGCCTCGAGTGGTTCCCCTGTCACACCTGAAGTTAGAACATCTTTGCCTTCATAGTGGTATCCAGCTCCTGAGAGTGCTCCTTTAACTTCCTCTACTGGATCTCCGGAAAATGCTGTGGCATCACGGAACTTTCCCTCCATCGCGCCCTACATTAAAAAAATTTGCAAGGAATTTTTAATGACATCAAATTATCGCCATGAAGTCTTACCGCTTTCCCAGAGATTAGTTCAATCATTTTTCCGACCGTCATACGGCTGGGAAAACCATGTGGATTCATTATCAGATCAGGTACGATGCCCTCTGCACTGAAAGGGAGATCTTCCTGAGAGACTATTAACCCACATACACCCTTCTGTCCATGTCGCGATGAAAACTTGTCACCAACTTCTGGTCTGCGAGTCTGTCTAAGGGACATCTTTACTAGGTGCTGCTTGTCTTCAGTACTCGCAAACATGATACGTTCTACATATGCATGTTCAATGCCCTTATAATCGATTGGGGTTGGTCTGTATTCGATATTGCCAGTAATACTGGGCTCAGGCTTCACATTGGCCATTTCTTCACGAGTCAGTACCAGCGGCATCTCTTTATTAATAAGCACTTGCCGATTCTCTACACGGGCACCAACCCACGGCGTTCCATCAGCTTCCAGAACTTCATGACCTCTTCGTGGTGCTCCGCTCTCTGGATCTACCATTGGGCCCATCAACCGATCGTACTTCATCATGTTGTCAGAGTAAGATTTCAACACTACGGACTGACGACGATAAAGCTGACAACGTCCGAAACCACGGTCCAACGACGCCTTGTTCAAAACGATGGCATCTTCGATGTCATACCCTGAGAAGGACATGACAGCTACGATGGCGTTTTGTCCTGCTGGCAGCTGATTGAAGTTGATGAGTTCGATAGTCTTAGTTTGCACAAGAGGGCGTTGCGGATAGACTAACAAGTATTGCAAAGTATCAAAGCGCTCTCTCTGATTAAGACCAAGGGTTCCCATTGCTTGCTTGCCCTGTAATCAAAGAAAAAATGATGCGATCGTGCAGACACAGTTTTTTTTATCTCATACAATTTTTTTTACGGATTTTACGTCACTTTTTACCCCTACTGGGGCCTTGGACGGTGCCGACTTAAGTCAGACTTTGTTTGGAGCGTTGTGGTGCTTTGTAGTCCGGATGCCCTTCCTGCCGACTTCCAATGACACTTTCCGGTTTGGACCTCTGGACCATGAGATAGCTAGTCCCAGTCAGACTCAAATCGAAGACTTACAAATCTGTCATCCGGCTCGCAGCTCTTTGTGAATGCAACTGTTGCCTTACCACGGAGAGGTGTATTTTTGATACCGCTTCATAATTCAAGTTGAAATGCTACCAGATCTGGAATTATTGAGATCACACACACACTACCATTACAGTAAATGTATTCATTTAATAGCAAGTCTTAGTCGAAAAAGACATTAATAAAGGTCCATTTCCTTTGACTGCCTTTATGGGGTCTTTACGTGTCACCAGAATCATTCCTAACAGAGTTGGAGCCGGCCCTGAATGATTTGGAATTACCTGTCAAGAGACGTTCATAATTCATCTATAATACCAGCATAACAAAAAGAAATGGTTTTGCATAATTGAGCATAATTGAAAATTTAGGTGCATGAGGATCAGGGAAGCGGAGTCCTATCATTTTGATAGGACTCCGACTCCGGGGGTTGATAGGACTCCGACTCCGGGTGGCAAGTATATATAGCCTAGTTTTTTGAAAACTGGTGACCTACATTATCAATCATTATAGGCTTACCTAAACCTGTCTTTAGTGTTCATTACTGTATGAATTATCAATCCTTTTCGATGAAAGGTTAGCAAATGTCGCTTTATGTTGGATGCATGCGACTCGGCTACTCCCATCTTGTTGATGTGTGCTTCACACGGTTTTTCTCCAGTCTCTACCACACAGGAAAATCCCCATTCTTCTCCAAAAAATATGAGTACACTTTCGATTTTAATACGCGCTTTGGAGGAGACATCACACACGATTAACGTGAAGGTGAAGAGGTAATGTTCTCAAACAAACTATAGTATTTCATTTTTTGTCTCTGATGTGACCTTTGGTGTGTATGTGTGATCGAGGCTAGGAAGGCCTGTCTTCTCTACTCAATCACCGAGTGAAAAGACAATTCTTTTCTCACTATCACGGTTCATTCCCTCAACTATTGCAAGCTTTGCATGCAGCAGTGTCTCTGTACTTTTGTTTGACGGAGAAAGTTGACATCAAGACAGTGACAGCTATGCACGAGGTTAAATAAGTTGTTTGTATTATATTTCGGGTCTACTAGTTATAGGCCGGAGTCCGAAGTCCTACCATTTGATAGGACTCCGACTCCAGCAAAAATGATAGGACTCCGACTCCGCATCCCTGATGAGGATAATGTTTGTTAAATGACGACAAGTTAAATAGAAACATTAAGATTGACTGCATGGATCTCGACGGTGCGATGCCTGTTGACTAGTCCTTAAGACGCAGCGCGTGCCAAAATATGTACCGTCCGGTGGTTTTTTTAAATATTGCCATTTGATAGCATTAAAGCTATGATAGCTTCATAAATTTCAGCTGTTTTGGATGGCTTGCACTTTTTATGTTTAGAGAAAACAGCAATTTATAGCAGAGTTCCGCAAACCTTGAGGTGTGGCGTCTCCTTTGTGCAGTAACCTCGAGACCCCAAGCTGAAAGTGAACAACTTAGCAACCATCGTAAGAAACAATAGGGCTAGCCGGTAAATCTACGACTTAATACAACTTAATTTTGATGTTGCTACATGTAGCAGGAATTATTGAATTAAATATCGTAGTCAATATAATAGGGTTTAACATGAAATTTCTCTTTATTTTCGATAAACTAATTTCGTCTCATTGATGGAAAACTTAAATTACTTATTAGCTTGCTTAATTATGTTTAGTTATTAGTTATGCAGTTATGAGTTATGGGACCCCTGCCTGCATCACTTTACTTAAACTTTGATTTTTGAAAAAGGTTACCGGACAGGAGCTTGCTGAGATGTCTTCGTGTCTTGGATGCGATAACGGAAAGAAAAAATGTCGTTTCACACAGCGTTAAGTTTTTTAAAGAAATTGACCAATAACTTCAACACGAAAATTGCGTTAGAAAACGCAATGATTTTCAAAAGCTATAAAATTATTTATTAAAACGTCTGCAGTTCGCAATGCTCATTTCCCATACTCATGCCTTGTGATTATTAATAACATCAAGCTTTCAAAATGACATTGTGAGAGCTAGCAATTCATTATCACTTAAAGCATGAAACATTAAACAACAAATATCTTCTTTCATCTGCGGCTAAAGTTACAATAAAATTTCACGATTGGAATTCAATGTATCGCTGAGTAACTATAGCCATTCTTCAAAATAATTGAGCACTCCTTTTTTTAAAGCCGAAATATAAATATATTGAAGTAAAATAATAGGCACCCAACGTTTCGGTCGTCTTGACCTTTGTCAAGGTTGTTGTTGTTGTTGTTGTTGTTTTACCCGGCTCCGTCCAGCGGATAGGAGGCTTCGTATCGAGACAGTACGAAGCGACACACCCAGTAAGCAAATTAATGTCTACTGCTGGCGAGGAGTGCCCCGGGGAGGAGATGGCCATTCCGATACCACCGGGGTACTAGCATACCCAAGCCAAAGCTATTCACACAGGGTGAACAGCATTGACCGGGGGAGGAAGCAACCCCAATGGTCCCACCCCACACCTTACCTCCGAAGAGGGGCGGCGGCCATCGCTGAGGGGACTTTGGAAAGGCATAGCCAGATATGCCACAGGGGAGGAAGCTCAAAGAGCTTTGTTGCATATCCGAACAGCTAAGATTCGGCTGTCAGGATCCCCAGCAACATCAACTTAGTATAGCCACTGAGAAAAGGCAATAAGAATAAGACATCAAACTGCCAACACCAGAGCTGCAGTGGCAAGGTTTATACCATATGCGAAAAGACAGGATGCTTGACAAGCTTAATAGCAAAATAGAATACGGCATTGAATTGAATGACCACTCACTGGCTCAATGATGTTCGTGTTTACGGTTCAGAGTTGGTGTCAGTAAATCGATGAAATTAGCTTCGGAAATTCTAGCTCTGACAGGATTATTTTGATGGTCAATTATCTCCACATAGAAATCTTTTATAGTCATAGCAACGTCATTGTGCTTAGATCGAATATGTTGAGATAATGCACTTTTCATGTCTCCATAGCGTATACTGCGTTCATGCTCAGCATAGCGTGCACAGAAAATTTTGTTAGTAGAACCAACACGGCTATCGCTACAGATTTTACATCTTCGAGAAAACAAGAACGATTGGCTACAAAATGCGAGCATTTCTCATGTGTAGTAACAGTTGATTTTTTGAGCATGCTTATAGTGGGGAGTTATGGGCCAC
Source organism: Prostheceraeus crozeri (assembly GCA_907163375.1). Classification (NCBI taxonomy): domain Eukaryota; kingdom Metazoa; phylum Platyhelminthes; order Polycladida; family Euryleptidae; genus Prostheceraeus; species Prostheceraeus crozeri. The sequence goes on from CAJQUW010007235.1 coordinate 67,148, forward strand.
CTAACAATTCACTGTAATACCGTCTGGTCATTAGAAAAATAATTCTTATTCATTCTACGCAACCGCAAACATAGCCAACTGGAAGGCATGTAGCAATCTGTTTTGAAAGGTCACTGAAAGTTAAAACGCGATGTAAGTAACTAAGCCGATGACATTTTCGATGACTACGCGGAGGGCTCGTAAATAAGGAATAAGGAAGAATTCGACTAAAGTAAGGAAGAATAAGGAAGATATAATAATAAAGGAAATAAGGAAGTGAATAAATAAGGAAGAATTCCAAATAGAAAAAAATACGGATACCTGTAATGAGAGTCTAGAAGAAAAAAGCGGAAATCCCAGAACAACTCATCAGCATCCATGATGGCATCAAAATCAAACCAAATTCAATTGATATCTCAACCGATCAAAACTGCATCCCAGATAGTCACAATCATTGTGACTTTCATAAATGAAATGATCCATTAGTTCAAAAAAGTATTTTGAATATTTATCTAATTAAGAAATAAAGTTCGATCTGAGAAATTAGATGTAATGATTACGTTTGGAAGAAGGGAAAATTAATAGATTTACAACTGTAAAATTGTTATTAGGCATAATGCAGTAAGACTACTGTAATTCATTTATGTATTCATTCAAGAGCAAAAAACAAGGTCAGAATGTCACACAATTATCAAAATTAACATAACATTGAAACTGCAGCTGAAAACAATTATCAACAATTGAAACAAACAATTAAAAGAAATCAGCGATTAACAATCAAATAACATCATCTGAGAGTTTACATGTCTTCAGAGAGAATTTCAAAAACAAAGATAAAAAATGATTTCCAATCAATCGTGTGTATTCTAAAAATGTGCTTTCAGCTCGTATGACGTTGTTCACAAATCTTAAGGTTGAAAGAAACATCGCGTCCTTTCTGTTATCCCGTCGCCATTAATACAAACGTCAGAAACGTATATCCTAGCCAATATAATAAATTCAATTTTACATGTCCGGTATCTTTACACAAATTAAGAAGAGTTTTAGAAACGATGTCTGACAGCCAAATCAATCGCCTTAACATTGAATGAACTGACAGAAGAAGCTACATGACATTATTCGATGTGTATCATATTAGCTGAAGTCGGAAGAAATGAAAACAACTTAGTAACTCAACAAGTAGTCGCTAGTACTCGACTGTCAACACTTAGATTTTCATAATTTATTCATGACATCATTTAGAATAGTCTAGTAATGCAGCTGAGTTGAGGGGTATAAAGATGCATTACACTATTTCTTGAAAAAAGAGCGGATATCCCTCAGCAAACGCATTTCCTTTGTTAAGTTCCGCTACTTTTGGGGGGGGGGGCTATGTCTGTCGATGCGGAGTCATCAACAGTCGTGACACTTGGGAATCGGAGGAATTTCAGTAGGTCGGCACTTCTCAGAAAGACCCGAAATGGACTCTCTAAGCTTCTGACGTCTCTAATTTATTAGACATTTTTGTTCCTCTTTCTCTTCCCTGTTTTCCTCAAACCTGATTAAATCGGAAAGTCTGCTGAAAGATGAGGCTAACAATCGTAGGCCTTACAACGATTATCATGGATCTCACATGCAGAAGTCATCGCTTCCGCAAGATCAAAGTCGATAGGTGTGACTTTGGGGCTTCCTTTCAGAGTCTTTTCTAATGGATCGAACACTTTAGCTCGATGATGAGCTGTTAGGGACGCACCTAATCACTCGACGGATGATAATGGCTTGTTCTTTGTTGCACAGCACTCGTCATATTCATAATGTTCCCTCTATCTTTGGTCAACTGAAAGAAGTCAACGCATTAGATAATGATCATTCTGATGAGATGATCATTGACATCAAAAATGGATAAATGGACGATTTCATTTTTTCTTGTCAAATTTCGGATTCTGACAATCTTATGGAATTCAGGAAAGTGAATGGAGAATATACCGGAATCTAGTACATAACAAAGAAGGGCATGAAAGGACAATGGATGGAAAGTACCCCAGTACAGGAAAATGGAAAAGACGGACAATGTGTGGAACAATACGGAAGGCACGGAAAAGGACGGACGACGTGTAAAAAATACGGAAGTTTACCAGCCCTGGACTACGCTAGTGTGGACCAGCGTCCTGCAGATTTCGCTCCAACTCATATCCAAGACTGGAAATTTCATTCTAGTCACTGAGCGATAGTGGTGTTGGAATGCCCAAACATTCAGATATGTGGTGCAAGCCCTTGAAAAATTCGAACTCGATGATTGAGATTGGTTGTGAGTGCACGGGTGATGACTTATCGACTCAGAGAAAACTAAGTTTCATGAGTCAGAAAATGATGTGTTCACGGTCAATGTGAATGACATATTCTCCGGTCTGAAGGAACCGGAGCTTTTCCAGGTCGAGGATTTCCCTGGGTTGTTTGGACGTGTGGGAAGCTTGGTGGACTGTATCACTTCGTTTCGATACACTACTTCACTCTAGTAGGCCTAGTTCGCGTTCGTGGAGGGCCGAGACCTACATGATGTTGCTGCCGACATGTAACTATTTTCATTATCATCTCAAGCTGCAATATTGTCAATCAACACTTTTTTAATCATTTTGTCAATGCTCTCACAGCTATTTTAGTGAGATTATGAGCTAGTAATGAGAAGTTGGGGTAGATAACCAACTAATACGATTATGACTAGGTTTCAAAAAGTTTACTGTCTTTTTTAGGAATTAATAAATCTATTAATGTTATTTACAGCTCCCATACAGATTGTTCTCAATTATAACTTTGATTATTATGTATGTTGCGGCAAAAATGCTTCACTATTCGTCAAAACTATGAGCATCACCAGTTAACCAAAAAAGCTAATCGCTCTCAAATCAATCCTAAAATAAATTAAGAATCTTAAATTTCTCTGTCGTGGAACGTAATTGAATAAACGTCAACTTTTTTACAAATGTCAAGTGGAAGCCCATAACACCTACAAACAGGTGTTCTATATCTCCCCCCACCCCAACTTTTGTAAATTGTAAATTCACCAGTGTTCAGGAAACTTCCTGTACAATAATGTGAAACGGGCATCTTGTGAAAATAACATGTGGAACTTTGCGTCCTTGTCCATAGCAAGTGTTTAGGCTAAAAAATTAACCTCTGGAGCCCAATGACGTGCGGTGCGAGCACTTGCGAAAGTGTTTGACTAGCAGCTGACAACACTGGCCTAACCACCCATGACATGCACTGCACATCATCGCTGTATTATGTTCCCATTGTTCGCTTACCATCAAAGGAGTTGCAGTTATGAGCGGGTGACGTGCACTGCACGTCATGGGTAGTTGGAGCTGTGTAGCAGATTTGTCTTTGGGGCTCAAAAGGTTGATCATATAGAGGAATTAGTGGTTTTCATGACCCCTTGAATTCAGGTGGCTCACAGCACCCCGCTCTCCCCTATTTTAGGTGTTTTTACCCCCAGTTTTCAAGGATTTTCAGGTAGAAGCACAAAATGCTGCGGACACTGTGTTTAAGATTCCACAATGCATCACATGAAGCAAGCGTAGGGTAATATCATGAAAATGAAGCTGATGAGCAAAATGTCCCTGTGCGAGTATCTGAATATTCAGATTATGACATGAAAAACTATTCCTCGCCAGCAATGCTTTAAACTCACCATAGCACATTGATAGGTATTTCGCGGCGACTGATTGTGGTTGGGATATGGAATGAGGCCAGCACAGACACCAAGGATTGTGTACGGCTCAATCTCCAAATGCGTTGTTAAATCGTTGATGTCACGTTCTGTTAGAGCTAGATAGCAATTGTTGAGTTCGTTCACATCAAGATACTCAATGAGTCCATCGTGAATAAAATCATCCCATTTGCGATATCCCAGTGATAATTCCTGGTTAAAAGAGAAAGGAAACACTACTTTAGAAAATAATTCAGCTTTCAGACGCAAATTTGTGTCAAAAATCATTCAAAGTGGGCAATAGATTCCTGTATGTCAATCGATCTATTTCTCCAAGCCAGTAAGCACACAGTGGTCGAATCAAATTCTTAAGTTAACATTTATTAGGCTCAGCCGGCCTTCTGCCGACTGCTCTAATAAATACTCAAATCTCGCTACTTATCATAATTTCTCAATACCGACCAGGTGGTCAGATAAATGATCTGGTGTTCTCAATACGACAATTCGATGTGTGAAAGAGTTATCGCAAAGATCATGTTACACTCAGTCATCGCGTCGATTATGATATCATGTTAACATTAATAATTATTTCCCTGTCCTACAAAGATGAGTTATATTTCTGTAGTTTTTGAAATATGTACAACCTTAATTATTGCAATAGGCTCATGGATCATTTTTTCAAATTCAACTGAGTAATTGAATGTAATACAATTCAAAGTAAAATCAAAGCTATATTAAGCTATAATAAGTTACTGATGTCTTCAAGTTTGCTATGATACCCACATATTATGCATCTGAAGGGTAGGGATTTCATCTTGAAAATACACTTAAAAGTATGTTTTTCTTGTCAGACATAAGAATTCATAGAGTTTTGTGTCCATTATGACATAACTATTTGTACGGACGCTGTACAGTACATGTGCAAAAGATTGTCTTTGTGGACGGATAAATACCGACGAATCATCAAACCCACTCTCACACTGAGCACAAGATTGTGAATATGGAATGGTTCTTGCAACACACTTTGTGGTGAATATTCCGAAAAGAGCTATACCTTTGGGAAATAGTCGGGTCTGTGATTTCACGAATAAATTTTGATTGTAGCGTGGACAAAAATGTCATTGTGCATGGCAATATCTTTCGGAATGGAGAAGAAAGTCAAGAATGAATCATTCAAATCATCAGGGTGGCTAACGGTCTCCGATTTCAATTTTGCAGGACTTTTGCATGATTTTTGAAGGATTTTTAAGAAATTTGCATGATCATTTAGTAACCATTTATTAAGCACTTGATGGACAATTCCAATAGCTGATTTCTCGTGCTGTTACAACTTACTAAGGAATGCATAATTATCAATATTGTAACAGTTGTCGCACGGGGCGAATGAAGAAGACGTAGTTGGTACAATAAGTAACAATTTATGTTGATTTCTGTAGCATAACTTGCGAGAAAAGCAAATTTTTGATTCGACCAAAAACAAAAAAAATTGACAATCGTTGACTGATTGGCATGTGTGCATTAAATCGTTATGAGATGCTCAAACATCAAAAAGGGATAACGTTTTCGACCAAATAACACTGATCAAGACCACGAACTGATTTAAATTGTCAACTCATTATATACTTCATGTTAGTTTATGTTGTTCTACATGCTATGAAACTAATGTACATATATGTTGAGTGAAAATTGCATAGAAATCAAAAATATAAAAATTAAACCATTTCGTGATCATGAGTCATGACTAGCGCAGCGGTACTTGGTCGAAAATGTTAGATGATAAAATTATCAAGTTTTCCCTTACAATAATGGGCTCGGCCTCCAAAACAATAATCTTTGGCAGTTACTAGAATAACTAAGATCGCAGGTACATTAATAGTTGTATCAGAGCCAGGAAACAATAAATCAGTGTAGCAAGCATTATGATCCTCGGAGATAGATAATTAAAAATACTACTTCTTTTGACTAATGTGACTTTTTCAGGATCGATTACCAATTTGCAGGACTCTTGCATGATTTTTGCAGATCTAACCATTTTTCAGGACTTTTCCAGGTTTTCAGGTTTTTGTATGATGTTAGCCACCCTGATCATGGAAGCATGCGTCAACTGCATTCATATATTTCAGTAAAGGAATTTCCGGTCCTGATGCTAGACATTCAGAAGTCCACGAAAACCAATACAATAGTCAATGCCCGTCAATGTCGTAAAACAATTAACACATGAAGAATTAAGAAGCTGCATGCGAGCGCCAACAATTTCATGATTTAGGATTCAAAACTAGGGATCTATCGAATCCATAGCAACTGGTATTATGCAAGAGTAATATATTCCTTGATGAAAACTGTGAAGGTGTCAGAGCAAAACTCGCGGCTATGGTACACTGCGCATAGAGATGCAGTGTACCAGCGTATTTCTCAAAACTTCGAGGAATATAGAAATACAGTAAATAAGTTATATAAAATGAAAAAGCAAACCGACAAATAATTAATCTCACTTTAAGATGACGTCGCGTGACGAGAGCACGACTTTGTCGAACAATAATATAAGCCTTACACAATCGGCCGCCGTCACTAGCGATGTGAACTGCTCTTGTAGTGTCGTGAATAAAAACCGAGATGAATTCGTGAATTTTGCCAACACGTCGCATCATTCGCAACCCATTAACCAATTCTCGCCACTGTAGACATACACCGAGCAGCAATCCGTTCAAGAAAACCATGTATGTGTCGTTGTTATAGAGATGGCGTGTATCTAACGTGGCGATGGGCTCCAAATTGAAAGCATAGATGACACGAAGTAGAGGTTCGACCTCTACGTCCACTGTGATGTGCGCCATCAAAGCCAAGTTTTTCACGAGGCCGCACGACTCACCTTCAGGCGTGTCTGATGGACAAATCACACCCCACTGACTTGGCTGCAACGAGCGAGGTCCGGACACCTTAAATAGAAAGCAACACACCGCTTTACTTTGATGTGGTCACGGTAACTTGGATATAAGAATTTAGTTTGGGAGACTATCACATAAACCAGTGGTTCTCAACCTATGAGTCGCGACCCTTTTTAGGGCCGTGCAAACTTTTTGAGGGGGTCGCGAGTTGATTTGCTATTTGTGGTAGCTGACATGCGACAATTCCGAAAATATGCATGAACAGAAGCTAAAAATGTGTAATGCTTAACGAACGCGCAGTTCGTTCGGGAGAACTTTATTCTAGTTTCATAGACTGCTGCAATTGGCAAATGAGAGAGGTCAGCTGAGAGGAGGTCCTGCACTTCCTCCAAGACAGTGATCACAAATACACTCCTTATTTTGAGAACCGCATTTGGCTGACAAAGCTGGCTTATTTGTGCGACATCTTTGACAAACTTGACTGTCTCAACTTATCATTACAAGGTGGTGATAAGACAATCATCAACACCTCATCGGCGATTGTCGGTTTCCTCACGAAAATAGAACTGAGGCAGAAGTCGATCAATCGTGTAGAATGCCCGTCGTTTCCAACATTTGAAAGCTGCGCAGTGAAGTTACTTCTTTCTTCTTCTTTTTTTTCTTTTCCTTTTAACATCTTCTTTTCCTCTTCTGTTGAGGGTTGGACGACGTGAGACTTCTCCATCGAGAACGGTCCATCGCATCACTCGCAGATATTCCCAGCTCCACCATGTCCTCATTGACGATTTGGAGCCATGTCGTCCACGAGGACGGGAACCTTCGACCATCACGTCGAGCACCTGCCTGATTGGTGCATCTATATATCGACCCTTGATATGACCGAACCACCTATGTGGTTCCAAAGCAAAGCTCTCTGATTGCTTCGTCTAACGGTGTGAGGCCACACCTGGTTGCCACGGTAGCGCTGTTGATCCGATCAGACAGTGAAATGCCACTCATGCAGCGAAGCATTCTTCTTTCACATGAACGGAGTTGTTGAACCCGCTGTTGAGTGAGGTTCCAGGATTCAGCACCGTAAAGAAGTACAGGTCTGATGCAAGAGTTGTATACGTTACCTCGGCACCTGAGTGGAATGTGGCAGTTTCTGAGCAGACTGGCGATGTCCTACCATTTGCGCCAGGCTGACGCGATTCTAGCACGAACGGCGCCACCCTCGCAGCAAAGCACATCACCAAGATAGTGAAATTCTTTCATGATTTGAATTTCCTCATCGTCTACCCAACATGTCTCAACATCTTCAGCACTTTTGCTGCCACGGACACAAGTAGGACATTGAAAATTCACTATCCCGCTGAGAGACCGGAGTCGCAACGCTTGTGGCACCATTTCTCTTAGTGCTGACAAAGAATGTAGTTGACCCCAACACCTTTGCCGCACACACCACATAGGAATCTTCTCGCTTGAACGGGGGAATTCTCTTTGCTGCCACTGATCATCATCTTGGTCTATTGGGTGTTCATTGTCAGGCCTTTACTTTCCATATCCTCCTATTATTTATTTCAAGTTATTTCACTCATCAAAATCATCAATTTAAAAGAAAGACTGTTCCATTATTTTGATCCAAAATGCGACTTTACAATGGATCGTCTCTCCTTTCACTGTGACTACGCAAGACGTCAGCGATTCTCATCATATTGCAGTGGCGGATGCATTACTTGATTAATTCAACGATATCGCTTTGAAAGTTATTTTTCCGAAGGTACGGCTGGCAACCTTTTTGGATCCGACAGCTACGAAAATATCCAGTAGCAGCTACTTCTGCGGTGAAGTTGGTGATTCCATTCGCTTCGATATGGTCTTGTAAGACTGCATTCAGCGCTCTCACCGTAGTTCAGCTCAAGACGAGGAATCGCCTTCAAGTAGAAAATGATCTGCGGTTGGCATTAACTGAAAACCCCTTTCCCCAAATTGATCAGTTATGTGGGAAATTACAATACTAACATTCTCATTAAATTGCAAGCACCTACTACAAGAATTAGAATACGGTAAATTGCAGTTACCATAATAAATTTTTGTCACCATATAAATGTTGTTTCATATCCTCGGGGTCGCGTAATACTTTCAGTCAAAAATTGAGCTATTCGGGAGTCGCTACTAAAACGGTTGAGAACCATTGACATAAACTATATTGAAAACAAAAAATCACAAATTGATGATATCTAAATTGCTCTTATTTCATATCATACAACAGATAGAAATATTCGAAAATCATTGTTTAATAAATGAAAAAGATTCCAAAAATGGTTTGCTACTGTAAAATATCATTGTGAGCCTCTAGAACATATCACACGCAATGAGCAAGATGACGACAATCAAAACTCTATTTAGTATGCCATGGTTACTGACCTACAACATTCATCCCAACCACCTTCAATCCGAATATCCTATATTCATGAATCAATCCGGAGATGCATATTTCATGATTATCTGTGAAAATGATGTGGAGAAATGCAATTAAACGGATTCCTACATTGTCTACAGGCCTAAAATATGATTAATCATCTTCAAGTGTATTAGCAAATTCTGAAAGAGTATAGGTGCAAATATTCCTACAATAATATTTCAATAAAATGCATAGATACCTATTGTGATTCAAGTTTTATCAGCTAATTACACAGCAGCAGGTACTGCACACCCTTTTAGTCATAGAAGACATCCAAGCCAAAATCAGGGTCAAATCAATCTATTACGCCACTCAAAGAAGCTTCATTCTTGCTCTACTTACCACTTACTGGAAGGCTAGAATGAGACTTAAATATTCATAATTTCACAATTTAATTGTTTGGAAATTTTCAAATTCAACATATAAGTCCATTTATGCTTTCGATGAAACCCTCAAAGAAAATGCCTTAACACATGCAGGAAATCCCCTCGGCGACAAAGCTGATAAGCGTATCGAATATCTCGCTTTTTTATTCCTTCGCTTGTAACAATTTTGTCCTCCATTAGCTTAGTGGATAGACTTAGTACTTGAATGCTACTTCGAGTATTTGTATTTTTAGAATTTCTAGCAAAATGTATTTATACATGAAAATAGAGAGAACCTCTTTTCAAATCAGATATTATTCTAATACGTGTAACTTCAACCGGTTTCGATTGGAGGACAGAGAGATGGGCTACTGGCCACAATCTTCGTCAGGAAGTTGAAGTTACAGGTATTAGAATAATATCTGATTTGAAAAGACGTTCTCTATTTTTATATAAAAACATTTTGAACTATCGTCGAACGATCCGTCTCTTGAGCTGTTATTTATTCAAGAAATAGCAGAATGTATTGCAAATCGTCAAATTTGATATACATATAGTACATACATGCATGCACTGCACAATTAATGACTATCAAGTCCATCCAAACATTAACTAAGGGCACTTTCAGAAAGATGGTACTACGTTGCTGAAATCAATACTTTGCATCTTATATCACAATTGGGCAGTTTCGATTGAGCCCTCATTAGCTAATCTTGATTTCGTTTAGACTTTAATGCATCACCGGATACGAGGATACTCTGACGACATCTACGCTGTGATAATATCCTTGCACTGCTACACTACACTAATTCAAATTTCCTTTATAATTATGAATGCAGAACATTACCTGAAATTTGTGACTTGCAATGAAAGTTGAGTTGCTTTATTGATATGCGTGTAATTATTACACGTATTTATTGAATGATAGGCTGCCGCTTGCATATATCTAGTAGACTACTCATTCATGCACCTAAATCTAGAATTAACTGGTAGTAATGCATGAAATCATTAATTCCTACAATAAAAAGCTACATGTAACTAGACACAGACGGTTAATCAATAGATTGATTAAGAAATTTACTTAACCTAAATGAAACATGTACACTTTAGGTCTAAGTCAATCGAAATCAAGAAGTAACAAGTAAACTAGCTTCAGGTCAAAATTTGACTTGATGTTTTTGTCGAAGTATGTGCATTGTGCTATACCACGTACTCGTAAAAAGAAAAAGCTTTGTGTGCCCCACCTGTCTGATACAAGAGTTACTGTACACTACACAACTCAACATATCACAATTTTCACAATCGAAATTATTTTATAGATAAGTATAGAAACAATATTTATGACGATAAATCCTACTTGATTGCTTAATTTCGTTTCAAGTATCCACCTACTTTTCTAGATTTCTCGAACTGGCTGTTGATTCGCGTCATATGGCCAAGAGCAGATATATACGACAATCGAGTGACGTGTTGAGTGACACCTTCTCGCTCCATTCTGAATCGCTTGATGTGCCAATTTCCACTAGCCAAAGCTTGAACAAGGCCCTAAAAATGAATTGAACTATGCAAATAGCAACATGGTCTACATGAACAGTCGATGCAAAAATTAAACATTTCTTATAACAGCTACATGTAAGATGTGTAATATTACGCTTGGTCTGCGCAATACTGATGTCAGACGTGCGGTAGAATTTAAAGAGATTTGTTCACAACGCCCAGACATAAATGTACAGCACTCGAATTTTTAGTCATACAAGTGATCAAGCCAAGGCCGAAACGTTTTGTGATATTTATTTCTTATTTTACAATATAACTCTCGGTTGAAGAATACATCCTTTCTGAATTGATAGCCTATATACCAACCGATTAATTCCATGGATCAAATTTAGATGCAGTAATTAGCTAAATTTGCTCAAGTAAGCGAATGGTAATCAACTTAGGTTGTCCGCAAGCTTCCAACCATGTCGATTGCAACTCATTGTATCAGGGGATAAGAACAGATGAGAGTGCATTATGAAAGGTCTGAAATATCTTATCGAACTTACCGAATGCCCCCAAGGCAAAACTCAGTGGATCCAATTAACATTGTCAATGTGATGAACACATTGAAGAAATATCTAAGCACGTAATATCTAACTTACATTTGTAATTGTTTCCTGTCGTAGATGTTTCAAAGCATCGAACGAGGAGACTCCCGTTTTACTTGAGCATTTATCTGCAGTAATCTTTAGATCCTCACACAGCCTTTTGAATAAATCTTCAAATAACAAGGACATAAGACTGCCAGCTAGTTCCAATCGCTTATTCCCGTAATAGTCTCGGTCGTCGACTTTCACAATTTTTGCTTGAGCCAAAATCAGTTTGCGAACCATTAGGCAAAGATAGATAATTTTGTCGCGGAAGTTCCAATTAACAACAGGAACATGGGCTAAGACAACATCACGAAGAACCGAGCGAAGCTCATCAATACGAGTTAAAGGGTCGCGTTGCGGACGAGGACCAAGATTCGGTTGGCCGAACTTCATGAAAGGAGCTTTGTTGACACGCATCTTCGTGCAAAGCCATCGTAGAGCATCATTGGGCGAATAAATCTGTCAAATCAGAATACACAGCAATTTATTTAAAAGTTAAAGTGAGGGTACAGTAAATAGAGACAAAAAGATTCAAACACCAACTTGCATGAGATTCTTCCCCCTTTGTAACTAATAAACAAGGTGACCTTGTTTGTGACAATTGTCATAACTTTTCGATTAAATGGCTCTCGCAGGTCGTGACCTCGGGATACTACTTTCAACTGCCAGCAGTAACCAAGCAACCCATCGAGTAGGGCCGGTAAGTCCTGAAAAGTCTTGGATTAATAACCCAAGATATCAAGGTTCTTGCCAACCTACACAAGCCAACACGCACTACCTAATGAACGAAGAGTCACAACCGCGGCAGATAAGGCTCGCTGATCCTCGTTAAGGCAATTGAACTCCGCATCCATCCCCTCCCCTACATGAAAAAGGCTACGAGAGATACGCACCTGGACTTTTACAGTGGATCAGTCGCATCAAAAATATATCAATAACACCACGGCATCTATGACAAGTGATGCACTGGCTTTGTCCGTGTCAGCGAATAGCATGCAAAACCTGGACAACTCAATGCCAAAAGATAACAAATTGCGTCCTTCAGTGTTAGAACTCCATTACCATTTGAGTTTAAAGAGCTCCTGGCAAAAATCACTCTTCGACAGTGGTCCATATTACATGCATCGTGAATGCCGTCTAGCTTTTTTAATTCTTGACCTCCACACTCTGGGAAATTAGTAGGCCTCATTCAGTTCAGAGCAAGGACCGGCAAGTCGGAGTGCACATCGCCACCTATTGACCCCTTTTATTCTGGACGTAGACAGAAATTTTCGTCAACATATTGACCATAGCTTTGAAAATACGCATCATGCACCTAGAGACCTATTAATCGTATATTCGCATATTCAAAATGATTTAACATTCTTAATAGATTTCAATTACAATGAATTTCATGCCTTACTGATAATAATTCGACAACATACCCTGTACTCCATGAATGATACTTTATGTGATGACATAAATTTCACTATACAACAAAGGAAAATAAAACTAATTCAAAATAGATCCACTTAATCCCTATCAGTTTCTAACAAGCGAAGGCTAGATTGACCCTTTACAGGATTGCTGACTCATCAACCTATACCTGCTTACTTACCATAAGTTCCAGCTACTTCTTAATTAAAAGAGTTTTCACTAGTTCTGAGGAGATATCCCTTCGATTTTTAGCGCAATAATTAGAGTTGCATCGGCACTCATTTTAGCAGCAGCAATTTCCTCTATTTTTCCCGAAAATGTAGGTTTAGGTAATTTTTTCATAGAAGGTCCATTCATGGATGAACTTTGATTTAACTTACGTTCATTCTCTGACAGTCCTCGGCACAAGGTTCCAGTGCTTCTATAATAAGTTGCTCAGCACCGACAATATCGAAAATTAACTGATCAGACACACATCCCATTGATTTCAACATAATAAATATGGGAATAGGGTCACTGAAGGAGTTATGTTCGACATAAAATCGATCGCGTTTGACAATCAAATTTGTCTTCGACTTCCTGAAATGTGTACTGGACGTGACGGAACACATTAAGGTATGCTTGGAGTCTTCTTCCACGATCATTCGATTTTTTGACATTTGTTCTTGCATGATTATCACTTTCTCAGCTCCACGCACGATAAAGTACCCTCCTGGATCCAAGGGGCATTCCTTTAGTTCAGCGAGTTGAGCTGGACTCTTTCCTGTGAGAACACAATTGGAGCTTCGCAACATGATCGGCATGCGACCTATTACTACATTCTGACTCTGCACTCTATGTTCACCGCGAACATACACAACGTCCACTGTGATAGGTGCTGAATAGGTTAGATCACGCAGACGACATTCATGCGGTGTAATCTGTGTCGATACGTTGAGATTGACTTCGATGTCCGGTAACCCGACGCGAATACTTCTAAACTCGAAGAACCACCGTGGGTTGGAAGGAATTATTATTCGGTTATTTGCTTCCATTATTTTCTTCATCTCCACATTGATAAAATGGTTGAAGGAGTCGATATGCTGACGAACGAGACCTTTCACTTTCAGAAAAGCCGGCACCAAATTTGATTTGTCTTTTAGTACACGTAAACGACGAGAATTTCGGCGTTTTCTGTGCTGAGAGACCTTCAAGCAATCCTCCTTATCCACATCCATGAAACTGTCAGCCTGTAAAATGCAAAGTATCCTTGGTATATGAGCACATATTTTTATTATGTAGCATATACATGTAGCAATATTCAAATCAAAATGACACAAAACCAAAGAAAAACTGCAATTTTATGACTATTTGTGTAGGATCTCATGCATGCTAGAGACGCAACATGCTTAGAATGTTCGGTTCATGTGTTGGACTGAAACTTGGTAAATTTGATTTATGATTTGATTTTTTCAATGTGACAACAACAATAGAGGCAATAATACTTACTATGCATGAAAGGGAAATATATAATCATGATTTCGTACAATGTACACATAATAATAAAAAAAGGTCTATAAAGATGACCTACTAGTGCAGATCTACGAGAACCCCAATTAAGTGACATGCATATTCAACTTTGCGCTAATGCACTCTTTCTGCTAAATATGACATCGCAAAAGACGTCAATATCACGAAGTGTGTTGAACATTGCAATTATTCTTGGGATTTAGTAGTTTGACCATGACTATTATCTAACTGAAGCTCTTATCCGATGAAGATGACGTAAAGGGGTGACTAGCTACACACCTTTGCTTCTTAAGCTAAAAAAAAACAATTCGCATCATCTCTCTTGGCCGCCTGAGAGGAAAACAAAACACTTGCAGTGAAGAAATGTTTTGACCAAATAGCTGAAGATGATCACTGGCTAGTGATCGAAATTGAATGAATTCTAGTAATAAAGACAAGTTCAGATCATTCTTGACTCTTCCTTGTCAACAAGATGACGCACAATGGATAGACACATCTGTTCAGCAGCATTGATCGAAGGACCTGAGTCAAAAGCGCTTGATGATCTTGTTCAGCCGGAGAGATAGTAGGATAGGGAGAAAAGTGCTTGGACGATGCGGTTAGGTCATTCACGTTAGTCCTAGGCATGACGCCAAAGGACCGAAACTAGGCCAGCGAGAGTAACGCAACGAAGTCACACCAGGGCAATTAACCAACAAGAAAAACTTGAATTGAGTGAAGCGAGGAGTATTTATCATGAGTGAAAAGAAATTAACATCAGAATTACAGCGAAATATTTATCGAGCTCGAAAAGGCACCATAATTTGATTTCAAATATGTCACAATGCTATTACATCAATTTCAGTTATCGACGACGGAGAGTTTCCTGGGGTAGATAATGACAGCAGCGTCAAGAGATGTTTGGAACGAACATGAAAGCTGGTGAATGCTATGGGTGAATGGTAAAATCTTAAGTGCGTAGATGGTTGCTAATGCTTGCTTGAATAATCCATGTCTTTTTACGTTCCGGCACTCAATAACTGAATACATCAAGAACTTATACAAAGTGTTAAAAAAGAGCAATCATTCTATCTCATGTACTCGATGCTGTTGTTAAGTGTCAACCATTGAATGCAGTCTACCGTCTACTTCAATTTATAGTATATGCTGATCAATACCAGGGTTATAGAAAAAATAATTTTGCATTTGCTTACTTTCCTCTTGATACTGCCTTCTTAGCAACAGCAATGCGTGTTTGTCGATCCATCGTCAGCCAAGTAATAAAAAATACTTGTTTTTCAATGAATTAGCTTAGTATCTAGCAGGTATATTTTGATCTAGTTTGATTTGCATTAAGTTTCCAACTTGCAACAAATGTTCAGTCAATATATAGTTGTCTGTTGACATTATATCACAAAATGTTGACTTTCCCACGATGTGTCTGCATGAGCAGCGAATTTTTGTCACATATCTATGGTCATCTAGATATAAAGAATATCGTGTAATATCACTTTCCTTGTAGAATTTTCAATCATTCTAACATGATTGACGTAGTCCTACATATTACCTGCATGCTACATATTAGGTATCCATGCGTGAAGTGTAGAACATCGAATTTCTTTAAGTAAGAAAATTATTTGATCAAATTAAATACCTCCAAAATAGAGGTGCCTCCGAATTAGCCGAGTTTATCGTCAGTGTTGCCACAAGTACCCGATTGAAATTTTCACGCGAAACCCTAAAATTCACGCAGATTTTAAACAATTTTTTGACGATATATGTACACCAAAATCGAAAGAATATTTGATGTAAATCTGTCAATGAGTGTCTAATCTTTCGTTTGCTAGTATTTCTTTAGTAGATGTATTTGATTTGAATCCCTTATGAAAATATTTGCATATTTGATGTAAATCTGTCAATGATTGTCTAATTTTTCGTATTGTATTCTATATAACCACGCTTGTAACAAAAAGGCTTGCAAGCTTCAACAAAATATACCGTAGATTACCACGTAGCCAATCATGTCAGCTTTTACTATTATTTTCTTAGGAAGCAACTCGGTACTAACTCGGCAGACAACAAGTACTATTAGACTGAATTGTATGAACGTCACACCCCAAGACCAAGTCTCAGAAACTAATATTTATTAATCCACATGTTATATTGCATATATAATAGCATCATGAACATTTAATTATCTGAATATACACGTGCTTTTCCATGAACAAATAAAGCCAATGTCATTTGTCAATTGTCACTCGTCTTCTGGTTGTTTCTGGAAAGAAACAAAATCGAGAGTTAAAATTACACAGTACTGCAACATTTCAAAAAGCTTACGTCAGTTTGAACACGTGGGATTCTAGGCAATGTACATATGATGGATCTTCTCATTAGGCTTTCTTTTTTCTTCTTCAAGTCATTTTCCTCTGCCTCCATCGCCTTCCTGCTCTCACTCAATTTTTCCATCGCCTTTTGATATTCGACCAATGTGTTCTTTAGCTCCCTTTCTTGTTTTTCTACCGATTTCCTCTTCTCAGCCAGGTCTGACTCGATTTTCGAAACGGCCTCGTTATGTCTTCTTCTCTCTTCCTCCACCTTCAAACGTTTCTGTATATCCTCCAGTTCTCGAGTCCTTGCCTGTTCTTCTTCTTCCTTTTGCTTCTGAATCTTCAGTCTAACACCGTATTCATGACGTGCGGCTTGAGCAGCAGATCGCATCTCAGACGATATCTCAATGGATTCGCAAGTCACTCCCATACGTGATAACATTGACTTCACATGAAGTAAACTGTCAATTGTCATATCTTCAAGCCTGAAAATGCATATTAAATGATAATTCCATTATATCTTCGTATTATTATGTTTTTGGTTGGTTAATAACAATGTAAAATAAATAATCTTTCAACGTTTGATTGTTAGTTAGATTTTGGTTGTTAGTTGATTTTTCAATTGTTAGTTAGAAATACATGTATATTTCGGCGGACCGCCCTTTTAAATCAATTTACATCAACTGCAGTTGATGAAATATATTTCGAACTGAAAATACCAATGCATTGAATGATTATTCATTTATTTTACATTATTATTCGGCAACCATAAGTGTTTTTAAATTCTTTACACATTCAATTGTTATAAAAAAAAATTCTAAAAAATCTAACATGTTTGCTCTATTAAGTTCATTTCATGAATATTATCGAGAGCAGAATATTCGCGCTTCCTTATTTACGCGACGTTTCCTTTCAGTAAACGACATTCGAGTTGAGTATATTACAACGTTTTACTTAGGTTTACTATTGACCTACATTAATAAACTATATCATTGGTTTTATTGAAATTTTATCTACTCGGTCTAATAAATTTTAAAATTTGGTCTAACTCATGATTTTTACTTACCGATTTCGACTACTATTACTTACCGTACTAAAAATTCGCTCGGTTGTAGAATTTCCACGTGGCACACATAGGACAATTTCGGCAAGTTTCCAAATGGTTGAGAATTTTTCTCTTCGCTTGTTCCAAAATTCGACAGTATTCATATCGAGGTCTTCTTGAGACAACTGAAGAGACGAAATGGGTGGTTAATAAGCATACATATATCGGAATGAGTACAATCGTATTTACCGTTAACAATCTGAAGGTACGCCACTCCAGATTGATCCCATCCCTGTCTTCATTCGTTAGTAGAGTTGGGAATAATTTACACAGGTTAGTGAGAAGGACTATCGAAGTATCCAAAGAAAACTCATTTTGAGGATTTAGCACTCGGACTGTTCGAATGAAGGTGTTCTGCAAAGGCAGGTGCGACCTCAATTTCGCAGAAAAGTCGCACCTGACTGTAAAATATATCGACTTTTTTCCTTTGGCTATTCTGCCCCAAAATCTTTAGGAGTTCGTTCGCCCTTTCACCAACAAACAGACTTTTGTCCTCACACTGGTTTTTTCGATCTACAATTTAAATTTGACATTTATTAAGCGGGCTATAGACTGTAATTTTTGCATGTACTTTGTCATTTGATTGCCTCGATATTGCTATGTACGGATATACTACATGTTAGCTAACTAACAAAACGTTAAGCATTGATCAGTTGTAAACACAATATCTACCTGTTGGAATCTGGTTGTATTTTGATGATTTCGATATGACTTCTTCTTTCACGAAGAGCGATATTACTTCTTTGTACAGCTCCCTCAACTTGTTATACAGACTGAAATAGATACATTCTGGTTACTTTGCAACCTAATTTCTTGTACAGAACCAACTTACTTGGCAATCTCACAGGAATCTTTCTGAAAATGCTTTTCGAATTTGTTCGCAGTCACCAGAGAGGATTTCAGAAAATTCAAATGAATTTCAAGCATGGGATTCTGCAAAGATGTTCTGATTCTAATCACGCATGCATTGTTCAGGTCTCCTTTTCGTTCTCGCGGTAATGTTTCCAGGAAGTATTTTCGTAGTGCCGGCAACTGTTCCATAAGACGTGAGCTGACCTCCAGAATCTGAACCCACCTGGTTTCTACCCTGCGTAAAAATTTGTGCTGTGGTAGATCTAACAGAGAAACTACTCCACTATAAGAAGTCCACCTGCTTGTATAATGGAAGTAATGAAACACATCATCTGCGAAATCTTCGACTAGACCTTCTAATGTGTCGCATGCGCATTTGATCGCATCTGCTACATGATGAAGCGAGCAACGTCCTACATCAACTACGTGTGGAACAACATTTTTCAGAAGGGTCAAAAAACCTTCTTTCTGTCCGATCATTACTGCTGGGCTGTCTGTCATACAACTGATTAAATTACACAATGGTAGATTGGCCATTTCCAAACGCTTCATGACACAATTAAAGATTGTTTCAGCTTTCCCATCGGAAATCTCACAAAGATCAAAATGGGTTAAAGTCAGTTTCCCGCTATCGTCCAAGAAAGATATCACAATTTCCAAAAAACTTTCTGTGTCCCATTTCGTTGTTTTCATCAATCAAAATAGAGTATGGTTTCTCTTTAATTTGATTGTGTAGCGTCGCTTTAAAAATTGGGCCTAAACCATCGTTTAGTATGTACGCACCTTTGGTGCGTTTCATAGCAATCTGTGCGGCTATATCGGAATCGGGACACATTTTCTGAATGAAACCGGAGTGGTCTAGCACACTCAATGGTATATTGTGTTCTGCCATGAAGATGAGGAGTCTAACCTCAGCATCGATACTACCTATATTCTTCGAAACTTTGCCTGAGGACTGAGCGATTAATTGGAGCTTTGACTGTGTTTTTTCATTAATGTCATTCGTCAGGTCCCTATGACGCTTGCTCATAGCATGACTGGAAAGAGCACGTCTTCCCATTGCGCTAATATTAAAATCCTTTTTACACAACTTGCACTTAGCTCTCTCTGAGTCAATCCCTCTCTCAATCCAAGAGCTAAATTCGGAATCAATCAACCATGACGCTTGAAATGTTCGTCGGTATAATTTTGACATCTAAAATAGAAAAGTACAAAAGAGCTAAATATAATAGAAATGCATACAGGGTATATTTATCGATTGAATCAATAGCATGCATGCAATTTATATACTTAATCAATTCACCAGAAATTCAAAATCATTGAACGACTAAATCCATACAAGCGGGTGTTTACACTGTAATTACCTTAACATAATACATAAGATCTGATAAATGTCTTAAATAAATATTCAGATAGGATCATTATCATCTGACGAATTTCTTTAGTTGTGCAAAGCTATAGATATGCATATGAACATGAAAATAGACTAAGCTTACATATTTTCATTATATATTCCAAAATATACAGTTGTACAATATGTAGTTATATAATGTTTTTGAGCGTCATAGCGTCTCTGAGAAATGTTTCAGTTTACAGTTACTACACTTGCTATAAATTGAATCCCAAACAGTATTACAATTCATAATTTCGCTATTTTGCATCGATATATAACGTTTTTGCTCTGTAAGATATTCTGAATAGATACGTAGATGTACCGCATACCGCACACGTAATTCATTATTATCCTTCAAATGGTATTATTAACTCTGCTATACGTTTCGCTAGCATCACTAAGTAAAATTCAGTATTTCTTTGTCCTACTATTTCTTTAGTAGATGCATTTGATTTGAATCCCTTATGAAAATATTTGAATAATGAAGTGAAAAATCATTGCATGTAATGGTATCAATAAATCAGCAAATAGTGCTGGAGAGATTATAGAGCTCACAGTTTGCTTTATTAAACATGAGGTTTTGATGAAAGAATAGCAGAAATCTATAATTGTAACACGTAACTGGACTAAGTATGAAAGTAAGGATAAGTCAGAAATGAAATCAATCTAATTGCAACAGAAAGAAATGTCAATTTACTGTATTTTACAAAGGAAGTCAAGCAAGTTAGATACATGTTTACATGACTTAGAAGCACAACTATCCATCAAAGCATACAAAAATGTACATAAGCATATTTGAAGTTTTATCACTATGTCATCGAAATATATGTAGAATAGTTTTGATTGATATCACAATTCTTTATGCCCTACGCAAACGGAATGTTACTATTCACCGATTACAATATGCGCGGATTATTTCTGACTGACCCTGCTTTAGTCGTCGATATAGGTCGTAATATTGTGTATGTTGATGACAGCTTTTTAAAGTCTGGAGCTATACAATTTTCACATCGTTGATTGATAAGGCAGGACTAATGCACTACCATTATTTGAAAATGGGCAAAATGATGTATAATCCATCTATGGATGAAATGATTATAGCATACAAGCGAAATCAATATTCAGAAAAACAGGTATGGTACATTGTACTATGTACTTACACAATACTCATTGTAGTACCTCAACATGTTTAATATCTTCCCATAAACCCAATGATATGAGATAAGGTGTAGAATTGTATTACATTTGTTTCCGTTTCTGCCTATCATTTTGATTCAATACAATGACTACTTTTGGGTCATTGCTGTTAATGAAACAGCCCTCTCGCCCATGTTATCAACAAAGCCGATATCATTAATGTAGAATATCGCAAAAGGTTTCATAGCACCGATATACTTCGCCGGCTCGCTACGGAATGTACTCCGGAATGACAAGTAAGGGGTGAACACATGTACATAACGGTCAGCAGACAATCAAATTATGTAGTATGGCATGACTGATACGTAATGAGACACAAGACAATAATGCTCGAAATACTGAAGATAAAATAAAGATACATCAGCCGAACTGAGAGACTGTCAGAATCAGCGAGCATATTCCAGCTTGGCTCAGGAGAGGTGACACCAATGGCATGAAGCCATCAAGCAGCATCGCCAATCATCCTCGACGTGGCTGTACTCTCTCGCCTGGATTCTCAGTGCTCAAGAGAGGAAGATGCATAAGCTTCATCTTGGTGTGTTAGAGGCTCTTCACATTCTAAGTCGAAACCTGACCTTTGCGTACAGACTCCAGATGGAGACCGTTTTTACTCTTTCTTTACCCTGGTAAGTTAAGTTTATCTTATTATCTCAAGTATTTCGTGCTTTATTGTCCTGTATCTCATTGAATGAATGAAATAAGAATTTAATTATTAGTGGCACTTCGCCAATAATATAAACTCGTACATGGCAGGCAGGATAAACATTACAAAATGTAATTCACTTCATTCGTTAACAAAAAACAAATCAACTTACTTACCATGATAGGGGTCGAGGAACTCTGTTGAAGCTGACTTGAGGTAGCAAAAGTCCGTAAAATTTAGAAAGATTTCGTTTCGTAGGGTAAAACGTAGATGAAATGATACTTTAGAGGAACATGGCGGAAATTTGCTGCCTCCACTCGATGCGAAACGATGTATCAAACAATTGTAACGAGGAACAATTAACAAGAACGAAAAAGTCGTAATTATCCACAATGTTTTTAATTCAGTTTTCATATTGTAAAATGTCCAAATACATAGATATTAGGATACAGTCTATCGAAAAATAAAGACTTCAAATGTCAGCAGCTTCAGACTAGAATTTTTGCAGGTATCACTTGTGGATAGAATACGTCACATTACTCGATATCACCTTGTATATTCCTTTTTAAGAGTGTCACTAGAGAGGAAAATAATCACAATGGTAAAATATATGTATTACTTATTACAATATAATTTATAACTAGTATCAAAATATTAATCCGATTTATCATTATATACATGTACATGTAATTCTTAACAAGATCTTCGATCTCTAAAAAATTCACGCAGGATTAATTGAAATCATGCATTTCACGCAAAGCGTGAAATTCACGCAAATGTGGCAACACTGTTTATCGTATAAGGATGCACGGGTCTCATCAGCAAGCTGGATCAATTGCGTACATTTCGTTTCGGTTCCTTTAACATCTTGGGCGATCAGCAGCAGGCGAACCCACGACCAAAGGCATGCCCCACAAAGCTTATAAAAGGCTTGAAGTAGTACAAACCAACTTACAGGCCAACATTACAAAATGAACAGAAAATCAAAGATGATTAAACGAAAGGACATCAGGAAGATATGACGAGAATCTGAAAAGTTTGAAGGATGCGAAGGCAAATCTGAATGCGAGCGGTGATTTTTTGTCGTGAGCGAGCGGTTGAGCGAGCCATTTTTAGAAAAAACAAAAAATAAAAGGATCAAATAATCAAAAAGCGAAATTTTTGGAAAGTATTTTGGAAATGCTTTCTAGTAGCCTACATACATAACTTGATTGATCAACAAAACATCCGAACCTTTTCACTCTTCTGTGGTTCTGACACTCTTGACAATATGCATTGAATACCTGTCTGGATTCTACTGGTGATCGATGATGTGCTTAACATCTGACCATCGACATAATTATTTATTCATGTATCTTTTGAATCGGTCTCCCAATCGTCGCTTCGCCCCATAGCCATATATGTACTAAAGGTCTCCGCAATTGCACGAAGTCATTATAGGATGCTTTAATTTTATAGAAACATTTCGTTGCTGGAACATATATCCATATGCAGATCCCTGTGAGAGACATTCAGTATCGTCAAACGTGAAAGAACTGGGAAAGAGCTACAAATTTTAGAAGAATTGAGCCAAATTAAGCTTACACACGGACAATTCGAATGCAGGCATATATGGCTTTCACTGTACGGTACATTGATTTTAAGAATTTCATTCTAACCCTATTCATACCGGACTCTGAAGCGCGTGGGACTGAATCGGCCTCCCCTTAAACATCCAAACCAATGTTTCAAATCACATGAAATTCTCGCCTTCAACTCATTCATACTCATGTTGTAAAAGGAATTGAAGATGTAAAATCACCAATTTTGACAGATTTTTTTTCAAATCTGAAATTTTACCGAATTTTAGCCAGAAATCTCCTCAATGATAAAGATTACAGAGTGCCCATTCACCTGGATAAGTAGTGGAAAGATGTCCTCAAACATCATGTCTGAGGACATTTTTCTATTCTATCTCCTTAATTATTGCTATTTACGATGATAAGCGAGTTGAGTGTAGGAAGTTAATTATTTGAGAACGACAAGATTGATGTGTAGGCCCTACGCGGAGTAGCCTATACATGTGAAACATACGCATAACAAATGTGGAAGATTTTCCTTCAAAAGTAACCTTTCCTATGTGTCTGTGAAATGATGCTTAACAGCTGAAAATAGCTCCATAGGACTATGTAATGAAGATGGACGACACAAGACATTCAAATTATTATGAAAGGATATAGGAGCGATTACTTACATACATGCATGTCACAACTGTTAAAAAAATTATAAGTAACATTTACAGGGTTCGCACGGCTTCCCTGACTTTTCCAGGTTTTCCAGAAAATGGTTTTGCATTTGCAATTAATCTTTCGTTGTCTTATGCGTAGGGTTCTTCATTATGCAAATTTCCATGAGGTAAATAAAAGATCGCCCCTTCAAGTTTAAGACGATTTTTTGCGATTCAAAATTTCCCGATGCGCTTCGTTTCCATGGTCAGTCTCAAGGCTTTTGACTCTCGGAGAATTTTGCTTCGCAAAAAAAAATTAAATTCGTCTTTAACTTGAACGAGCGATATTTTTCTTGCCTCCTGGAAGTTTACACAATATTTACAGTTAATTTGCTATATCTTCACATGCAATCTACTGTACTGTTAGCGTGCGGTGTATAGGACAAACAAACTACCGGTATGCAGTAGGAAATAAGCGATGGAGAGCAGTAGCAAGAGTGTGGGAGTCTGGAAAGATGCCCAAATGTTGGACTGTGGCAGATGGCTCAACTGGGGAGTTGAAGATTGCAAGATCTCATGGAACCATTGGTGAAACATGTGCTATTGGCAGTGAAGCGGAAGCTTCAATGGACGTACCTATGATGTGTTTCATGCCCCTGCTAATCTGACACGTTGAGGAATACGGACCGACCCTCAGTGTCATCTGTGTGACATGACAATCTTCTCAGTGCCCTCGCTACCTATCATGTGGTACAGCAGAGAGCATGCTACACGCACGGTGCGGTTTTGGTCCTGTTAGCGATTGTGGAAGCAGTCTCCCCCCCCCACTTGTGTGAAGTCAGCGGAACGACCCGCAAGGGAATCACTTTTATCTTTAAACTTGAATTTCTCGATAGCGACTGCGAATTTGTGGAATCTGATTAGGGGGCTGAAATCGATAAAGTAAAAATGAGTAAGAAAATATAGAAGAGTCACGATGTAATAAAAAAATGGTTCCGCTGGGTAGTTTCGCCAACTTCACACACGTATATGAACATGTTGCGATACATACCGTTTTAAACTGTACTGCTGTGAAATATGAAGCATATATTTGCGATCAGCGCCAGAAATTGGAACACGGTAATGACAAAATAAAATTGATTTGCTGCGCTATCAGCGAAAATAAGAAGTTGGTTCCGGTAACTTCACAACGGAACCACTTTCATCTGCAAACTTGAATTTCTCAATAGCGACTGCGAATTTGTGGAATCTGAACCTAGATTCGTGATCAGGAGGCTGATCTTGATAAAGTAGCAGTTGCTACAGATAGGATCCCGCTGTACTAAATAATGGTTCTGGTTCCGCCAACTTTAACACACGTACGTCCCCCAGTGGTAAGTAGCGGCAGACTTTGTACCGAGCGGTAAAACAAAGAGACGAAAGATTCATCATGGTATCAGCACCGCGGAAGTGGGAAGCTTAAGTGGATAGACAACTGCCAAATGAATTATCCCTATCTGACCAAAGACCTCATTTAGTGTTGGATCGACGCGATAGGGAAGAGATGATAATGGGCGAACTAACCGTTCCCTGGGAAGATAGCGTTAGGGACATCCATTAAAGGAAAACTGCGAAATATGAAGAACCTGCTGAAGGGATTCAGAAGCAAGTGCGGGAAAGGTAGGACCTGGGCGCAGCGAGCTGCTGTGGACCCACTATCTTGACAGATACTGAGCTGAGTGGACCGAAATCTCAGTGACGGCTGGCGTGATGTCTCAGAACATTTTAGATACAGCATTTGTTGTTTCACATAATCCAACAATTTCGTTTTTCAAGCGATTTTATTTACAGCAGATTTCTAACTTATTGATTACTCAGTACTCAGTCACTCATAAGTCACGTATGTTGTCTTTAGCCAATTTTAGGAATTATCTATTATTTTGTCACGATTTCATGTAAGTGTCAACGCATTGCCTTAACGCTCCTTGCGAATTTTGTCCAAGCATTGTGACAAGAATTGTATATACTGATTCATGTGATCAGCATGTAAGATTACGTTTAGATCATTTCCCATTTCTCTACATATAAAAAGAATTCTGCGGATATCAAAATATAACTTATTGTTTCAACTACTTTTGTACAATAGCTTGTTTAATAAATTGGCATGATGCTTTATATTATTTCATCGTATGTTTCAAAGTTCAACTAAAATGAAATGATGAATTTAACGCCTAAAAGATGTTTATTCAATTTCACGCGTGGAATTATCTCTGAGCATAAAAAAGCTTGTAGAATTAAGGAGGGTTTATTATCGAGAAATGAGCGAGCGAGCGGCATTTTTCGATGATTTTGAGCGGTGAGCGAGCGAAAGGATGATTTTGAGGAAATGAGCGGTGAGCGAGCGAAAGGGTGATTATGAGCAAATGAGCGATGAGCGAGCGAAAGTGGAATTTAGATCCGCTCAAAAACACTGCTCATGAATGAATGTCGAAACTAATGGACGAGAAAAATCTGGAATCACACAGACAAGTTCATGAAAAGAAGGATCAGTGTTTACCTTGACAGTGACGATGATAATGCTGCTTCTAATGATAAGTGATTTTTATAAACTTTCCACGCAATATCCGTACTACGAACAATACTCGTGCTTGTAGCTAAATACTAGCATATCTAGAATACCCAGCATTTCTAGGCATTACGGCATATTTTCAGTTGAGTAGTTTCTATTGCATGTACATGTACATGCAACAAATGTGCATTTACGGGCTCAAAAACAATATGAAAATTATGCAATTCAATTGCAGTGCGATTTATAGTTATGCATATGAAGCAGCAAGTTCTTTGAGCTGGTGGCGCCGCATGGGCACGAATGTCGAGGGGTGGGCACGAAAATCCTAAAAATTCAAAATCCGACCACTGATAAGGTGCACAACCCGAATTTTTAGGTATTTGCGTATTTTGAAAACAGAAAAGGCGCACTTCGCGGATAAGGCGCACATATACACTTTCAGATACTATCCTATCTAGTAGGAAACAGTGATTGAAACTATACTTGCCGGTAGAAGTACCGTGCTGCCGGTAGCACAGAAAATCCAAAACTACGTTATAGTAGGTAATTTGATCAAATATCTGAAAAGCTACAAAAGCCTATGATTGATATGATGTCCTGAGAAATATTCCAAAAGCAAAAGTAACAAATTCTAGCAAGCCGGTGCTTTTTGAATCACTCAACTTCCGAAAATCCGGAGAAGTCGGAGTCTTCGGTGTATGAAATTAATAGTTGATTCAGCTGCAAGTAGTAAGTTTCTGTGTTCACTTCAATATTCGCTTCGGCATCTGAATCAATGTTCGCTTCGGTATCTGAGTCAAATGTCGAATCGCTTGAGTCCAACTAAGGCTGAATAATGAATATGAATATATATATATATATATATATATATATATATATCTCATTTCAGTATTACTTGTCTATGTTATGTCAATGTATATCATTTTGATATTTTGTATTCATTTTAAGCCTTGACAAGCCAGTTACTGGTGAAATCGATCGGCTGATTATAATAATTTGAGACCAATTCTAGTGGCTTTCATTTTATTTTTTATATATATATATATATATATATATATATAATATATATAATATATATATAGTGAAATGAATTCTTGCCAGTCTCTTACCGAGCTTAAAAAATCTAACTTGATCATAGATAAGGCACGGTCTGCAGATATGGCTCATTAGCTGTTTCCGTGTAAAAAAAGTCGCGCCTTATAGGCCGGAAATTACGGTGTACGAATGCATACAGGTCCTATTTGAAACACTGTTCGATTGTAAGTTGTATTAGAGCTTGCTGACGGATAAAGTTGTGTTTTTCGGCTTCCATGTGTCAAACTAACTGATGTTGGAATAACCTTTCCTTTCAAGTCTTATTCTCAGGAGCTAGTAGGTGCACTAGGGAGATAAAGCATGTGTGGATTAGCCTACAATGATCGAACAAGTGTAGTGAAGAGTTTATGAAAGAATCCTGTTTATGTACTGTTATTTAAACAGGTAGTTAATCTTTAAAGAAAATTGTAAATCAAATTCTGTTTTTAATAAACGGGCTTTGTTAATTAAAAGCGGAGGTCTACATTGAAGTTTTAATGGCAAAAATTCCGGACCAAGCCAGGCTGTTTTCATGAATAGGGTGTATTTATTAATAAGCGGCGTCTACTGTACTTATTTACTGATTATTTAATAAATTTATTGCACCTTTGGCTTCTGTCCTTATTTTACATGCCTACATAATTAAACTGATCCCGAGTTAACTCGTATCTAGAAAGCAAGACAAAATCACTAGTGCGTTGTAGAGGGAATATCATCAGAAATTTTCCCTAGTTAACTCACATTGAGACGGCAAGGCAATATCACTGGTGCGTTGCAGGCGGTAATACAGTGAGAAGCGAAGCTTGAACTAAATCGCAGGGTGTCCGCGCTCCCTGGAAATCCTGGAAAACTCTTGGAAAACAAAATTTTTCCGTGGAATACCTGGGAATCCTGGAATACAACTTGAAATTTTGAGACCAGTTAAAACACTTTCAGCCAATTTCTCGCCACCCTTCAGGATTTTTCGTCAATAATTTATTAATTGATATACGGTAATCAATAAATTTCATGCTATGCAAACTCCTTAGGAATTTTGGGTAGATTTTCACCGGAATTTTTCAGAGTAACAGATGATTGGTTAGCCGATGCTTTAGACATGATGAAAAAACCTGACTACGTACCAATTAAGGACAGTGTGCAAAAAGTTCATGACGATGGATTCATGTATATATTCTAGGAGAATAATGTCTGGCTTTGGCTTACTTAAAACTACAGGCCGATTAGGGCTTGCTTTTAGAAATACTGCATTTGGGTGCATTATTGTAAGCATGTATTTTATTATATTCAGGAAATTTTTATTCATATTGTTATTCGTCTTCTTAATTTTAATACATCATTGGCATCAATGGCGATTAATTTTATATAAACTACATGTACGTGCAATGGTATAGTGTAGGTATATTTATCCAAGTTAGAGGTTCTTCCATTTGTTGTACTGTGTAGGCCTACGGGATATAGTATTATTCGTGCATTATGAAACTCATTAAGCGTGCCAAGAAATTTTGATTCACAAAACCATCCCTCTTGTCATGACATTTTGAAATGACATGAAGCTCATAAGCGCATAACATAAAGATTCATGACTATCTAAAACTGACTCTTGGATTATTTGTAATCATCTCAAAGCTGAAAATGTGAAAATCTCCAGTCTCGAATTGCATGGCGTTGAACAAAAGACGGTCCAAGCAGAAAGAATGCCTTGCCTTGCCGACATTGAATTCTACCCAATAGTACAGAAAGTGCTGAATAAGCATCTTCTGCAGATAATCGAAATCTACATCACCACCCTCATCTTTTTCATTCTGTTGTAAATCAGAATCAGCTACTTGCTCGGCATCCGATCTGGAATGCATCCAGGGAGCCTCAGATTTATTATCTGACCGGCGCGGCAGAGATGGCCGAGAAATGGTCGGTTTCGTCGCACTGACGCGCCTGTTTGAAAAAAATCTGAAAATAGATCATAATTCTAGTGAGCAGTCGCGTCAATCTCGAATGTGGTGTGCCTGGCCCTGGCTTCGGCGAACTTGATTTCAGAGATTCTATGGATAGATCATGCGTCTGGCGCGCTGGTGAGGTCAAATTTTTGGAAGAATCTAAAGATAGAAATCTCAGGGGCGCCTCCTGATCTGAAGCTTCTCCTATGCGACATGACTCGAAGACAATGTGAAGAGTTTGAGTAAATTATCTAGGCCAGGGGTGCGCAACCTTTTTTCGGCCGCAATTTCGAAGGCCGAAAGAATCACGGCCGCACTTAATATGTGTGCAAACAACTAGGTCAATAACCAATCCTTTTTATATTCCACCACTCAAATAAGTTTTCCCTGATGAATGACGCAAATGACGCAGTGAAAATCGCATAAAGGCCTGCTTCGTAAAGAATGAGTTAGCAAGTTAACCCATTTACGACCGACGGTCATTTTTGACCCGAAAAGATTTTAAGCTTAAGGTGTTATCAGCACTTAAAAAAGATAGATTGAAAGCAAGTTTTTTCTGAGGGCAACCGAGGGAGAAGACACTTTACTAAGCTATTGTAATAATTCATAAAGGAATCACGAGCCATACAAAATTCATTCATTCATCACAGGGCCGGTGATCTAGCAGGCATCCTTATTCAGGCCATTGACTTGTAGCTAGCGCGCGCGAGCAATTTGAGTAAACTACAATTGTCCCTTTTGTTTCTTTTAGCTGATGACTCTAGCCATGAATGCACATGAATGTAACTTCCCTAAAATATTCTATTCATGAGTTATCTAACTGCTTGAACGCCTTCATCGCGCCTGCGGACGCGCATTTTTCCCAGCAGCATGGGCATAAAGGTGTTCCACAGCTACAAGGTGACTAGCATGCTACTTCAATTCCGATTGCCTTGAACTCCAGAAATATTTGCGATATACATGTACAACATTCTTTTTCATTTACTTCTCATTGTCACGGCCGCACTTTGCCTCTGCTACGGCCGCAGGTTGCGCACCCCTGCACTAGGTAATTGGAAATACAATTAGGCCTAATTACTGTTCAACGCTGAAAGACAAGTAAGGATCTAGTGCGTATAAGTCGTTTGATGTAAACGTGTAAAGGAGTAGGCCCCGTACAGGATTATCACTGGTCGACGCAGCTACGCAGCTTTTAAATCAGCATTTAAAATCTATACCACAAGAGACAATTAGAGACAATTCGAAAGCAGTTCCCTAAATTTAGGAATTATTTATACAATTCATTTTTAGAATTTAGATTAGCAGTTCAATGCGACGGATCGGTTGACGATGCGAAAATAATTCGAAGTATTTATAAAAGAATACGTCGCTGAAATCGGGCAACATGAATATAATTCGACCGGTTTCGAGCGGAAGTCAAAAATTGAGATCCTACTCTTCCTTAGGATTTTTTTTACAAAAGAATAGACCATAGAAAGGACTATTCCATAAACGGCTTAAGAAAAATTCAAATTATCAGTGGGGTCATAGAAAAATGTTGTAGAAATGGAAGTCTACATTTAACATACAGCTGGGGGATTGTGGATCATAGCTAGGGGATTGTGGATCATAGATAGGGGATCGTTGCAATACATGCTGTATGTTGAAGCCGAAGCACCAGTCGGTCATTAGCTGGCTGATAAATTTAGGTTCTTCTGTCTTTCTCTCCATTTCATTGCCGCTTAGTTTTTTCAACACTGTCACCTTAACATCTTCCAGGGAATGCTGATGTTGAATAAGAAACCACTTTATCATCATTACTTGTCATCCTTGCAGTGTCTGATGTCAAATCGGTGGTCGTTCATTCTCTCCTTTAGTGATCTTGATGTTTCACCGATGCAGTGGAGTCCACAGCCCTGGAAACTGAGAGTGTAAATTACATTGGATGATTCACATATTGTTCCATTTGCTTTGATTGTCTATGAGAGGCCACTGATATTCGATGTTATGTTGGTATCAACGGAGAGCATTTCACATGTTTTACATCGCTTGTTGTTACATTTTTGATATAACTCCAGTGATGTCAAATGAAGTGGTTCTAGGTGGCATTTGGATTTTTCAGCTGAGAAGAGACCAGGTATTGCTTCATTAATTTTGGTTTCCACCATAAATGTTTTGATTGGTAAATTATGCAGGAAATGTTTATTATTCAAAAATATGGACTTCAATTTCTGATAAGTGAATGGATGGTATGGAGCCACGAACGTGATTTGCTTCTCGTTGTCTTCTTCAAAGGGCGGTTTTGTGAACAGTTCACAGCGATTTTTTGTGAAAGCCTTGTGAATTTGCTTCATCACTCGCCCACGTGGGTAGCCATGTTTTAGCAACGCAAGTTGTATATCTGCGTTATGTCTTTTTGCCTTTGATTCGTCGGAGCAAATTCGTCGAATTCTGAGTGCCTGAGAACAGGCTATTGGGATCTTATGTTCCATCGGATGGCATGACAGGTAATGTCGATACTGTCGTGTATCAGTTGGCTTGATGTAGAGATCGGTTTCAATTTTAACTCCTTTCTTAATTACTGTCGCATCGCAAAATGCTGCATTCAAGTGTGAACTTGATCGATGGATGGTAAGAGTTGGCATATGTTTTAAACCCTTCAAGTGAATTCGAGCCATGTTTCCACATCATAAATATGTCATCGATATATTTCCACCATACTAGAGGTTTGTATGATGAATTACTCAGTAATCGAGTAATTTAGCGTCTCCAACCAATCCATGAATAACATGGCATAGTTTGGAGCCTCAATTTTTGACTTCCACTCGAAACCGGTCGAATCATATTCATATTGCCCGATTTAAGCGACGCTTTCTTTTATATAATTCATTACCAGTCTTCAAGACTTCAGCCCGACTCGAGCTATCTACTTTCATTCAGATGTAGTACATAAAAGATCAACTGAGTCTGATTCATGTTTGCAAATTATTCACCAAATGCTCTCAGAGGTGTGATGCTTATTAAAGTCCAACCTCGATATTCACAGAATCACATCATTGTTCGTTTAGCCTACCAGCAATTGAATAAAATCATTCAAAAAATCCGCTCGTTGAGGTGTGGTGATTTTGATTGCAAAAAACAACATGCATGTTCAAAAATATAGGCTAAGTCTTCGTGCATGTTAATTCAGTCCAATTTTGACTGATATGACTTAGATGCATGTAGAGCTACATACATATTTTCAATGGAGCATTCAGAGGATTTTGGTTAGAATTTAACTTATCTGTTGCGCAGGACGTGCTAAAATTAGTATCACTTCCCCCCTGAACGGTCTGTGCTGAAGCATCACAAATCTGACCACAAAAATGCTGAATGACACCGAAGCGCTTTCAATTTCAGGCAAATACAATAATATATCATGATTATACTTAAATACTGTAAAATTTACTCTAGTCACACATGGTATAATTAATGGTAGTGCTGATATTCGATGGCGTAATCGTTGTTATGCGCTAGCATATGCGATAAAAGGTTGCACGCACACTTAAGTGAACCTGATTAATAAATATCATTTTAAGTGCATTATATATATATATATATACAATAGCCCATATATAAACTTTTAAGTGTAATTGACACGGAGGCCCTTATATCAAACTGGCGTTTTTCTACATCAACTTGCTTTAGCTTCATCAATCATTTTAGTGCAGTTCATCGGAATTTTTTTCTAGTAATCTTTTCCTCGTGATAAAAGTCAAATGCGTGGTAGAAGTGAACTACACATCACAAAAATGCAGCTCGAATGAATTGTCTTCTTATTCCAAATTTCGAGTGTCAGATCCAACAGCTTAGTAATATAGTATAACACATGTAGAACATAGTAATACATGTAGGCCTGCAGTACACAGTGCTCCGAGCGACATACCCTCCGAATTTTCAGGAATTCCCGAATGGCTGAAATTTTCGGGAATTATGTACTATCACATTAAAACGGCATAGAAACCGTTAATGGGATAGTATCAGCCCTGTGATTGACCCCTTTTAAAATTTTAGGAATTTAACAGACAATTTTTAGGAATTTCAGTGAAAAATTAGAATACTCTGCAATTGATATAACATTGACTTAATATCCCACATCTCATAAGACATAGTGCTTTCATGGCAGACGAACAGATTTCACGAGAGACAAAGCCTATTCAACTCAGACATAATGCTGTTTTGAAAATATATTTTGTTTTTATTACATGTAGTGACGTTGAGATTTCAACAGTAATAAAAAATACAACAGTCATACTGATTTATGAGTTGGTCAAATGTTGATTTGTTGAATTGAAATAATGATAAGCCTCGTAATCGAGTTTCTGAACAGGACATGCGTCGTATAAGTATGCCTACGTTAATGATGATGATTACCTTCAAACGCCCACCTTCCTTAATGTTGGAAAGACTGCAGCATATAGGAATCATCCAATGATTCCAGTAAACTAGACTTGGATGGGGGAGCAGATAACGCTTGACAAAGAGATGATTTTAAAAATGCCTCGTAAACGAGTTTCTGAACAGGATATGTAGTGTACAGTTATGTCTACGTTAACGGTGATGATTACTGAGGTATGATATCATCAAATAAAAGGACAATTTCTCCAGCAAAAACATGCACATCTAGCGCAGATCGCCTAACAAATTTAAACGAAATTATCCCTCAAAACTGTTTAAACTCTGAAATTAAGACATTACATGTCGTAATGATTGCACACTGTATACATATTTGGATTACGAAGTCGTTTTGTTGATCGACACTGATCTAAAGTTAAAATAATATTCGGATATACGTCATACACAAGGCCTCCGTGTTTTTATAAATTATAAGAGGTGCTGGATGAAAGAGAGAATAATATAGCAAGTACCGGTAATTCACCTCCCCGACGGCAATTCGATAGTGATATATGGATTTTTCATATCATGGAGAGTCCTGGGTTCAAACATAGATCACTGTCGAATGCCGCCGGGGAGGTGAATTACTTGCTATAATATTCTCTCTAACATCTAGCACCTCTTATAATTAATTGTATAATTATGACTGATATAATGTAACGAAGCTAATTATTCCTACAAATTGTTTCTTATGGCTTGCTTAAGTCATTATTGAATTCAGTATGCTAAAAAAAACGCTATTTTATTGCTTGATTTGACTCTTCAAAACCTGTATAAATACATGAAAACAAGCATGAATTATATTATTTTTATTTTTTTTCACTAATGGCCTCCTCTTCACCCCTTATAGCCATTCCTTCTCCACCAACAAAAGTGCAAAAACGTATAAAAACAATGTAAAAACTATCTCTAACAAGTAATATACTGCGAATATGCTGTTCAGCTTTGCTATCAAAAAGCGAGAGAAACAAATCAATGATATCAGTGAACAGTAGCAATCGCTGATACGAACAGTCTCCGTAAAAATCAATGAACACTTTAGTGTGAAAACAAATTTATTCAAACTTGGTGTGAATACCAAGTATTCTGAGGGCATGAACGCTAGCCTCTCTGCAATCAGAATGGCTGTAATATCAATATGTAGGTAAGATGAAAAAACCCAACTTTTGTAATACGAAATTTTAGGAATTTTTCATTTTTCACCAAATTTTAGGAAAATTTTAGGAATTTAAAAGAGTTTTGAAATTTTAGGAATTTTAGGAGTAATCACACCCCTGTAGTATTCATTAATTGATATATCAGCACATTAATTTAATGCATCTGTAAGTATTTTGATACCCGGGAACAGACTAGTTAAGACCCCTACAGACTAGCTATATCCCATGCATTTCTTCAAATATTATGCATAATAGTCTTCATAAAGCTTATCTTCATGTGCTTGGGTTTTAAAATGAATGGAAGCTTTGAGATACTATAAGCAAATCTGAATACTTCAACAACTTAAAGCGTACAGCAACACATAGAAAATATTAATTAATCGACATACAATGAAGAAACGTCATATCTATGTTGCACATGTATTATCTATTTTCATCTAAGCACTGTACTACTGCCATTGCTCAACAAGTATATGTACATATATTTTATTACAAAAAATACTCAGTTTATCCACATTCATTTATTTTCACGAAGGTCTGAAGTTATTTGGAAGATGACTCTTTGACAACAAATTGGTCCATCAAAGACACCATCTTTTTTTCTTTTTGTTTCAATAGAGTCTTTTTCTTCTATACTTCCTTTTTCTGAATACAGACCACCCAGCCGATTCGAATTTTAAAAAAGAGAAAAAAACAAATTCTTAACTTAGAAAAGCGAAAAAAAAGCGAACCGTTAATTTTTATATCAAGCAATGTAGAATAGCTTTACAAGGACATCATATGCCATCAAACCATACACTACCACGAATACTAGAAACCTGTGTAGATTGCGAATAATACTTTCTGATACAAAAATGATAACTTGTCGGATTACCTCTTAGGAGGTATTTTTTTGCATCTTGTTAAACGATTCGCAAATGCACCAGACCATATTTATACATAAAACTAGCTTTTCTGCTCTATTAATGATCAGACATATAACCAGCAATGATTTAGATTGCTTCGATTTTAGACAAATAATATACATTGCAAGATTGTTTCATAGAATTGTTGAAACATAGTGTTGAAAAAATCAAAAAAATACTGCTAGAAAATTCAGCAGATGATTTTATAATTTCTAATGTGGTTAAAGAAATTTCTCTAACTGCCATGCTTCCAACTGCTAAATTAGCCTAAAACTTTGAACATCTCTTTCATCTGAATATTCCAAATAATATTGATACACGTATTTTCAAGTATATTTATTAGATAGGGGTCTGTCAACTAAAGTCATGCGAAATGGATCATATGACGAGTAAAGGATCCTTACTAAGGTTTTACATCAATATGGCAATTATTTTATACAGTGATAGAATGCAAACAGAGGGTTTCATCTGATAATCATTGCAGTTTTCTTCAGAACTCGTAAGCCTGATATTATGTTAATAATATTGCTTACTAGGATGTATTTTTGTAAAGGAAGATAATGCTCATAATAAAGCTATATTATTGAAGCAAAATTGATATTTTATTAGATGGGCAATGTTGCAAACGTTAATTTATTTGTAGAAGTGTCAACTTGTATATTTACTATCAATGAAATTGATATTGCTCAATTATGCAGCCATATAATGATTAGATGATAAATATTTCAAAAATGAAATTTTTCCGGCAATAGACGGCTGTCAGAGAGAAAATTATGTAGTGAGTGATTTACATTCGAGTGGGTTCTTTACAGACCCTTTCCGTCAAGCTTTTGACTGTAAGTGGGCCCATTCCGGAGTTCAAAACTGTCTGTTATGAGGCATATATTAGGTACCTTTTCAATCAAAACTTTACAGTGCAAACATATATCAATATTATAAATCTAAATTGATGAAAACGGAGGATAAATGATAATACTGACTAAATCTTTGAAAATATTCCATAAAAAACTCACTATGCAGCCTACTTCAAAGGCCAATTATCAAGATCATGCTACATGCACGTATACTAAAATATGCAACCAAGTCCAAGCTTTCAATTGAATTGGAGATAGCCACTATTCAAAAATATTGACTTTATTTTCGCCTTCGTTATTTTGTAATAAATAACAAAAACGAAAATAAAATCAATGTCTTTCAATATTGGCTCTTTCCAATTCGATTCAAAACATGACAAATAGCCAAGATAATTTATCTAAAAGCAAATCCAAGCTTTACGATGCAAGGTTCTCATTGTCTTGGATCGTTGACACCACTTCCTCTGGTTGAATTTTATGTGAGCATTCCTATTTACTGACGCATTTACCAGAAGTCACGAGTTGTTGAAGCACACGAGATAAGTCGATACCGCATAGCTCAGCACACAGAGGCTATGAAAATACATGTACACTACATAGCGGGTGAAGTATGACATAATCAGTATGACTGCAGTAATGTAAACGGCAGTCAAATTATTCACAAAATAGTGCATTAGGCCTACTGGTACATCTATTCTTCAATCTATAACTCAGAAAGTTTCAGGTGGTTATAAGAAAATAGGCTGCACATATCCGATCATATCAGTATCATATTAATGTCTTTATCAGTAAATGCAAAATGATTATTATACACATCAACTTTTTTCCTAGTTGCAAGTACTTCACGAAAATCACATTGAAAGTGACAGTGCAATAAAAAATTCAACATAAAATATTCCATTGTGTATATTATCATCTCAATTTCTTAGGCCTATTTATCAACATTATGCAATGCATTTCACTCATTCGCATAAACTGATCCGCTTGTTTCACTAATCCAACATCAATCTTCTAAGAAAACTCGATAGTAGGCCTTCCATGGTCTCTG
This sequence comes from Prostheceraeus crozeri, assembly GCA_907163375.1. Lineage (NCBI taxonomy): Eukaryota > Metazoa > Platyhelminthes > Polycladida > Euryleptidae > Prostheceraeus > Prostheceraeus crozeri. Next base: position 105,197 of record CAJQUW010007235.1, read on the forward strand.
GCAAGCCAACATGGATTGATGTCTCGAATTTCTTGACTCATAAATTTGATGACATTCATTTGTAGCATGTAACCCGCATGTACTTTCAACATGCATCAATTCAGAATCGTGTAAAACCTATAGCATCATGGCCTCAAAGTTACTGTAAAAAATCGTGCATTCACTGAAACGCACTGCGACAAGGTTTTGCCTTCAAGAATTGCTACAACATGACTTTTTTGCTAATAAGGGCACATTTTCCAATTCCCCTATATAATACATATAGTTATTACATAAGATTATGCAATCGTCATGATATGCATTAAATTGTCAACACATTGATGATAGCATGGCTAAAGTAAAGGGTAACATGACAAAAAGTCACGTTGCGCTGTCAGCATGTAAGGAAGGCCTGTACTACGAAGTACTTTTTTCCTGCTGTACCAAAAAAGCGAAAAAAACGAATGCCACTCGATAAAAGCGAAAATTCAGGTGTATTTTCGAAAAAGCGAAAAAAAGCGAATGTCTGGGTGGTCTGTGAATACTTCTAAACAGACGGAAGACGTAGAAAATCGGAGATTTGGACGGAATCTGTCTGTAGGTTGACAACTGACACCTAATCAGTTCGTTTTAATTATTCGCACAATTAATATGTAAGCACAGATCATTCACCAAATCCATCAACACGCAACCACATACAGGTCACGTCATGGTCACGTAAAACTCTTTCTTTATATCAAGAGGATATCGCAAGAAATGGATGTTTGAAGGATCTCTTCGTAGATAGATAGTCGGACATGAAAAAGAAAACAAAATTTTATACATGTGCGTAGTACATTTTATACAGTATGATATGGCGAGATAAAACTATTAAATTATTAAACTAACAAGTTCGGGCAAAGCCAAGTATAATTAATGATGTTGGAATCATACTATATGTATTTAGGAATATAAAAGGAGTATAAAATGGCGAATTCTGCGTCAGCACTGATAGCATAACTTTCATAAACTTTAAAGCGTATACTTGCTACCAGTTCGATATTTACAGAATGCTACGGTAGCCTTCTTCGATTCACGAGACCATGGGATTGGGAAGTACATGTACGTCGTTGTTTAATAGAATTAACTACATTTTACCGAAAAATCATGGAATAAAGGAATGAGGATTGACAAAGGAGTCGAGAGGTTTGAAATTGATATTTTAGATAGATTTCTATCATACGCTCGTATGATTACTCGGGAACGTTGATATTTATTGAAGATGCGTAACTTCAACAGGACCCAATGCCAAAAATCATATTTGTTAGAGATACTGCGTAATGGAAATTTTCAGGAATTTCGGGTCCATATTTTCGGGAATTCGGGAAAAATTCCCGAATTCGGGAGTAACTTAAAATTTTCGGGAAATTCCCGAATTCGGGAATGAATCGGAGCACTGAGTATATATACAGCACACGGATAAACAAGCGCCCTATAAAATATGCCATAACGGAAGGATTGGCGGGAAAATATGTCCCTTTTTCTTAGCAATTGAATTAGTCAGAATTGAACTTGTCAAAGCACAAGCCAATTTTAATGGATGCAATCAAATCAAAATATATTACTGGCATAATAAAATGTGGATTGACATACATGTTGTAATGAAACGCGTGTTTTACTTTGGATAGTGAGCCCAATTGTCCTTTAGTTTATGACAACAATGAAGCAAAAATAAAATAATAATAAATAAATAAAGCCAGAAATAAATAATAAAATTCAGCTTGAATTGAAAAAAATTGTATGAGAGATATTGGAGTTTCATCCAAGACGAAAGCAGTTTCCACAAGAAACAGTAGTGCTAGAATGCATCCGCTAACCGCCTAAAATTTGATTTGCAATATCTAGAATTTTAGTCCCCCTCCCTACCGAAAAATCGTTCCCACGTGCCTCCTCTTAGTGCTGCGATTTTGCAATTTAATGAATTATAGAATATAACGTTCAAATGGGCAGGCACGCATTTCATGATAGAGCTACATAAGCACAGAATTAAGACCTTTTGCCATGCTGCGCACCCGGGTGTATTTCGCAAGCTATTTGAAGCATGTAAACAACTCAAATCTAGGCTGTTGATTAGCAAATACCGGTACTCCATAAATCTTCAAAATGCTACTGTGCCGGCACAGAAAACAAATCTCAAGTAGAAATGATTTTTTTTCAGATTGATTTGAAAAATTACAGACCTAAGGCATCTCTAAAATATGAAAACAAAACGGAGAGCAAAGCCAATCAATTGTCGTCTACACCTATCCTACACCCATAATTATGGAAGCAGTGGTGCTCCACAAGTACTATATAGACGCGCTCTTAACAAGAGACTGTATAGACTAATTCAAGAAATACAAATCCAGCACGGGGTGGGCTCTACTGATTGTCAGATAATAGTTTAGCTATTTGCAATGCATGATGAGATAGGTATTACCTAGTTCAGATTGTCAAAAAATGATTCAAGTTCATTGCCGGTTTAACAACAACACCCATTCGATTTTTTGAAAGTAAACAGCTTAGTCAAGAGAAAACATGTGGAACCGGTTGATCTTAGTTGATGAGAACAAAGTATCCCAAAAGTTTCAAAATTGCAAAAACTTATTATATGTAAGGTAAACCTGATTTCTACCTCCGGTAGAAAAACGAAGTGCACTATGAACTTAATTTATATACGCCAAATGTCCTTCATGATAAAGCTTCAACATTTTTCGGAATTTTAGTACAAAGCAAGAATTCTGCTGCAGAGGGGGGTGGCATATCACCCCATTCTCCCCTTCATAAGGAGTTTCCTATCGTTCTAGATAATTCGTAAATTAATTTCTGCTACAGTGCCTACAGACCTGTGATGCACCCAACAACATTTGCAGGTTCAATTTCAAGTCACATTCATTTCTTAAAAGGATCGCTTAATAAAAACACTTTAAGACGGTGCCGATTTATTTTTAGTGAGCATTGTCTACTATAGCAAAGATGTCAAAAAAAGGTAAGCAAGATTTCGTTAATCTGAATTCTTCGAGTTGGCGAAATCTTGCTTACCACCAAAAAGCACATTTTATTTTAGAAAGTCGAAATTTTGCTCCGGATATTAATTCAAACAATTATATCTTTCTAACCCATGATCCTCGCACCTTGTTACTGCTGAAATGGCCCCATTATTTGCGTCAATTTGGAAAAAAGAGCAAGATTCTTGACATGAAGGTGAGCTTTCCACTAGCTCTTGAATCAAGTTAAATGTGAAAATTTCAAAGTCTACTGCACTTTTAAAGTCGATTAGTTGTTATCACAGACATCGAGCAACAACAACTAGTTCCTTAATGATTAATGTTCGATGTCTGTGGTTGTCATGCTGATCTGAAGACATTCACTGAAATGAGATAGAACAAAGACCAAAGACATTTGCTGCAAGAAAATCACGATCAAAAAGTCACGATTTTTAGATAGAGTCCAAAAAAAAGTAATGATATACTAGAATGTGCAAAATTTATTGTTTTGCACTCTATTGAGAGTGCTATTATATTCATGCAAATGTTGTCTTATTTTTTGCCAACTCTTGCCGCTATTTGACGCCAAGAAATGGGCCAATGCATTGTGATTCAAATGTGGTTGAAATATTAGGAATCCACTAGTTGTCCCACGCATAGTGAAAGGTCCCATGCAAAGATATTTGGTCCCACGTACTATTAAAACAGGATGGGACTGTTCGTCTTCATCAGGTGAATCTGCATATTGATTCCAGAAGTCGGCAGAGGGATGAAAACAACAGAGACCAGCAGAAGGGTATTCACTAATTCCAAAGAATGCGATTCCTCCTAGATTTATTGAATATTGCCTTCTAGATGATCTTAATCTTTTATTTCCAATAAAAATATGAATGTGTGTCACTTTTCCATGTGATGGATACAGTCATTAAAATTTTATATTGTCAGAATACGTGAAATACTAATGCATTAGATACAGCGCAGCAGTTGTTTGAACGTCTGAATAATGTTTTGCAAATTTTTCATCGCAACGGCGCGCGTCCCTATTGTTTTGAAAGTTTGTTGTCAGAGTGAACTATCTCGAGCGACTTTCCAAAACCTAATAAATGTTAAAGTAAACTAGCTTTTGTCCTGCTTTCGACACATTTTTGTTGATTCATATCGTTTATGACAATTGTAAAGATTCATGGAACGGCTAATGTAGAGTTTAAACATTTTTTTGATCTCGGATGTTTAGGATACCTCAGTTGCTTTGGCTAACCTGCAGAAGGTTTCATTAAAATACATGTACATCTTTAAAGAAGCCTCTGAATACAGACGCCTTTCTGCCATGAGATAGGATGTATTTCAGATGGTATGTTTTTGAGCTCAACCGACTGAATATCGAAACGATTTAATTTCCACCAACAGTTTTTTCTGCTGAGTTTGTAAACGAGGGCATGACCATGGAAATAATCCCGAAGCCTACAGAAAATAAGAAAATTTTCATTTCTGCCGATAGAATTCAAGTAAATGAACAGTGCATGAGTAACAGGTTACGACTCGGACACGGTAATTCAGCAATCAATCGGTAACTCTTCAATTTTTGCGAACGTTATTTAAGATGGAATTCTTTTATGTAAATAAATCACAGGCTCATACTTGTTCATGAAACCATCTGCAATTGTAACAGATATTGTTGTTGAAGAGATTTATTCTTCCTGGAAGAGCAGAAATTATTATTGATGTGCTTGACCAAAGTCTGACTTCAATGAAATGATTAGAGGCAAGGATTATGGCAAAATTTACAAATTATTGCATGCTCTTTCCACTAGTGCTTTTGTGTTGGTATCAAAAGCAGGCCTATCTCTCATAACATGATGCCAAGTGTTGCGTCTGTATGATATAAATAAGTTTCCAATTTTTGAGGTTGAAAAATGAACAGACGAATAAAACTCAAGATAATCGAAAATTGTTACGTGCCTCAAGCTAACAAGAGATCACTCAGCTTAGGTGCTTCAGTGATTGCGCAATATAAACACATGTAGCACTTGTAATTTAAAGAGGCTCGATCTAAGCCAACGAGAGCGTCAAACAAGACCTCTCATCTTACGAATCAATGGCTTGTCCCTTATTTTCTGAACTAGGTATCAAGTACCCCGGTATGTCTAAACTGCTCTGAGGACCTGTCCAAACAACGAGCTAGATTGCATTGCAGGACGATCTGTAGTACTACTCAGGCCTAATGTAGTACGAACAGCTGCTGAGGACTGAAGTAGACTTGAACTTGAAACAGTACTCCAGGACGTTGGGAAGCTCGTTGGTCAACTTGGCGGATGTGGATCAACCAACCGAAAGGGTCAGACAGCATCATACCATGCAAAGAAATGCTTTTCTCCATTGAAAGGGAATGACTTGCCATTGCAATGGTTGAACCGTCTTGGACATGATTATAAGGAAGGCTAATTGACAGAGCGGAACCTCACTGTATGGTGGCTGGAAGTGCAGCGTGACTTGTGATAGGCCTTTTCCTCAGACATTCAGGTTTATGCTATTCCTGAGAGATAACTGCGCGAAAAGGTTGCCGTCTGTGTCTAGCATCTCCAAAATATTGTGCTCTACGCAAAACGTCCTTTGGAATCCTCAATTCATCTATAAGATAGTCATTTATTATCTTGCCTTGTAGGGAAGTGCTGCGACTACCATTAGGAAAAATTTCCCGCAATCTTTTTAGTCAATCTCTCTAGACTAAGAAATATCTAAGTCCCTATAGACTAAGGAAGTCGACAGCGATTCATTTTCTCCCAGCTCCTAATGCTTCAGTGGAGATAGAAGCTAACACCATGAACAAATTTTAGACCTCGGAAATGCTCTTAGCCTCAACACTCAAAGTTCTAAGTGCTCAATTTTCCTCCTTATTTAAGGCGAAACATTCAGTATGAGCATGCATCATTTCATTTCTTCACGAAGTTAGGCAGGTTTGATCCAAAAGTTGAAATCGGAGAAAAATTAATGCTTTTTATTGCTTTTTTCAAAGATAGGAGGTTTAACAAGCTTTGCATGTAGGACTTCCTTGGGTTTCGTGGATGAACACACTCCTATACAAGTAGCAAATACATCCATGAGTTGAAAAGGGGCTCAGCATGTCATCTACGCACCTAACACCTACACGCCATGATGACTCAACTTTCCATTTTGCCGCTGCAAACTTACGTTTGTTTATTTTAAATGTGTGGTAGGCCTCGGCCGTCCCAATTAACACCACCCCCTGGTTTGCGAGATATGAACAGTCATCAGATGTTTCATGTTGTTGAATCAGGTTTTTTGGCATGGCACTTATTTGGCTCATTTGTGATCGAACTTCCTTCCACTGCTCTCTTTTGCACTTCCCCATTTGTTGCAGGTTAAGGTGTGACAGATCCAACGTATTCACGGCATACGGGCGTCAGGTAGTTCGAGGGTCCCGAACCCACTGGTAATGCTTTGGGAGGCAGGCCCGGTCAACTGCTCGAAAAAAGGCGGTACAGTTCCACTGCCACGGACATGCGTGGGTAGCTTTACTGAGTGGTTTAGCCCGTGTAGCTGTATCCGGTTCCTCTGTGGCCTACCTGACTTGTACCCATTGTTACGGTAAAGGGGTTCTCATTTGGGTTTCTTCAAGCTTTTGCGACATGAACTGTGCCTATAAGTGTCTTTTTTGCGTATTATTTATTGCAGCTTTGTTGCTGTTATTTACGTTTTTCTGATGCCTTCCAAAGTTTCTTGTATCACTTTGTTGTACAGTATAATTTTCGTTTATTTGATTGATATTCTATGAGAAATTATGAAAATGAGAGAGAGAGACACACAAGAAACGTAGTCAAGCCGTCAAGCTCAAAACCCCTCTCAGGATGGCTTCAGCAACGTAAGAGGACTGAGGTCCAATTACGACGACATCAACATCTTCCTGCAAAGTAAGTCACCAGATCTTCTATCCCTGTCGGAAACCAGGTTAGATCCCAGTGTGTCATCAAGCGACGTTACTCCTGATGGATACATATTTCACCGGATGGATAAAGCACCTTGTCATGGTCTTGGAGTCAATGCCAAGACAAGCCTTCCATTGAGAAGGCTTCGTAGCTCAGAGGATCCAAGGCATGAGTATCTTGCCTTCATTGCGCCGCTGCAGAAGACCACTCTTCTTCTATTTTTCCTATACCGCTCTCCATCAACTAATGCGGATATTTTCAATGTTCTTTTTGACAAGATCGATTCTCTTCTACAAGAGTATCCCAGCGCTGAAGTTGCCGTTTTTGGTGACTTCAACGTGCAGAATGTTGACTGGCTTGTGCACTCACGCACCACCGATCTCTCCGGTCAGGCAGCTCAGGATTTCGCTGTTTCTCTCACAACCTTAGTCAAATTGTCACTTGTCCTACCAGAGTGTCTGACCGAGCTGGGGATACTGGATATCTCCTTGACCTGTTTCTCACCTCAAATCCAACTTGTTTTTCACACAAGGTTACTTCTCCCCTCGGCACGTCTGATCACTGTGTTATCACAGTTTCTGGCAAACAAATTTGCTCCACACCGTCTGCACCCTTCCATAGAACAGTTTATCAATTCTCCAAAGCAGACTGGTGTGGCTTCCGCACTTTTCTTAGTCAAGTTGAAGCTGAGAATTTGATTCTGAGCGAGAACGTCCACAAGTCGGCGCAAGAACTGACAGAGTGGCTTCAGATAGGGATGTTGCCCTACATTCTTCACCGTTCTTTCCAAATGAAGCCCCACTCACAACCTTGGTTTACACCAGAATGTGCAGCTGCAAGTTGCCAGCGTGACCACTTTTTCCATAAGCATAAGCGTGACAGTAGCGCTGGCAATCTTGAATTGTACAAAACCGCACGTAGACCATACACGTAGGAAACCATACATCAGGCCAAAAGCTGTTACGCCTTGTATGTACGAAAATCCATTGCTACCCAAAAGCTTGGCTCTAAGGACTTCTGGAGGATTTACAACAGTGTCACCAATAGGAACAAATCCTCCATCCCAGCACTCCGTCATGCCGAAGTCAGTACTTCTATGGCGACAACCTCAGCAGACAAAGCCGAGCTTCTTTGCAGGGAGTTTGCGAAGAATTCGTCATTAGACGATGGAGGTAGAATTCCACCTCCAATTCCCACGCGCACTGATGAGACAGTTAGTCCTCCTTCAGTCACAGTCCGAAACGTCAAAAAGATAATCGCCGGTCTCGATAGCTCTAAGTCTAGTGGACCAGATGGCATCCCGGTTTCGGTCTTCAAGCATCTCTCACCTGAGCTTTCTCCACTTTTATCTAAACTGTTCAGTAGATGTGTATCCACCGGTGAGTTTCCCTCTTGTTGGAGAGTAGCTTCCGTGGTTCCAGTTCCAAAGAAAGGTTCTGACTCATCTCTTCCATCTAGTTGCCGTCCTGTCAGCCTGCTTCCAATTGCTGGCAAGATTTTTGAAGCAGTGATTAACCAACACATTGCTAACTTACTTGAAACTCAGAACCTTCTTTCAGAAGAACAGTATGGCTTCAGGCACTCTCGATCAACTGCAGATCTTCTTTCATATGTCACTGAACATGTGAGTCGTGTCCTTGACAGACAAGGTGAGACGAGATCAGTTGCCCAGGATATTTCCAAGGCATTCGATAAAGTCTGGCATCAGGGACTCCTTATGAAGCTAAAGTCCTATGGAGTTGCTGATCAACTCCACAAACTTCTTGCTTCTTTCCTTAGTGACCGGCAGATATCTGTTGTCTTAGATGAACAAAAGTCTTCCACCAAGTTTGTCAATGCAGGAGTTCCTCAAGGGTCAATTTTGGGACCCACTCTTTTTCTGCTGTACATCAACGACCTCCCAGACTGCCTAGTGAGTAAATTGGTGATGTATGCAGATGACACAACACTCTTCAATTCCAATGAGCGACTCGCTAAAAACACCCTGCAACGTCAGCAGTAATGCGACGTTTTTAATGAAGACTTACGCAGGGTCTCAGAATGGGGCGCCAATTGGCTTGTTTCCTTCAATCCTTCAAAAACTCAGAGTATTCTGCACTCACGACTTAAAGGAGATGATGATCATAGCATTAAGATGTCAGATAATAGGATCAGAGAACAAAATTCCATCTCCTTCCTTGGATTGGCGGTTACGAAAGACTTGTCATGGAAACCGCACATCCAATCCATTAGCAAGCAGGCAGCTCAACGCATTGGTAGTCTCTATCGTGCCAGCAGCTATCTTCCACCACAGACTGTCTGCTATCTTTACAAGTCCACTATTCGTCCTCTGATGGAGTATTGTTGTCATCTGTGGGCAGGCGCCCCACAAACGCATCTTAACCTCCTTGAACGGGTTGAGAAACGTGTCAAGAATCTCATGGGTGAAAAACTTGCTAGCAAGTTGCAGCCGCTCTCCGTCAGACGGGATGTTGCTTCACTCAGTCTCTTCATCTGATACTATTTCGGTAGAAGCAGCTCTGCAGTAAATGAGTGCGTACCCAAAGCTAGGATCTTCTCCAGAAGCACACGCAGAGCTAATGCACTCACATGCTATCATGTGAGCTTAGAACGCGCACGTACTGTGAGTCGCTCGAAAAGCTTTTTTGTTCGCACGGCACAGCTTTGGAATCAGCTTCCCCAGACCACTTTCCCTGACCAATACAATCTTGATACTTTCAAGAGGCGTGCGAATAGGTTTCTGATGGGAACAGCTTAATCAGATTAGAAGATCTGTTTTTTTAATTTTATTTAAAATAATGCAATTTGTTACTTTCCATTGAGTAACCCCTAGCTTCGTTCATGGCTCATAGCTGTGCTAGGGGTGAAAATTCAATTTAAAAAAATCATCACAGATCAAGAACAAAAAAGCCAAGAGTAACGCAGTTACCCGTGAAATCAATAAATTAAAAATTACGATTTACCTGTCGGAGTGATTAATCAACCCAGTTCTTAAGCTATTAATCATTTTTATTCTAATTATATAGAAAACTGCGATTGGAATGCATGTCATAAGCTTTCCAATAAGTACAACTGTAACATGCGCTGTGTTTCGTATCGGTTTGCGTGTAGGTTGAGTAAAGAAATTTGCATTAGTTCTATGAATCGACTATTTCTCGCCGTTTTGATGACCATCTCAGAAGCATTACTAATTTAGATAGTACGAGTGCCATCTCATATCATATTGTCTTCGCAATTCTGATTGTTCTTTCACTATGGACGACCTTGATGTCGATATGATCGATCGTTTCAGAAATCTTATTCACACAAAGGTGACCGCAGCGAACCTTATAAGGACCCAATGCTTGTCAATAAATGGGAAGTTAGAATTGATGAGCATTTATTAATAATACTCAAGCTGCTGCTTGTCATCATGCCAAAGTGTTATTGAAACTCTCCTTCTAAAAGAAAAATGGGCATGAATTAGATTTTTAACTGCTATGAAATTTCGTTTATGTTTAAAAAAAGAACATGAAATCGCGGAATTGTGCTCACAGATTCTTGTATACCGTATTGCAAAATTTGTTAAATGGGGTAAATCTTCCGGACGTGCTTTGAACAGATAATCGCTGAAGCAACGGGTCATGAATGTGTTGTCTAGATGTGCTATTTTGGTCAAAGTTTATGATTTATAGTAATCAAAATAATACAAGCACAAACTAAGAAGTGAATCATTGAATTTTTCCTTAAATAAGATATACTCCATCATCCGTTAGTCGTATTTACTTCGACAAAGCTAACTCAGATCAGTGGTCCTACGCCTGCGTAAATCGACATATTTATGCGCAAATGAGGTAAAAAATGAAAGTGCTGCGTAAATTGAAATGTTGAGGATTCTTGTCTATTTTATAACCGTAAAGTCACGTCAACTTTAAGCAATGATCTTGATTGCACTGTTTTAGTTCATCACTTCTAGAAATTGAACTTGATCTGAAATGCTGCTTGTATTTTCAGAATATTATAAAGCATGAGGTATAATACTATGTGTAAAACCAATGGTAGTGACACGAACATACGACAGTGACTACCGCAATTATCTGACAAAATTTCGGTTTCGAATCAACATATCCTTAAACTCGTTTAGTCTGCATATGTATTTTTATCGTTTGTCCAAAATGGTAGCAAAAATAGCAGTTCTCTCGAGATACTTTTTATAGTCAGAGTTAGAAAGTTATAAATTAAAATGGCTTTGACAGGGCCTTCGGCGTCCAGCGCCTTCTCTCGGTCGATGTAATTGGTCAAGTCGGCAGCCTGTGTGAGGATTCCTTCGTTCCGACGCATGTTAAGACTAACTTCATTACAAATAGAATATCTAGCATAGAAAAACGCTGCAGCGATGACTCGACAACTCAAGAGAGTTTAACAACTTTTTCTAAGATACTAAAAGAAAATGGCTACAAAGAGGGTGATTGTAAGAGAAAAAGGAAAAACAAGAAAAAGAAAAACAAAGATAGTAATACTGATAAGAGTATAAGAGTAATACTGATTAAAGTACCATACATTAGCGTCAAATGCAATAACTTAATAAAGAAAGCCATTAAGAAGTATGATTTGCCAATTAAAATTGCTAACGACTATGGAAAACAGTCAGCTAAGTATCTTAATAACAAAAAATATAGAAACAATTGTAACTGTGACATTTGTTTGCAATTAATTAAATACTCCTGCAATGATAAGTTTGTAGTTTACAAGTACACTTGTCAACGCTGCAATGAATTTTATATTGGTAAAACCGCTCGTAAGTTTATAACTAGGCACAACGAACACAAAAGAGCTATTAAGAATAAATCAATTAGCAGTGCCTTGTATGAGCATATTAGAAATAAGCACAACGACATAGGCGACATCGGGGATTTTCAGGTCGGTTTCATTGCTAAACTCGATAACACTCGCGACACAACATTTACCGAATCAAAAGCAATCACACAGCTTCAGCCGAAAATCAATAGAAAACATGAACTACCGCAGTACAGTCTGTCTATGGTTATACGATAGTAAAATGAACTCTTGAAATATCCCAAAGTCTCAATAAATGAAAAATTCGTGTTATTCAATCATATGACATATATTTTACGTTTATACAGTATTATTCGCTTTGATTTAGTGTCTGTGTGTGAGAGCGACTGTGTGTGTCAAACACACAAATTGATTTCTAGTTTAGCATTAAAATTCTAAAATTCAAGCTTTTGCTGCTGTAGTACAGTATATTGCATTCTCTCACATTCACTTTGTTGCAATCGATTTCTATTGATGTGACACTTGAATCAATATCAATTATCTAGATATCTATGTACATACAGTACAATGTAGAATCGCTGCGTTCTTCATCGCGATGTGTGTTCACGCGCGAGCAACAGTTTATTTGCTATTTTGATCCGACAATCATTCCTTCTTCATTAATTATGCCTCGAGCGAAAAGGACCCATGATGGCAGTCGTCTATTGGTCTGCTTACTGTGTTTTGGAAAGACACAGACAATGAGAAGCATTACGCCTGCTATGCAAGATATCATTGAGAAACATTTCATTTTTGGATATGATCCAGATGATCAGAGACTACCGACTTTGCAACACATGTCGACTTGTGATTTCGGAGTATGCGAAAGGTGTCTTTGAAAAATCCATAACTCTATTCGACATTTCTGTTCTCGGAAAAAATCCACCATCTCCACCTCCTACTCGATCTAATCCTAATTGTGCTTGTCTTCTATGTGAAACAGCTGGTAGACGTGGAGCTTCAGAATCGAAAGTTGGTCGCCCACCTAATGAAGGTCATCATTCAAGAGATATTGTGACCTCTCCAACCTCACTGAAGGTTTGTGCAATGTGTTTTTCGGTGCTTTCGAAAGGTATATCCCACATTTGCACTGATGGCAGTAAATTTGAGAATCTGAGAAGAATGTCAGTCGGTAAGATTTTGGAACAGCTAGCATCATCTGTTTTAAAAGAGAAGGTCGACAAGGCATCAAGCTCATTCGTCGATCTTTCGACTTTCACTGGTCGTTCTATGCGAGTAGACGTTTTGTCATCTCAACCTGTGAATTTTGCTCCTTTGTCCTTTCCTCAACCTTTGTCCTCAAACTGTGAATAGTGCTCCGATATTTACTGCAAAAGACATTTCGAATATTCAAACGGACATGAATCTTAGCACAAACCAAACTCTCAAATTATCAGGCATGCTTCGAAGATCTACTGAGAGAAGATACAGTGTGGAGACAAACCTGAAAGATAAGCTTCATTCCATTAATCACTCTTTGGATCATTTCTTCAAAGTTTCAACTATGGACTTTCACATCACTGAAAAGGGTAAACCTATGCAAGTGAGTACATCTGTCGTACATTGCATTGATCTTGATGGTTTGGTTGAATTTATAGTAGAAACGCGAGAATATGACAGTGATTTGATTTTCAAAATCGGAGTAGATGGCGGAGGAGGATTTTTTAAGGTTTGCCTCTCAGTGATATCCAGCAATGATAATTCCCATAGCAGCAGAAAGGACAGTGGTGTCAAACGCCTTTTTCTAATCGGAATTGTTCCTAACATACAGGAAAACTATGTGAACGTCTTGAAAATATGGCATCTTGTGCGGTTGATTGGACCTCGTACTTGCTCCTCAATGCTTATGAAGGTGATCAGTTGCGATCTCAAACTGGCAAATATTCTGCTAGGTCTCATGTCACACGGGTCAAATCATCCCTGTACGTGGTATGATTGTCATCGATCCACCTTGGATAAGAAAGGATGCCTTCGAACATTGGGAAGTATTACTAGGAAATTTTGGGAGTGGGTGGAAGAGACAGGACAGAATAAATCTCAGGCAAAGTTCTTCGAAAATGTTATTCATTGCCCAATTCTCAAAGGCGATCCAGCAGGTGAAGTCATCGACTTGCTCCCACCTCCCGAGCTACATTTACTTATTGGCCCAGTGAATACACTGTATAAAGCGATGGAGAATGGCTGGAAGTTTCGATTTGAGCTAAAGCCTGCCATGTTGAGCGTGAAGCAATACATGGAAGCTCCTTCAATGGAAATGCATGCCATAAACTGCTCTCGCATGTAGATATACTCAGATCGCTGTGTCCAATTCAAGTTGTCAAACATGTTGAAACTTTTACGTGCTTCAAAAAAGTTGTTGATTCATGCTACGGACAGCATCTAGCCCATGACTACACCGCTACAATAGCAAAGTTTCGGGACAGCTTCATGTCACTGGGTCTATCGGTTACGCCGAAAATACATTGCGTCTTTTTTCATGTGGTTGACTTTTGCATGAGAAGGAACTCTGGCTTGGGAAGATACAGCGAACAGGCCTTCGAAGCTGCACATTCGAATTTCAAGATCACATGGTCTAGATACAAGGTCAATGATGAAAATCATTTGTATTCTTCGATAGTGTTAGTGGTGGTGCAGGATTACAACTCAAAGCACTTGTGAGCTTCTTAATCAATAACTTCCTCTACACAGTTTCCACTCAACTTGAGATAGGTTTCCTCTTTTGTTGACAGTGACATTTTAAGAAGAGGCAATTACCGGTATTTATTGCACAGGTATAAACGTAAAATATATGTCATATGATTGAATAACACGAATTTTTCATTTATTGAGACTTTGGGATATTTCAAGAGTTCATTTTACTATCGTATAGCCATTAATTATGCTTTATTATTTTATTCTTAAAAATACGCAAAAATTCACTTCATACTACTCATAAATACCTTTAATTTGTTTTGAATAGTGCAACAAGATACTAAAGCTCAACCTAGCATCAAAATTACCGTCTACGAAAACTGGTACCTAATAATTAATTGTTAAGTATCAATATAGAACCTGCAAACGCTATTTAAGAGCTTAAAAGACTTAAAATTCCTCGATTTTGAGTTTTTTCGAATTTGCGAAAAAGGACAATTTATTACGATTTATCTGACAACAGGTTTGAAATCCTCAGGTTCTCAGGATTCAGAAAATGTATAGTTTTTCTTTGGAGAATTTTTTTTGAACTAAATCTTTGTCCCACCTACCGTGGGTTACTTACAAGTCAGACTTCATGATGTAACGCATTTCTGTTTAGGTAAGAACTGAGTAAGCTAGATAGGACGGTTATCCTAAAAGAACAACATGATTCCACATTTTCAAATATACAAACATGCTCTTACATGTCGATGTTTTTTTTGAAAAGTAATGCAAAATGTACTGATTGAAACCTATATTAATTAGACTCAAAATTTTAGGCGAACATTGCCATATTCACATGGAGAATCCATGATCAATACAATGACGCTGACGACTTTTGCGAGGGCAACAAAATCATTTTTCGTGATTGCACCAAGATTAAGAACGAAATGTCCTTTGACCGTGAAAGCCAGGGGCGTTGAGTTGATCCATCACAGGCATTATAAATTCATATGGGCCTACATGCTCAGCACTTTGTTGAATGATTACTTGCATTAGTAATTCATTCGTGATTGCATTGTAAATTCGTCTTATCTAAACGTGAAAGTTAGTAATCACATTGAAGTTCTATCAATGTACTCGTATATGCGGTGCTTTCATTCATCACATACGAATAGTCTACCTGCGTAAATTTACTCGGCCTGCGTAAAAAATGGAAATTTGACGCGTAGGACCACTGACTCAGATATTTCGCATAATCGCTATATTTGGATCAATCTGTGATAAGTCAGAAGCTCGAGTTGGAGAAAGGATCGATCAGCTTCAGGCGCGATGGTAAAAGAGAATTTTCATATAGTCACCGCATTGATTATAGCAAATGAATATGCATGAGAAATCTGAAACGTCTGGGTAGAAGAAAAGTCTTGTTTATTCTTAATTTACGTACGCGATGACATAGCATCTAGATCGGCTATATGGTAGAAAGTGTTAAATTGTGGTGGATTGTAATGCATTATAAATTTTTGTTCTGAGAGATAGTGGAATTCATTCATCATCGGAGTTCAAATTCGTTATCTGTATTTGAGGTTTGCGCACAGCTAAGAATTTTTTTATCAAAGCATTGCTATTGGTCTCCAAGTATGTTACTAAAATGGCTTCAGAAATGGTTTTTTCTTTATCAATTATCTCATCTGTGTGATGCTAAGTGCTTCTTCAACAACCATTTACCATCTGTTGTACACCAGGATGGATCACGATCACTGACTATTATCTGACACTTTGGAAATGATAAACATGCGCCTATATGCGCCATCTTAATGCGCCTATAATACTTAATGGAATTCAACACTTCTTCATATGTTCTTCATTTGTCTTCATCCAATATGATACCATTTGTAATACAATACTTCGATTACTACTTCAGCTACCGATAGAGGGATGTAAAATATAAAACTGCAGTCCGTCAGTCATCTGCAGGTACTCATCTAGTTGTGTTTCGATCGCTTACCTGAGCACTCAAACCCAGACGAGTGGGGTCCCACACACTGTGGCTGACAAAATACACAATAGGTAATGATATGTTTGAAAAGATATGTCAAAAAAATACGTCAGACATCATGCAGGCGGTGCGTCTCCCATATGTAAACCCATTCTGTCATTAAATTCATTCCATAGATGAACGCAGCATGCTTTTTGCGATCCACATATGTAAACAAATTCTGTACATCAATCTGTGCCTTCTTCGATTCCCACAAGTAAAAAAATCCAGTTTATTCTCGATTCTCATAAACATGCAATCGTTGTGTGATAAATATGCAATCAGCGTTTACACAAGTCTTTCATGCTTCACTTCATTCATTGTGACTTAACAATGGGAACTCTCTCATCTGTGTCATCTCCCTTCAGTGACGCCAAGCGTTCTGCACTCTCTCTTCAGCATTCCTCATGTAATGGCTGCATTTGATTTTTCCGGATTCTGGAGTAATCGAAGGAATCCGAAGTATTCTACGGATAAAGGTTTCAGCAATGGTGAAAAGGTGAATGCTTAACCTATGAATATCTTCGGCTACAAGTGCACTGACTTAAGTAGCCTTATTACTGCTGTCCAATGTCTTAAGTGAGGGCACAACGCGTGGCATTGGACCTGTCTATGGTATTTGAGAAAGTTCATTACGAATTACTACTCGACCAGCTCCGCAGAAGCAGCATCGGGAGGACTTTCATTCTGATGGCTACCACCGCATCAAGATTAATGGCTCCTATGGTTCGATATTCCATTAATATAAATTTAGGAAAATCACAGATGATCATATCACGCATCGCTCTCTGACATCCCAGTTGTCGATAATATCATTATTTGGAATCCTTTGTGTTAAATAGTTGATAGATATCTCTTGAGCATATTGTGGGTTAAAGATATCACACTAACTGTCTAGGGAGTTGCTATGTATATGTGTCATGTTGTACAGTGTTTACTTGAATTTCATATGATGTCACAATTGAAAATATATGATTGATAACAGCATGGAATGTTATTCATCGTGAACCTATATGTTACATTGGCGACGAGGATAAAAGATATAAACAGATTTTATCAGAGTGACCGATATTAAGTCAGCAGAAAATGTTAAATTTGCATCCATCGACCAGATCTATTTCGACCATCAACAGATCCATCTCCATTTAAATGGACAATTTGGCTAAATATTGTGGAGTGGTTCTTTCAAGCAGCAGGGATTACTGAACCAAGGCAAAAATTGATGCAAACCGCAAACAATCTTGGTCCATTAGCACTGGTCGAATACATCAAAAGTAATCGCCACGGAAATGCAATACAAGACATCAAAGTTTCATACGATAAATTTATTGAAGATTTGCGCATTGTTTCATCCACAACTTGGTCTCTTGTTCGTGCTCATTCTGATTTTAACAGAGCCTTTCAGCATCCATCAGAATCTGTCCAATAGTATTTATTTCGACTTCGAACTCTTGCTGAAGATTATGATTTCCAAAAATCGTTCAGACTTCTTTGTTGCAATCAAATTGGTTAGTGGATGTCATGTCACAATGATAAAATGGAAGAACTATTTTCAGAATAAAAAATTAATTTATGCAAATTTGTTGAACGGCTGCTAGCTGCAGAAAGTGCTACAAATGATAAAAAGATCATCATGGAAACTTCTTCATATCCTTTCACAATTGGAGCTTTGAACAATAAATATAAAAATGTGAAAACTAAGCAACAGAATTTGCATCAGAAGACTTGTATCGGATGTGGTAGTGCGAACCATTTTCATTTTGATAATGATTGCCCTGTAAAAGAATTGAAATGCACAAAATGTGTAAAAAAGGACACTTTGTAAATAGATGCAGAACAAAAACAATATCTTGGCCACAAAGAATTGGATCGATCACAAAAGATTTCACTGTTGATGCCACTGGTAATTCGTGTGTTATCTTAAAAATTGATATTGATTCAAAATCAGACTTCACAGGTATACCAAAATCGTTGTTTTATAAACATTTTTGCAAGAAAGATCTTAAGAAAGTCCTTATGAGCAAGTGATTCTCAACTTTGATAATTCAGTAATAAAAGGCATTGCAGAATTTTTTACTGCCACAATTATCATTGGAGAAAATCATACATTCCCACAAGTACTGATTCTACCAAATAATGTGAAGGCAACTATTGGAATGGATGTTATTCGAGCATTGGATTTGTTGGAACTGAAAATATCTAGCATTCAAACAAATCAAAGTGATTGTGACAAAATGATCAAAAGCTGGACTTGTCACTATGGATAAGCCTGATGGATCAGTGAGAATTACAAGCAATTCACAAGAGCAACTTTTTTACAAACTACTTTTGCTAGACATGCGAAGTTTACATTGACGATATCATTGCACATGGTTCAACCGTAAATGGTCATGACTCCAGTCTGAAAGAGGTCTTAGAAATGTTATCGAAAGCTAATCTGCGAATCAATATTAAAAGATGCAAATTCGGGTCAAATGTTGTTCACTTTCTTGGACATGAAATTTCTAGAGGGAAAATTCGACCTCTTGACAGGAATGTCAAACCTATAATGGATTTCAAAATTCCAAGAACAAAAAAGCAAGTTCAAAGTTTCTTGAAATGTTGAACTATTATGCCTCATACATACAAAATTTTGCTGTTCTGGCAGAACCACTCCGATCAGTAAAATAGAAAAGGGTGTTCATTTTAATTGGACTGATAAGTGCCAGAAAGTATTTAAAAATCTTAAATCCTTGCTTACAAGTGAACTAGAACTAGCACTTTACCAGCAAGATGCCGTTACATATGTCACAACCGATGCATCTGAATATGCTATTGGAGGACCATTGTCCCAAGTTCAAGACGAAACTGAAAAACCGATTGCATTTGGTCATCGAAGATTGAGTCCAACACAACAAAAATATTGTGCGAGTGAGCGTGAGGTTTTAGCACCTCTTCATTTTATCGAATATTGGGAGCACTATCTTCTAGGGAAGAAATTCGTTCTCAGAACTGATCACCAAGTCTTGAAAACATCATCGTTGAAATCAGGAAATAAAGGGCAAAATGCGAAATTTCAACGCTGGTTTGATAGACTCCTGTCAATTCAATTTTACAGTAGATACCGAAAATGCAATGAGCATTACGTGGCTGCTGCCTTATATCGAATGCCAAGCAAGGATACAGATCCTCCATCTTGGGACAGTGCAGAAAACATAGTTAGAATTGCAGCTACACAGATTAAAGGTATGACTCAAAAACAATTTGAAATGGCCACGAGGGCAGATGAAAAACTTAAAAATTTAGATAGATTGTTACCTGTATCTGATTCACGAAAATTGCCTCCAAATCTTACAGAATTCAATGCAGTAAGAGAAGAGTTAAGTGTAGGTGATCTTATACTCCACTGAGATCATGTTGTTGTTCCACAATCACTCAGACATGAAATATTAGAAAGAAGCCACTCTGATCATCCAGGAATTTGTCGTTTAAAGTCAAAATTAAGGGAAAGTTTAGCACTGGCCAAGAATGGACAATGATATTGAATTTATAGTGAAAAATTGTCAATCATGTGAGATAAGCAATAAATCAATTCCACAACAAGCAGTTCCTAATATTGTTGTGTCACAACCTAAATATCCATGGCAAAAATGAGCTATTGACATAACTGGTCCTTTTGAAACTGCTCCTCAAGACTCAAAATTAATTGTTGTATTAATCGGCTATTTCTCAAATTATCCACTCACTTTCAACACGGATAATGTTACTTCCGGAAAAATCATCAGTTGGCTCGACGAAGTATTTGCTATGTTCGGTAATCCAAATCAACTAGTGAGCGATAATGGTCCCCAATATGTTAGTCACGAGTTTGTCAATTTCCTATCAAATAGAGGAATCTCGCATTGTCGAACTACTGTATACACTCCACAACAAAATGGTCTTGTGGAACGATTCAATAGAACTATTAAGAATGCTGTACAAATATTTTCCTATGATTCAGGAATATGGAAGGAAAAATTGAATGCATTTTTATCTTCATTCAGATCAACGAGGCCTGATTGTCAGAAATCATCTCCCTCTGAATTGATCTTAAAACACAAGCTTCGTTTACCATGCGAATTTATTATTGAAAATGATGAGCTTGATCAGAATAACTCGAAATCTACACAAGAGGGGGAAATGTCCTGTGACGGCCCTTTTTTCAAAAAGGGGATGAGGTTAGAGTAAAAATACCTAATCCTAGAAAAGGACAACCTGCCTTCTCTGAAGCAAAAGTTATTTTGGAATGCATTGGCTTGTGGAATTGCCGATTGACCGATGGCCAGATTCATGATGCTAGAGGACTTGAAAAGCACTTCCCCACTTCTAGAGGAACTGATCAAATGGAATTTTGCAATGAAAGTGATCGAAAGTCGGTAACTTCATTGTCACGATTGCGGGATCGCACAGGAATGCAACCACCTGAGCTGATAGATTTACACCTCAGTGGTGACTTCAAGGCAATCGCGAGAAGTCTCTCGCTAGAAAGGGGTGATGTTATATAGTTGATAGATATCTTTTGAGCATATTGTGCGTTAAAGATATCACACTGACTGTCTAGGGAGTTGCTATGTATAGCATATGTACTATGTTATACAATGTTCATTTGAATTTCATAGGATGCCACAATTGAAAATCTATGGCTGATAACAGCATGGAATGTTATTCGTCGTGAACCTAAATACGAGTCCGTGTTACACTTTGGACTACCATGTGGTCATGGGACAATCATTTTAAATTCATACTCATGACTGCCTTCCGGAGATTACATGACTGGTGATGGACACTTTTGGTGTATTGTTGCAGATGCTTGAATTCTTCCCTCGAGCTTTGATTACAAATGTCATGAGATGAGAATTGTTCAGCCAGTCGTGTAATGAGCTTGTGTTTATCATGGCCTCATTACCTTCGTTGTTGTATGCGTCCCCTCATCAATGTTGCCTACTAGTCGTAACTGAAACATTGCCAGATGATGTCCAAAAATGCGCTCGACACAGTTTTTGTGGTAGACATTGTCACTGCAGTCAGTTTCTAAATTGAGATGATTTGCTCAAACGTAGAGTTTTAGACTTTCAAAATGTTGATGTTTTAAAAGTTATCCGTTGTATTAACTTGTGCTCAATCGCATGCCTTGTATTGGACATTTAAGTATGGATCTTGTTTCTTCTTCAAGAAAAATATACTAATTCTTCCCATTTCCAAGTTGCATGGCTAATGGTCATTTGCAGTTTGTTTCTACAAGATTTTTATCTTTCACAACTGTTGCGCTAGTCGTTGTGCATCGACATTATTCATATACATTTACGTGCATTAATTATCATACATACGTTATTTTGTGATGTTGTGATTTCAAATAGCTCTGAATAATCTCTTATTTACCTCCATAAGACAGAATAGTGTTGCAAACTGAAACTCATGGACGAAAAATTTCTTGATATTTCCTATAAACATGTAGGGTATCTATTGAATGATGCTCAATGATGCCGACTTAGCTTTGCCATTGAACTTCACCAAGTGCAACCCACAACTGTACAAAGAAACAAGTTATCTGAAAATCATATTCAAAGACATATATATATATATATATATATATATATATATATATATATATATATATATATATATTTACGCAAAAAGTTCCCAGACGTTTCATATTGTCATTGTGAAAAGAAAAACACTTTTTTCCGGACTAGTTTCAAGGCTAGTTTATTGCCTCATCTTCAGCGGTACAACAAAGAATTCAATAAAATCCACAATAAAATTTATATCTACAAGTTTGCTTCAACAGAAACATTTTCATTGACTGAAATCTCAAATAAAATACGTCACAAAATACAGAGAGCGTTGAACTACATGGCTATTGCGCTAAACATGACATCATTACGAGCTGATTACGTCATAAATTTAATGTCAAAGGAAATTGTCCGTTCCGGTCATTCGATAAGCAATCTGTGTTGTTAATTAAAATAAATTCTAGAATCATTGGGTATTTCGAGCAACCTATAATTTTGAAATTTTCATGTTTCGGTGCATGAACATGCATGGAAACCTCAGTTTGAGTAGGATACCCTCGTAAGTGTTCTGAGATACGGGTATAGAAATGCCTTTTGGTGGCACCAATGTACCGCATTGGACAGCGGTCACAGTTATATTGATAAATAATATCCGATCGCAGATCACTCACAATTTTATCTTTGTTGCGAAAAAAATCTTTCATTTTACAAGTACTGTACGTAGTTTGAATTTCAGCCTTAGACAGTTTTTGATTGATTTTATGAATTCTATGATTGAAATCTTTAAATCCTTCACGAATGAAAGGCACGGACCAATAAATAATTTTCTTATCATTCTCTTTATTTTTATTCTCTTGCTTTGCACAAACTTTTTCTTCGACTTGCTTTTTTACTTTCAAAATTGTTTCCAATTGAAAACCATTACCTATAAATGTTTCAATAATTTTCTCAGATGCTGATTCATACAGAGTCTGATCAGAGCAAATTCTGAAGGCTCGAGACAGCAACGAACGAATGGCTGCTAATTTATATTTTTCAAGCGCATAAGCGAACTGAGGAGTATAGACTCCAGTGTTTGTTGATTTGATATGGAAATCAATTTTGAAAGAATTATCAGTTTCAAGAGTTATCTCCGTATCTAAAAATGTGATGCATTTGTTACTACTTTCTTCTAGAGTAAATTGGATGTTCTCATCCAATGAGTTGATGAAGTTCAGAAACTTTTTAGCATCACTACTATTTTTGAAAATCGTGAAACAATCGTCCATATACCGACGATAAAAAATTGGCAATGTGCCTTCATACTTATGGAATTTGCTTTCAAGCATATCGAGAGCAAACGCAGCCATAGTAGGGCCAAGGTTAGAGCCCATGGCCATACCGTCCACCTGGTGGTATAGTTGGTTGTCAAAACTGAACAAGATGTTTGTGCACGCAAGGTTCAGTAGACTTTTTAAAGCTTTCTCTGAAATTGGAAAGTCACCGAAATCGATCAACGAGGTTATGTGATTAATGGTTCTGTTCACAGGAATATTAGTAAATAAACTTTTAACATCCAAGCTAAAGAGATCAAATTCTTTTTCCTCAGGAAGAGATAAAGATTTTATGTCTTCAACAAACTGAAAAGTATATTTCAAGGAAAACTTTCGAGGAACATACTTTTTCAATAAATCATCAAGCCAAAGAGCTAATTTGGATGTGTAAGAATTGCGCATACTCATAATCGGACGGTACGGCGGGTTGGAAGTGCATTTATGAACTTCCGTTAAGCCATAAAGGCGAACCGGTTGCGAACCACATGCGCGAATGGATTTGAAGATATCGTCATTTATCAGTTTTTTAGCTTTAAGGTCTTGTAGCTTACGATTAAAACGATCTTCCTCAAGAATAAAAGGATTCTTTTTAGAACGCTTGTCAACTTTGTAAGTTTTGAAGCGACTCGTATCAGATAAAACTTCTTGAAGTTTCTCGATGTAAATTTTTTTATCTTGAATAAAGATTCCGTTTCCTTTGTCAAATTTTGAGCCAACAATAACGTTATTTTTGGCTAATCTACGAATAGCATTCAATTTGGATTTCCATCCTTTGGAAACGCGATGCTTACTGAATTTGAACGCATTTCTAATTTTAGCAATGATATCATTATTGATGGGTTCACCATCCTGAGCTTTCAGTCTCGAGACTAGACTTTCAGCTTCAGCTTTTTGTTCATCATAACGAATTTTAGAAGGAGGAAAACACATCGAAAACCCTAGAGCGAGCAAATCTTTTTCAGAATCCGTCAAGGATACAGAAGACAGGTTAAGAACAGCCGATTTAATGCTTTTCTCAGGGAAAGAAGAAGCAGAAGTTTGAGAGCTTTCTAGGTTCTTTAGTTTTTTGTTGTGAACAGTTTGAACTATCGATTTGGTCTTAGCTATCTTATGCTCAATGATCGACTTCATGACCTCCCTATCAGGAGGCTGAACAGAGCAGTAAAACTTTTCTAGCTCGCTCGATTTCAGTTTTTTGTCATGTTTTGCCTCACCAATTTGCTTTCTCAGGGCTGCTCCTTGCGCTTTTCTGATTCCTTGTTTTGAGGATTTCAGCAAACTTGGATTACGCAGATTGAGAAATTTTGGTATTACGCGACGTTTCTTGCATTCAGTTAGAAAACGTAGTCGAAGATCAGCGCGAAGTTGTTTGTCCGCGATTTTGACTCCTTGTTTCAACTGCTGCTGGCTTTCTGGGTCTAAACCCGGTTGAATAATGTTTACGCACAAAGTTCCCAGACGTTTCATATTGTCATTGTGAAAAGAAAAACACTTTTTTCCGGACTAGTTTCAAGGCATATAGGATATTGCCTCATCTTCAGCGGTACAACAAAGGCGGTACACAATGACAATATATATATATATATAAAAAATTTAATGCTATGGTAGGAGACAGTTGGATAAAATACCTATACAATTAGAGGAAATAATTACTATGAAAAATTTCTAAGTTATATGGTCTGGATGAATGGTCTATAGAAAAAATCAATTATGCACAATGTTAATTTCGTGTTTACGAGATTTTTGTAAAAATGTTTTGAGCTGCCTATCTTTCACAAATGTTCTTTAAACTTTTCTTGTATTATTTCACAATTAATATCTTCACTTGTTGGTTTCATTTTATGCTTTAACTTAAAATGTTGGTAAATCATACTTTTCTTTTGGTTGAGATGTTCTAAAACCCGGTTTCGCAATGTACATCGACTTTCACTAATGTAGAACATTTTAAATGGGTACAAGTGATTTTATATACTATGTTCACCCCTGTTTCCGCATAAGCAACTATTACTGCAAGGAACAGTCATTTTCTTTCTCAAAAGAAATGGTAATGTACGTGAGCCAATGAAGGTTGGTGTAAAGGCTGGCTTTTTCAATTTTCTGTAATTCGATTTTGATTTTTCGTGCCTGAATTTCATTAATATAAGGCATTCGAATGTATATTGTTGGTTTGTTTTGCGCGTCATTGTTGATAATGTTGATAATGTTCAAAGCATTGGTAGGGCTATTATGGCTATTATAGTGTAGATATTTGTTGATGAAATTATAAGGATAACCGTTGTTGGCGAAGCGGATCTTCATCAATCTAATAGCCTCACTTATTTCTTTTCTGGAAGAATAGTTTCTGTGTTTTCTTATGCACTGTCTTCACTGTATTAATCTTTCTATGGAGTGGATCATGGCTGTCCCAAGGAAGTAAATGAACACTGTGCAATGCCTTTGAATATAAAGATGTTTTAACAGTATTGTCTTCAACATTTGCAACATTTGCACACGTATCCAGAAATGGAAGATTAGAATTGATACGTAGTTTAAGAGTGAAAGAAATATGATGGTTTATGGCGTTCGCTTCCGGTAAAGTGTCATCCAATGGAGAGGTAGAAAATACATGTATGTCATCTATATAAATATAATAAAAGTTAAAAGTTCTTCAATACGTAACTATAAGTACTATAGTTTCACGGCCATTCGACCGATTTTCAAACGTTACAACTATGGAAAGAAACATTTTAAAGTCAGTATGAGAGATGGCAAGGTGTAGAGATAGAATAGCTGTAGATATATAAACGTTCATAGATGTTTCACAAGATTATTTCATTGATGACAATAGGTATTTCTTTCTGTGCCTGCACGTTGAGATGATCTCCGTCTTCTTGTTCAGCATTTCCTTGCACTCCTTCGTTAAGATCTGGTACTTTTCTTCGAGACAAAGCATGCACTTTCGTGTTCCACATTTGTATTTTTTTGTTGTTCGCAAGACTTTCCATTTGATGTTATATTCCTTGTTTTCTTCTTTCAGAGTCCAAACATACTTCGATAGTGTAGTTTCATTCTTATATCTTGTGTTTGTAAATGACTTTTCATGATTGCTGTATCTTGTTTTGAATTCTTCTTCCGTTTGTCCAATGTAAATTTTCTTTTCGTCTTCTGTTGTTACAGTTGCTTGATAGACAACACATTGCTTGAGGCAATTACCATCTAAAGGGCACGATTTTTTATCTCTACAATTGCATGTTCTTTTATTTATGCAATTGCATGTTACAATGTATGTCATCTATGTATCTTTTCCTTAAGAGAATATCTGTTTGATGATTGTCTAGCAACTTAGATTCTACGAAGTTCGTATAGATCAGGGGTACGCAACCTGCGGCCGTAGCAGAGGCAAAGTGCGGCCGTGACAATGAGAAGTAATTGAAAAAGAATATTGTACATGTATATTGCAAATATTTCTGGAGTTCAAGGCAATCGAAAAGCAATCGTCACTATAGTAGCATACTAGTCACCTTGTAACTGTGGAACACCTTTATGCCCATGCTGCTGGGAAAAATGCGCGTCCGCAGGCGCGATGAAGGCGTTCAAGCAGTTAGATAACTCACGAATAGAATATTTTTGGGAAGTTACATTCATGCGCGTTCACGCCTGGAGTCATCAGCTAAAAGAAACAAAAGGGACAATTGTAGTTTGCTCGAGTTGTTCGCGCGCGCTAGCTACAAGTCCATGACCTGAATAAGGATGCCTGCCAGATCAGTTTCTGCTGCGGTGGTGTTGTGTGTAGGGATTCCAAAATCCCGGAAAATTTCAATCCCGGGATTGAGCCAATTTTGGGATCAGTCCCGGGATTGAGTAGAACCGTAGATATCCTATTACAAAGTATAGAAACATGCAAATAGCATGGGATACCGATAGGGATTGCAATCCCGGGATTGCGTGGGTTTGTGTAAATCCTGAAATCCCAGAATTAATATACTAATTTTGTTGATAGTAGCTTATAGGTGTTTTACAGCTTCACTAGTGGAAACCGAATAGATTTTCGATGTCTTTTCAATATTCTACCTGAACAAATCAATTCTGGAATTGAATTAGCCAGAGCCTAACAACCATTACCATAGGGTGTGGTCTAATGAGCAATTTGCCTCCTAAAGATCTCAATCCCGAGGGTTAACTCGATTCCTAATCCCGAATTTGTGTAGGCCTACTTCGCAAATGTTCATCTTAAATTTGGCAATGCTTCCAAATACTGTTAGCTTTGGCAAATGAAAAGCTCAAATTTAAGTCTCGACCTTTATTAAAAAGGCCTCACCAATTGATTTTTGAAATTGTAGCGTTGACGATTATATTGAAGTGTGAAGAGCCTGTATCTATCGTGGATGGATTTCTGGTAGTTTTATCTTCGACAATTTGTCTTACTTTAGACGGAATGCAGCTATATTGCAAATTTCTCAATCCCGGTGTTTCGGGATCCCGGGATTGGAATCCCTAGTTGTGTGCTTGTGTGAAACAACGGATTGAATCGAAAGATCATATGTGCTCTTGAAGAGGAAGCGATTGTTGAAGAAAAACGCCAGTTCAATAAAAGTTGGGAAGTCACTGCGATACCAAATAGACTTGTGAAGTGTCTCATTTGCGAAGAAGTTATTAAGACCGTAAAAAGTTATAATGCAAACCAACACTACCGTCGCCAAGGCGACAAGGCAAGGAGAGAAAAACCTGCGTATCAAATGTGATCAAGAAAATACAGCAGCAAACGACAAATGACGGTTGCCCCTACAAAAATATGCTTTCAACTTTTTAGGTGCTAATAACACCTTAAGCTTAAAATCTTTTCGGGTCAAAAATGACCGTCGGTCGTAAATGGGTTAACTTGCTAACTCATTCTTTACGAAGCAGGCCTTTATGCGATTTTCACTGCGTTATTTGCGTCATTCATCAGGGAAAACTTATTTGAGTAGTGGAATATAAAAAGGATTAGTTATTGACCTAGTTATTTGCACACATATTAAGTGCGGCCGTGATTCTTTCGGCCTTCGAAATTGCGGCCGAAAAAAGGTTGCGCACCCCTGGTATAGATGATTGCTAGAATCGGACTGAGATTGTTACCCACTGGATCTTTCGTTGGAGTGGTTTGTCTCGATTCCTTGCTAATCGCTTAAAACCTTTACTTGATTTCAATTCTGCACATAAATGTCAGTGGCGGTTCTATATAATAATGTTATACTGCTTTAGTATTTTTTAGGCCAATATTATTTTCATTTTTTCATAGATCTTGCGAGAATTTTCAAGATAGTAAAAAATGTGGTGTAAAGAGACTTTTTATCGATTGAATTAAAGGCCTGAAAACACTTTGCGGCTTAAAAATTTATGCCCAATTCCACGAACGTTTGTGAATAAGCTTATATATCAAGTGGGAAAAGAGGATTTACAAACTTGCAGGCAAGAAAATATGTGCATTGCATATGATCATCAATCGGGTGGTATTTTATGCTTTTTGATATCCGCGGTGTGCATTCAAGTGATTTCCGGGATTTATTTTTTTTGCGCCTCGTAGAACTCTGCAAAGCTTCACTGCAGAGATTCATGCCCGCATGTAGCAAGCGTCAGTGTTATACTAATATGAGTATTGAATAAAGTCATCTGATAGCGCTATTGTGAATTCTGAATTCAGCCGATTCAAGTGTCAAGAAAAGAGGCCCTTAAAATGGTCACGAGTCCGCATGGCTTTAAGCTCAGATGTAAATAGATTATTTCAGATTTTTTTTTATTTATTTTATTATTTCTCAGATTCTTTCAAATCCTGGGCCTAGTGTGATTAACTTTCAGAATTTATGAGGCATTTCGTTTTGATGAATCAGCAAACAACTTTGGCACTTGTTTGTATTTCCTTCTCAACAATTGCATTTATTCTATTGAAAATATAGTTTATATCATTGATTTAACCAGAAGGATGTTTTGTTGAAGAATCTCACGAGCACTCTCAACATTATCTAGCAAAAATCAAGCATATCTCGTTGTTTCCTGAGATGATCCTGACATATGCGTAGAAATGAATGGACTATCTCATCGAAATATGTCTCTGAAATGCGTAGCCTATTTGTTCAGATAGCTGGCTAAAGGTGAAAAGAAGCATTTTCCTACAGTGGCCAAAACTTCGAAGATTATATAGTACGATTAAAAATTTATCAATCAAATTACAGTCCATTCACCGTAGAAATTTGGCAACAATATTGAAGAATGGAGATCCTTTTTGCTATCCTCTGTTCACTTCATTGAGTTAAGTCACGTCTTCCATATCTGATCAACCATTGCTAAATGAACCCTGCAATCGAATAGTGCGACATTGATTTTTTGGTATTTAAAACACACAATCTGGAAGGCTATTGAGCATTCACTACTGATCTGGTAGGTACAAAAGAATAAAACGCTCTAACTAAGTATATATGAAAATACAAGAATATAAAAAATCTTATGTCAAAATCACGTGACCTAAGCAGGCATTCATCGAATACTATGGAAAGCCTCAACGGATTATATTACTTTTGAGTGAGTTATTATGATCGAAAGCTTGTTGAAAAGACTTG
Source organism: Prostheceraeus crozeri (assembly GCA_907163375.1). Lineage (NCBI taxonomy): Eukaryota > Metazoa > Platyhelminthes > Polycladida > Euryleptidae > Prostheceraeus > Prostheceraeus crozeri. Next base: position 135,007 of record CAJQUW010007235.1, read on the forward strand.
GAACCGGTCTGAAAGATCGGAGACTGGACCGGAATGATCAAAGCTGTGCCGGACGGGATCGGAAGTTTAATTTTGCTTATTTTATGCTTCTAATGAGTGTTCGGTGTACTTTATACATGTAGATTGATTAAGGTCTTATTGATTTATGAAATGATTGTAATAGCGCTCATTTTAACGTACAACTCGTTCGAAATTTGATTTAAGTGGTGAGCTGCTAATGAGGCCGTCGCACACACAATGACTCGCTTGCGGATGCACCTCATTGGGTCTCCATCATTTTGTCTGTCAGGGAGCGAAGCATTAAGACAAAGTTCATGGGAGACGCCACAGAAAGGCGCCAATTCTTCTATTGTTGCTAAGTTAATCTTATTCTGTAGGAAGCATCAATTGCTTCTTCGAAATTGCGTAATGAGACATGTCATGTGAGACGGCAAACTTAGGTAAGTGACGATGATTGCCTGTCGACTTGTGTCCTTCAATGTCCTAAACATTTTAATGTCTTGCTAAAAATGAAACTAAATCAAGGAAAGGATATTTGATATAAGATATACCGTAATTGTGTTAGAACCTGTCTAAGATCGGTCTGGAATTTTAGACCGGGCCGAATCGGAAAATAAATTTGCAGACCGGACTGGAGCGACGAAAATCTGGACCGGTTCCAGGTCTGTTGTTGAATTGAATATCAATTTTCAAACTGCAAAGTGTTTCCAACCTTTAAGTCAATCAATTGATTGGTTTGCCGGCACCTCATCATAATGAAGTTGCCGAGGTAGCACTGTAAGCGGAGATCACTATAAAAAGAAGTACTATAACCTTTTTAGTACATCATTTAATTCTTTCGAGTGGCCACCTTATTGTTGGTGAGGATCAGAGCTCTCATGTTTCCAGCTATGTGTATGGCAGCACGAATTCTTATAACTAATGGTGAGTTTTTATGAGACTGCTTGAGGAGGAATGCAAACGTAGCCCGCCTGCTTCCAGAAAATTATTGATAACTAACTTGTGATTCATCATAATCTGAAGTGTCATTGAAGGCTATTTTTTAAAAAGCGCACACCTGAACCTAGAATTATCGCTTGATAGAATGCAGTTTTGCGCAACCATGGATCAAAGCGACGAATTTTAATGTGGCGTTATCTAATCGACAAGCTAAGTCACGACTTGCTTTTAGCATATTTCATTATTCATCATTTGCATATTTGTTGAAGCGTAGATGTCAATATTGTATGCAGACACTGAAACGGAGAGAGATTTAACTTGAAGGATTATTACATCTAAATATAGCTGCTTCAAATTGTTAGAACAAGGAAAACGTGGAGTAACGGTGTATTTTCTTAAAGCAAGTGTTGGAAGTGTCTTAAAATTGCAACAATGTGAATATCTTTCTGCAATGAATTTTGACGAAATTGAAAATATTGCAGGAAAGGAGTTTCGAGTTGATTTTTCTAATATTTACGCGATCACGAGAACAGAGTGTTTATTGTCATTTTTTGATTTTTTTGTCATTTCCCTATTTGACAGCTGGATAAGTTGTCACAAGCATTTTATTTTCCTTTGTCTCAGCAATTTTTATAAACAGTTTGAATTTATTCAATGTGACCTTTGACATTGCTGAGATTCGAAGAACATAAATCGTGAAGTACATTACAAAGGTGCTGATTGATTCAAAATATTCTTAATTTGACACCGCAACTTCGACACTGTATACTGGAACTGCAATTTTCTGTTGTAACAAAATCAAAGCGCTTTTTCTTTTTTTTCGAAGTTGCTGACATTTAGCCGACCGCATTTCTTATGTACAATCTTTATCTCTTCCCTTTTCAGATATGTTCTCAAAGGAAACTAATTTACTATCTTTAAGGTGCCCATTTCATTTTTACAATATTTTTTGAAATCACTTAAAATGTTCATTTAAACTTGAACATTCCCATAGTGAATCCTTCATACTGAACTCAACTTTAATGAGACAGTATATATAATAAAGCCAGGTGAAACGTTCCCACCTGCGGACATTACATGGTCGTAACATGTTAAACTTTTGACTATCCTTGGACTTATTCAAAGTCAAATTTGATGAGATCTGTGAGGGAAGACCTTTCCGTTAGTCCATTTTTACCTAATCAACGCCTCTTCGGTGGGACTGGATCTTAACCCTAGTGGTTCGCTTTATACACGATTCTCTTGATGTTTTGATGGTCATGACACACTATGACTTCACAGGATATATTTTTTAACACATTATGAGATAGTCAACCTAATTGAAACACACACAATTTCATGGTTTGTAGTCAGTTAAATGTTTTCAAATTTAGGACAGAACAAGGTTTTAAGGACTAGATAGCGTCAAATAATGGTTATTTGTGAATGGAATAATGCTGGTAGAATTGGCCGGTTTGTTCTACGTGGTATAGTAACAGTAAACGTTATCAATTGTCTCTGACGCCAAGGTTGGAGGTGTCGGATTGCTCATGATGACATGTGCCGCAAGTTAGGCCTCCGAAATTGAGACCGGTCTCTCTTGCTTGAAATATCGTTATTTATGGTGGTATTATGAAGTTATTTCGTCTGATTTCATGCAACTTCTATTTGATTCCTCTTGAAGAGTTTCAGTCATGAGAGGTTTGATCGATGATTGGGTGTTTAAGCCAAAGTTTATGATGCAATTTTATCCTGTGTCATTATTCATCTTGAGGATTGAGTCAGTGTTCTATCATTTGCTTTTACAATTAGTTGTGACTCTTCGACTCCTTACAGAGTATTGCAACTCCCTCCCCTTTCATTTTTCACTGATCCATCCGATCATGCTCTTTATCAGTTCTTTGAGTAAAGATTCCATCCATTTCGTAGTATTCCCTTTGCCTCTATTAGTGACCAATTGCTTTCCATTACTGGAAGTCATCTGACCTTACTGGCGTCACAACTCCATAGAGCGCAGTGTGTTTCTTACAAACATTTCTTGTATAATTGTTACTAATCTTTTTGAATAAGCTTGCTTTATTGTCAACCATTCTACAGGCACCATCATTTGGTACCTTTTCATAATCTCTCGCCATATATACCGCATGCAATTTCTCCGAAGACTTCCAAACACTGGGTTTCATGTCTGCATCCAGCAGTTCAGATTCTATGTTACCAAGATTTTGAAGACGGAAAATGATGAGTGGCGCTGGTTTTTGAAATTTGTAGCACAATCGACCCTTAGTTTTCTGCCAAATAAACATTTTGAATGAACAATGACATCCTAATTTTTGAGTGTGTGATTGTGTCAAATTGGCAAAAATCGCCATTTATTTTCAATATCGAATTCAATATTAGAATGATAAGCGCATGCACCTGCAGATATTCGCCTGTTTTCCAGCTTTACCGCATCTAGTCATGATAAATTCCTTTCAGATGCATTCAATTGTTATATTTAATTCAGTTAAAGCAATTTGATACTGTAGGTCTGAATAAATGGCCGGACTTCCGTTATACAAGCTAATTTAAGGAATATGCCTTAAGACTAAATTGTACATACAATATCAGTAATAATAACGCGTTTCGTATGAAATTAAAAATTATACTTTGTAGTAGGTACCGGGTAGGTTATACCTACCGTCTTAAAAGAATGCATGTGTAAAATTGTTGACAGTTCCTTAAAACAAGTTGTAGACACACATAATAGGAAAAACCTTACAAAACTCGGGGTAGAAAAAAGATGGGAAGCTCGTGAAGCGATAATGAATTTAAGTACATACGAATTAACGGTATGTGAAAAAGAGGCATTACGTTATGGTATGAAACACCAAACCTAGAAGGATATATACATATAAATTACGATATGAAATTGAAAAATCACTTACTGCATGTGATAACTTGTCGAAAGACATAAAGCAAGAATTTGTGATGATAGCTAAAGAATTCGAGAAGGATGCAGCAACATCATGTAATAGTTATGAAAATAAAAAGATGCATAGCACTCTCAGTAGATTAAGTAAAGACAAAAGCATTAAAATCTGTAAGCATGATAAAGGCAACGATGTGGTGATGCTGGATAGTGAACAGCATACTGCAAAAAAAGATGCTCTTGTCAATGATGCTTCTAAATTCGAAAAAATAAGTTTAGAAATAATTTAGATAACCACCCAGTCTGTAAAGATGAACGAAGCTTAACGTACTTTTTGAGCAAATATAAAAATATTTTTGAGCCGAAAATACCAATTAGCACTTTCAAGAGAATACTACCTTGTGGTAGTTCAATAGATAAATTATATGGTACAATTTAAGTTCATAAAGAAAGCAAAGGAGCAAGATCAATTGTCAGTACCATTGGCACTCCGGCATGCGGCTTAGATAATTATTTGGACGAATAATTAAAAAGCAAATCACCACGAAGTATGTGCTTAGTTCAATTAATCAATTCATTCAAGAAATTGAGACTGAGATGGACAAATTCGACTCAAGCAATTTTTTGTGTAGTTTTGACGTCGAGTCACTATTCACAAACGTACCTGTAAAAGAAGTAATTGATTTATCTACAGATCTTGTTTATAGTGAAAATAACAATAGTAAGCCGCAATATGATAAAACCATTTTTAAAAAGTTACTTGGTTTTGCGGTCAATGGGTGTCTATCTTTTAATGGTTATGGATATCGCCAAATCGATGGCGTTTGTATGGGCTCACCATTGGGTCCTACGTCAGTAAATTTCTTTCTTTCTAACCTTGAGCAAAGTAGGATGAATGAAGTATTTGCCCCTATGTCTTATAGACGGTTTGTCGATGACATATCACATATCGGTTGTTTTTGATAATATTGAGAACGCAGATAAATTTCATTCTTTTTTGAATTCGCAACACCCCAATTTAAAGTTTACTGTAGAGAAAAGTAAAAATTTAATGTCATTTTTTGGATGTTGAAATTGACAAAGGTAATGGCCTATCAACATCGATTTTTAGGAAAAGTACATAATACAGATCTACTAATAAATTATATTGCTACCTGCCCTATCCAATGGAAACGTATCCTTGAATGCTGTATAGAGCGTATAATGCATGCTCAAGCTGGAAACTGTTTGATATGGAGATAGAAAATATTACAAAAATTCTATTAAGCAACTCATATCCCATTGACTTCATCAACTCGTTACTAAAGCAGTTCTCGGAAATAAAATATAGTACGGATAACAAAGCAACGCAGAAAGATGAATGGGAGGATACCAAGTTTTTGATAATTCCGTTTGAGGGTAAAACATTCATAAAATTCGGACGCAAACTTGTTAAACTATTTAGGAAATTGGACCATGATGTTAAAATGATATTCAACACTTGTTGAACAGGACAGCACTTTAGTCTGAAAGATACAGCAAATAAGCTGATGCGATCATGCGTTCGTTATAATTTTGAATGTCGGGTTGATCCTGATATCCAATACTTGGGACAAACGAAACGCAGATTACATCAAAGAATAAAAGAACATATAAGAGGTAGCTCAGCCATAAGTGGCCATCTGAACATATATCCAAACTGTGGTAATGACATCAGTAATTGTTTTTCTGTTAAATACACAGGACGTAGTGAATTTGAAACTCGTATAGTAGAAGCGTTGTTAATAAATGATAAAACTCCAGATTAAATCAAACCCTATGTCTTAATGGCAAATCTCTTTTCTTAAAAGTATTCGAATAATTGTTTTTGATAATTGCTACTGTTTTCCTTGAATCGCTGTTTGTCATTGTCAGCGAATAAGCTTATGTGTAATTGTTTCTTCTATGTCATGATTCTTGATATTTGAATAAAACACTTATTTACTTTCTCTTACAAATGTGAATTCTTTGGTCATTCGTACTCAATTAAATTCTTCAACTAAATTTTGAGTATCAAATTAATCATGCCTATTCATGCTTGCATGTTGTTAGTTTTGCATAGCGATACTTTATCTACATGCAGACGCAAACACAGGATTTTCATTGTCCTTGTAGACAGCTCTCGCCGGTAAAGGCTCATGACTGTAACCGTTGACTCCTCCGGCGCGGTTCACAATCATCTCAGCCGTGAGGAGGAAAAGATGGCTGCTGTGTCGACCAATCCCGCTGTAAGCATTGACAGCTCTACCAGCAGCACCTCGGAGCGAAGAACACCATCTTCTAGCAGCGGATTAACAATATCTCCCGATCCCAACCCGGAGCCCAAGCAACGTCGACTCACTCACTATGAGCGGGTTTCGGAAGAGTTGGCTTCCAGTAAAGATGTCCAAAAAGAAGTGACCCTAGGGAAGAGAATCGGCTTTTATAGACTCGGAACCAGTCTCGGTGTCGGCAACTTTTCGCAAGTCAAGTTAGCTACACATGTCCTGACGAAAGGTAAAGACAACTCGAGTGATTGCGTCATTTGCAGAAATTTGAATGTAATTAGGTATCGGATTATGTGCCTTGAAATAAGGAGTTTGAAAAATATATTAATTTTGGTTTGTTAAGAAACAGTTCTATGCTTGTATCTATGCTTGTTCTATGCTTGATGTTAGCTCTGAACAAGAAAGAGTTCTATGCTTGTTCAGAGCAAACATCCGGTTTTTCATTATTTTCGGTCTTTCTCCAAATGCGACATCTGTGATACTGGTTACGATCATGCAAATGGATGGAAATTATTAGAGCAATTCATTTGAATAATCATGGCACTTGATATGCTTCCAAAATCGCACACAGATGTGATCTTTTTCAGGCCACTTTGAAGTAGATGAATAACTTTATGAGTAGGCCTATGTTTGATTGAGAGAAAGACTATACTGCTTTCTTCACATTCTTTTTCCAGGTTGCTTTTGTGACTCGATTTTTTCTGACTTAAACATCGATCATATTGAAGTCGAGGTCGGAACCCAGCAAATCACGACATAATGAAGTGGTGACCAGCACAATTTTTCGGCAGTTGTGGTCCCTAATAGCAAAAATAAGTAATAATAAAAGACAATTCATTGAGCATGTCGAGATCTAACTTCACAATATCATGTGATTTAATTGTTTAGTAACTCTTAATTCAATACCACATGATTAAACCATGCTGCTGAGTATTTATAAAATTGCTATCTTAAGGAAAGTCATAAGAGTGGCATAAGCTGACCCATCTGACATCGCGACTAGTTCAGTAGGCAACGTCTCAATTCATCGCTGATCAGTTTGCGCATTCATTTGCTCTGTTTTTGTGAAAAAAACTGCACCGTGATTTCTGAATTTTCTCTTGTGTTAAGCAAGCCGTCAGAATCTTGCAAACTTGCAGTAGTCGAGGGCAATAGTGACAGAGTCGATGTGCTTGCGCTGTTCCTTGGTGCGATTCCCAACACAATTCATTCATTTTGTTACATTTGTTTCTTTTCATGCTAGTATGATGAAGTCATGAAACCAGCTCAATTTGTTTAAATTTCAATGTATTCGGGGAAATTTCATAGTAGTCCTAATAAATAACATAGCTCTGATCTCTTGGCATCATTGCTTTTACGTAAACGTGGCTTCATAATATTCCTTGATGATGAGATTTTCTTGTACCTCAACTACTGTATAATTTATTTCGGAATATATTTCGCTGCCATAATCAATAGAATGTTGGGCAAAAATTGTGATGTCGAATTTCGGATAATTCTGCATGATATGGAGTGGTTGGTAATTATTTGCGGATGAATGCTTCGTTATGCTACTTCATTTCACAATTTAAGCTTGACAGCTGTGGGTATACTCTTCTCTCATCAGATCAATAGTGATTTAGGAACCTCCTACGCCTTGCATTTGTGCACCAATATGAATCAGACATATTCTTCAGCTTTCATGCCAGTGCTATGCAACCTTGGGGTTATTACTTGAAAGAAAATATTTCCATTGCCGCTTTTGATTTTTCTCAATGCTCCTCAGTGGAATATGTAGCTCGATTTTTATATGACGCCACCGATATAGTCTTACAGGGTGGGCTCATTCATAGCTTATGCAGTACTTTCAGTCGAACATGTTATGCCTTTTTTGATAATATTACACGTTTATTAAGTGCAGCTTCAATCCCCCTCGCAGCTTCCCTTAAATATGTCGACATTACTCAAACATTCATGGTTCCCGATTGACTGACGAAGTACGAGTAGAAATCATTTCATCATTATCAAAGATGTTGGGATCGGACATTTTCTTTAAAAAGCCGAGGAAAATTAAGTGCATGACTCGCCAATTCTAAGGATTTGTTCTTCTCTTTCTCATTTCATCGGCACTTCAGATCGGTACTCATAAGAGAGCTCATCTAGCATCTTTAAAATGTTGATAGGCATATAACATGATCATTTGTAAATTTATTACTCCATACCGACTAAAAATTTGCAGATCGCATTCTTCTGGATGATCTACTTCGATGATCTGCATTTTTTGTAACAGAAACATATGTTTTAAATATTGCTAATGTTCATGCCATTCGAATATCACTCTTTCCCTTGGACAGAGTTTCGGGACCATATTCACCACCAATCTATAATAGGCCGATGTATACGTGTATCTTCACGTAATTAGAAGGAAGCATAACTGTGATTTCAGAAATTAAGTTATAAAAACTATGATACAGTAATTAAATATTGTATGGAGGTTGAAAATAATTCATGCACACCGGCATCAGCCAAAATGGTAACCCGCGGGCTCAAATTTTAGGAATTTTGGGAACCATTCACATTATAATTCAAAGAAAACAAGAATGATGCTAATTTACATGCTAGGAATCCGCAGATATATATATATATATGTATTATAAAATAATTAATTAATCTCTAACGGTTTCAATTGGCAACAGGATGACGGAGATTAACCAATCTTCATCAGGAGCAATATCATATAAGAGAAGAAGTGAGAGGACATCAAGTCCCTACAATTTCAAACTACAAACAAACAGTTTGAAACATTTTCACTATCTACATGCATAGACTACCTAGTCCAAGATACTCTACTGTATATCATAAAAATAGAAATCACAAAAATCATAGGCATGTTGGAGATTTAGGTTTATAGATCGCTGACCGTTGTAAACATACGCTACGTATTAGGACATGTGGCCAGTCAGTCATAATTTGGCTTATGATTTCAGTTTCTCCACTTTTCGTTGTTGATAATTTCCTTTTATTTCTCTCAATGTTGTTTCCCTTAAATCTTCTTCCAGGTATTGATGTTCTATACAATGATGAGAAACTACCATTTCTTCATCTCCATGGCGGACGTTAAATCTATGTTCTCTCATTCTTTCTCTAAAAGTTCTTTGGGTTTCTCCTACAGACAAAAAGTAACAATTTCGGAAACTCAGACCATAAATGATGTTTGATGATGTGCATGTTGTTTTAGGAGATGTGATAAGAGAGATCAGTGACAGGGGATATTTTCTGGGAGGTTTCCACCACAATATTTAGTAATAATGCCAGCTCCTTCAAGAAAGTGTTCTAGTCACATATTAAGAAACATAAACATCTTCTTGAAGGATCACTAGGAAGAAGATCTAAGGGTGGCATATTTAGAGAAATAAAAAGACATAATCAACAACGAAAAGAGGAGGAACAGAAACAGGCAGATTGAGCGATAAGAGCATGCCAACCTCTGGGCATCTCGTTCACATGCTCTTAGCGTGTTAAGCAAAGTTCTTGATCGCGCGTGCCGGCGTGCCTTATTCGAGCATATCATGGTCTGATTCTTTCAGTCATGGAACATTGATCTCCATTGATGACAGGATAAACAGCACAAAATGACAATGTCATCAATAAAATTCAACGAATGGCCCACAGACTCACCTGCGAGGATAACTGCAAATATGATGCTTATGTCAGGAGAAGCTGTTTTTTGGCGACAATTTTGCAGGCAACACCTTTTTGAATAAATATTATCCTAAAGTGATTTCCCTACTTAAGCATGAATTATTGCAATATTTGGTATTATTTACATTTTATCACCTGCGTCGACAGATTTTAATGCTTGCTGCTGCCCTCCTTGTGTTTCTTTATTCCAAGCCTGAATTTAACTCATTGCGTGCACGTGATTTTTTAATGACGCACTTGTAATTTCCTATGTGAATATAAATGCACACTTTACCTACCTTCTTACTTATTCTATTGCCAAACCATGTCTGACTTGACAAGAGAGTCGACCGACTGCGAAGGTATTCTCCCAAGAAGCTGAATTGCTGTTTTGCAAATGCATACAAGAATGACAAAATATACATGCGACATAGTACACTTATGAATATCATGCTATCAACATAGCTAGTGCTCTGTTTTACGTGAAAGCAGCTTACGATGTTTCCGATTCATTCGAGAGGTTGTTCAATTAAAAAGAAACTATGTTGGCGATCAAGTTTAGATTATGTATTGTCTTACTTAGACTGTTAGAAGGAGTGAATGGAAACGTGATGTTGCGGAAAACTACTTACAGGGAGCCTAATTTTCCGTCTTTTTACGGATTTCCGTCTTTTTTTCATGATTTTGAACATTCTCGAGATTGGTACAAATATGCAAAAAATATAAGGGGTGGGGGGGTGAGGTAGGAGGTGCGTCGCCCAATCTCAAAGCTATTCAGAAATATGTATGTTAATCTCTGTCCCCTGTCACTTGATTGGTAGTATTTTTGTAATGCCAATTAACCGCAAAATCTAAAATTGTCGCGCTTCGCGCGACTTCCTTTTAATTGCAGGTTTTTTTAAAATGCAGTGTCACATTTTCAGTTCAATTTCAGTTTCTTCTGGTGACTACGTTAATGAGGGTAGGCTCTAATCGTTTTGTTGGATTTGTTATCAATCTATTATCACATCCCAAATGGTCTTCCAAAACAACTGATTCTAAGGAATCTTCATGAAATGTGCAATATATCATATAACCTTCTCGTCATTGATATGACTGTGATATTTAGGCCTACTCGTATCAAAGAATTGAAGTTCTCAAAGACTATTTGACTATGATTTCTTTGTTAACGTTTTTGTTCAGTTAATGTGCTTTTCTTTGAATATTTAAGAAAAAGATGTTCACAAAGGCTGGTCAGAAAAGGCTGCAACGCATAAACGATTGCCTGTTTGTTGAAAGAAGGAGGCTCATTGTGATACTGAAACTCTATAGAAGCGTTCTATCACTTTTACGAAAGTACACTCTTCAGTAGTAAGGAAGTGACAAACACCAGATAGCGCAAGATGGCCGCCATCGCTGACTCCCCCCCCCCCTCTGGAACGGCAGAGTGTCGTGGTCGGCCGCCGTGGTGCTTCGTGTCTGAGTCCCCCCCCCCTCTGGAACGACAGAGTGTGAGACTCGGATGTGTTGGTCTCGTATGGGTTGACGTGACCGACCGCCAGGATTAGTGTTGAGGCTATAGTGTGTGATGTTTTTGGTGCAATCTGCTGAATGTTGGGTTGTAAATGGGTTGTTTCGAGTGGAAGGAGTGTTCGGATGAGAAAACGGAGTCCAGATTCGGAATCTACGTGAAATTTTGGGTTAGGAAGGATGTTTCCAGCGAAATCGGAGAGAAAAAATTTTCAACATTTTTCGAAAAAACGACAGAGTTAGAATTTGGGATGTTTTGGTGTGTAGCGCCCAAACGAAGCATCGGATGAGAAAACGGAGGCCAGATTCGGAATCTACGTGAAATTTTGGGTTAGGAAGGATGTTTCCAGCGAAATCGGAGAGAAAAAATTTTCGGCTGACGTCCCCCCCCCCTCTGGACAGCTTGCTTCGATTTTGGCTTCCAGTGGACGGATTTTGTCGTGCGATAGCTCGTTTGAAAGCTAAGAGTGAGACAAATTCAGTGAAACAATCGGCTTGTTCCTATCTGTCTTCGTTCAAAAGTTAGAGCGGTTACAAGATTTTAGGTCGGAGCTCGCTTACCTGAAAAAATCCTAAGTGTCAGAGTGACTTTGTATGGGTAAAAATTTGAAAATTTTCCAAAGTGTGGAATTTCGACCTGGGACCGTCACCAAAACATTTTTCATCAAATTCTGAAATTTCGCTGACGTCCCCCCCCCCTCTGGACAGCTTGCTTCGATTTTGGCTTCCAGTGGACGGATTTTGTCGTGCGATAGCTCGTTTGAAAGCTAAGAGTGAGACAAATTCAGTGAAACAATCGGCTTGTTCCTATCTGTCTTCGTTCAAAAGTTAGAGCGGTTACAAGATTTTAGGTCGGAGCTCGCTTACCTGAAAAAATCCTAAGTGTCAGAGTGACTTTGTATGGGTAAAAATTTGAAAATTTTCCAAAGTGTGGAATTTCGACCTGGGACCGTCACCAAAACATTTTTCATCAAATTCTGAAATTTCGCTGACGTCCCCCCCCCCTCTGGACAGCTTGCTTCGATTTTGGCTTCCAGTGGACGGATTTTGTCGTGCGATAGCTCGTTTGAAAGCTAAGAGTAAGACAAGTTCAGTGAAAGAATCGGCTTGTTTCTATCTGTCTTCGTTTAGGTGTGAGACGCCATTTAAGATTTTGGGACATTGGCGAAAAACGACAGAGTTAGAATTTGGGACGTTTTGGGCTGTAGCTTCAAAACGAAGGCTGGGATGGGTAAACGGAGGTCAGATTTGGAATCAGCTTGATGTTATTGCCCAATGAGGATCATCATCCAATGAGAATCAAGCATTTCTGTATAAATAGCGAGCCTTCCACAGTGAGAATCATTCCATCGTTGAATCATACGAGTGACGGACGCACATTTTCTCTCTCTAGTTCCCTGTTCTATTATCCAACTAAAATGGTAAGTCGCTACTTCCCTCCCTCTCCTCCCTTGAACGTAAACTTAATACAATCTTTTTTTCATTTTCAGGCATCTACTCCATCTGCTGCACTAGTAGGACAAAATGGCGGTCAAACGATACAAGGTTCGCTACGGTCAGATCATCTACAACTGAGGCCAGTGGAAGAAACATCCAAGGTACATAATCCTACACCGCTTCAGCGTAAATTTAAACAAGCCTTGCGTTATGATAATCATAGCGTAGTACTCCAAACGGGAATGCTCCCTTCCACGGATGTCAAGATAATGCACAATCAGTATGGGGACTACATACTGATCCCCGTGAGTCCGTACATTCGCCACCAACTTGATATTATTGAGGAGTACGTGACATTAAATATGGACATTCCTACTCCTCTTGCTCAAGAGTGGAAGGCGAGAGATGACAAGGATACTCCCTATAGAAAGATTTGGGATGGTAATCACATTTGCCTACCGGTATCACATTGGTGTACTTACTATAAGAAGGATGGAGATCAGTCAATACCCATCAGATGCGATGAGCTCGGAGAAGGTACTTGGGATATCCTTTTCAAAGTGAATGGGCTATATTATGGTCGACACAAAGATAATAAAATAGCCTCTCTCTCCATGCATATGGAATCCATCCTATATATTCCGAAACCACCCAACGTGGACGACATAATTGATCAAATCCTTAACAGCAGTGGTACGAAGCGCAAGTCGGAGAAGAATGCTACATCAAAACGCAAATCAAAGAAGGAGAATTGCTAGTCCTTTCCTAACTCTACCCTATGACAATTCGCTTATGTGCTTTGAGTGTCGTAGACGTGGTCTTATTAGATACATTTTACTTCTTCGTTGCCATCATATCATTTGTGTATTTTGTCGTGAAAAGCATCGATGTAATTCTTCATTTTGTAATATGTTATAGAACGTTTCCTTAGATGTGTAAATTTCCGTTTTAGGCTTCTATCATCATTTTTATGGATTGTGAGGGTGAACCTGTACAGGAGCTCAGTGCTATTGCTATGAACAATTGGACATATCAGATTGTTAGTGTCTATCATCATCATGCCAACTGCGATCCCAATGTTGATCAATGGGCGAGAAAACACATTCATGGACTTAATCTGAAATATTTGCAAGACTATGGCTTTTCTTGTGAAAGTGCTCTTCTTATTGACTTTAAACGATGGTTAGCTGCTTTCAATGTTATACGCATCTTTTGTAATAATCCTGGTAAGGAGAGGAAAGTATTTCCCAATCTAATCATTGATGATATTTTGCTCCCGCCTTGGGATAGTAGAGTGAATCAACATTATCATGAAGTTACGAAACGTTTTAAGGATTTGTGTGTTCCTATTTTGTCTGTTCGTTGTAGTAGCTACGTTCATAACCAATGCTTCTTTCCTCCTTACCTCAACACTGCCAAAGTCCTGTATGGTTATCATTGCTCGCTGTATGATAGTTATCAGCTGTATCTATTTTATCTCTTTCAAACCATTGATTTATAATGCATGCTTGTTACCGTTATTCAATAAATGTTACTATGAGAAGAGTTGTTGTTTTCATGCAATGGATGGGTTAGATAAAGGGCGATCATGTCTTTCTCAAACGACTGCGGAACATTACGTTTTCATAGGCAAAGTTTAAAAGGAGCTGTTCAAGATTATGTGATAAATTTTCATAAAGATGAGACCGACATCGAAGCAGTGGTCGATGATGCTAGCACTCTATTTCTAGAGTTAATGAATACATTCTCTGATAGCATTGTCATGGCGCGATTAGTTGCGAAAATTAAGTTTAGTCATTTTGGAAAGGAAGAGGTGGAAAGTCGCTCTTTCCATTTTGCTTCTTATTCAATGGAAGTGGTAGATCACCCCGAAGAATTTTTTAAAAGACATATGATAAAAATTGCTGAACGTCTTAACGCATTTAACCATCATGGTAGCAGTCTAGTGATTGAAGCGATTTCAGATATTCACATTCAACTTTCCATAAAGAAAAATTGAAAATGCAGTGGTACTTGATTGTAGCACAACTGGTTTTCGAGCTATGTCTGCTCACTCTCGAAGTATATTCCTTCTGTACATGCGTCTATTATTTAGAAAAGGCTAGCAAATTCATATCTTCAAAAAGACTTGCTATAGACATCAGTAACGGTGAAACTATGTGTTGCGATGTATGTAAACGAAAGGATGGAAATGAAAAGCGCATCTTCAAGAGATGTAAGCATGCTTTTTGTCAACGCTGTTTCATACGTAATTGCATTCAACTTTGCCAATGTAACCACTGTGACATTGCTCATTTCGAGTGTCACTTATGTCGCAATAGTTAGTGCCTATGCAAATGTGGTAAAGATAGGTTTTAGCAAAGACTAACACGGAAAATGGCGAAACGTAAAATGACGAAACGTAAAAGTCAAAAGTTTTCTTCAGCCATTCAAGCTCTCCGACGAATGAAAGCAAATCAGCGATACAATGCTATACGACATGCTAACGATAAATTCATTTGTGAAATTATTTCTCATGTGAGAAAGTTGAGGACGAAGAAATTAGCACCAAAACAACGAAAGTTACTTAAGCGATATGCTACAAAATTGCGTTTCATCTCCAATCCTAAAGTCGCCCTTCAAAGAAAGAGGAAAACTCTAACACAAAAGGGCGGTTTCCTTTCAGCAATACTTCCAATGATAGCTCCTGCCGTGGGCAACCTATTGGGAAATATCTTTGGCTCTAAGCGTTAATTATGCAAATGTTGAGTTTCAAAGTAATAAAATGGATTTCAGACTTCAATGCGATAAAGTTCTGACTGTATCAGGTCCATCTCATGCAGGTAAAACTGTTTTCACGCTGAATTTATTGGATAAAAGAAGGGAGTTGTTTAAGGAACCTATCAATCGAGTGATTTGGTGTTATGGTATTTATCAACCGTCGCTGTTTCAGGAATTGCAAAGTCGCAACTTTATTCGACATGAAGGAATTATTCCAGTGGATAAACTTCAGTCTAATGATGTTGTTGTATTGGATGATTTATTAAAAGAAAGTAAGAATTCAAAAGATGTTACAGATATGTTCACTCGCGCAGCACACCATAAAAGGTGTTTTATCATCTATATTACACAAAATTTGTTTCCTGATGGAAAAGAAGCTCGTACACGAAACCTGAATACACACTATTATGCTATTTTCAAGAATCCGCGAGATAAAAGTCAATTTGAAATTTTAGCGCGACAAGTTGCACCCAGAGGATCAAAAGCCTTAATTGAAATTTTTCAAGCAGCTACTGAAAAACCATACGGTTACTTATTCATTGACTTTACGCAAGAGTGTCCGGAAGAATTTAGATTTCGAAGTGATATTTTGAAAACTCCCATGATTATCTACAAACTATGAGTTCTTATTCTCGCATGATTGTTATTCCTCAGGATGAATATGTACAATTGACTGCCATGCAGCAAGTAAAGCAACCTCTTGCAAATCAAATGTATAGGAAAGAAATAGATTATCAGCAAAATGTTCACATCAAAGATCCACATCGTGCTGTATTATTACAATCGGAAACTGTTGAGCAATTGAAAAACTTGAAGAATAAGATGCGTGACTCTGTATCGACTGCTACACCTTTAGCATCTCGCGCACATGCCATATCTCTTTTCAACAGTATTGAACCCCATCTCAATGTAAATGATAGAGGAGAAATCATTACAGATGAAAATAAAGTGATTGATGCTTCACGTTATGAAGACTTGATTCAGTATGCAACACGTAGAAAGCGCCGTCAGGGCTATGTTCCACCTGGTTGGTCATACTTTCTTAAACTATTGAAAAAGCATAATGTGCCAAAATTTGCTTTAAATAATGAGACATTGAAAGAACTTGATTCAACAGTGGCTACTACTCCAATGCTTCAGGCGATGAAAATGCCAACAAATTGGTTTAAGACGTCACCTGCTACATCCCCTCCCACACTCACTAAGCAAACAAGAGGAAGAACTCGACGTAGATCTACATCATCACTAAAACTGGTAAAAGGAAAACGTAAAACAGCTCCTCCTAGGAAATACATGTTCTCAGACTATTAATATGAAGCAGATGTGTTGCTTGCCATGTAATGAGCCGCCAGAGGTGAATGTCGTTGTCACTTGCACTTGCTGCGCCAGCTCTCATAATGAAACCCCTAAGCAATGTGAACACGATCGCAAAACCGCTAAAGCTAAATGCTGCAGTTGTTGTAAATGTAGAAAGGCAAGAAAACAAAAAGATGAGAAGGAGGAAAAAGAGTCAGCCGTCATCGACTGAACGTTTGAAGTCAATCTATTATGATGTAAAACATCCGGCAGGATTTGCATCTATCAAGAAATTATCAAAAGCGAGTGGTCTTCCACAATCACAAGTGAAACGATGGTTAAAGGGTCAGGCTACCTATACACTCCACAAACAAGCGAAAAAGAAGTACCGCACCCGCCATTATATTGTTCATGACATCGATGAACAGTGGCAAGCAGATTTGTGCGATGTTGCCTCCATTTCAAAACATAACTCGGGCAATAATTTTATTTTAACCGTCATTGATATTTTCTCGCGTTATGCGTGGGCTCAACCTTTAAAAACTAAAGAAGGGAAAGGAGTAGCAAAAGCATTCCAAACAATTTTTCGAGAAGGTCGCATTCCAAAAAGAATTCAGAGTGATCAAGGAAAAGAGTTTGAAAATCAGCATGTGACAAGATTATTTGAGAGGCATGACATTGAGTTGTTTAGTGTAAAGAGCGCTTATAAAGCTGCACTCGTTGAACGTTTTAATCGCACATTAAAAAATCGCTTGTGGCGACATTTTACTGCCAACTTGACACAAAATTGGACAAAGGTTCTACAAGATACACTCCATGCCTACAATCACTCTATCCATCGTTCTATTGGACTCAGACCAGTAGATGTAAATGCTGACAATGTAGATAAAGTGCGCGAATCATTCCAACGTAAACGCACTCATGTGAAAAGTGATGTGAAAATTGGCGATAAAGTTCGTATCTCAAAAGTGAAAAGTGTTTTTGCTAAAGGGTACCTTCCGAATTGGACAGAGGAGGTATTTACAGTATCAAGGATTAATCAAAAAGACTCTCCGACCACCTACAAGTTGAAAGATTACGATAATGAAGAAATTGAGGGTAGCTTTTACCGCGATGAGATTGAGGTAGTCACTGAAAGTGAAACATATTTGGTAGAGAAAATCATTCGATGTAAAAAACGGCAAGGTGAAGAATGGTGTCTTGTTAAATGGACTGGTTATCCTTCAAGTATGAACTCTTGGATGCGTCGTGCCGACATCTTTCATCTAAGTGATCGACAGTGATTCATGCAAAGTTGTAACTAACAATGTTTAGGGTTTGAGCTATGAATCCAACTGCCTCATTTTATTCACGACCCTCCTATGTAAGTGGCGGAGGACAAATTTACATCGGTGCTCGCCGCCAACGTGGAGGAAGCATACTTGGTGCACTGAAATCTGTTGTAGCACCTCTCATATCCAATGTCGGTAGATCTTTAAAACGAAATGTTTTAAGTAATGCCGTTGGCTTTGCTGGTGATGTTGCTAGTGATCTTTCCAGAGGTAGAAGTTTTAAGAGCAGTTTGTTGAATCGTGGGAAGGAACGCGGTTTAAAAACATTGAAGCAGACCATTGCTGGTGTTACTCAAGGAAAGAAATCACCTAAACGAATGAATAAAGGAAGGAGGAAACATCGCGGAGCTGGTAAGGTGCGATCTTCAGTCAAAAGGCATTCACGCAAACGTCGCAGAGGCTCTAATCATTCATCAGGCGCTAAACGACGACGCTGCTATAACTTCTAATCATGGAGTGTAAAACTTCCGGTTTTTGTTTGTTCGATCAACAAGCCATACAGACAGATATTCTTAGTTCAAGTATTGTAGATTATCATCCTCGAACAGCTGAGAATGCTGGCCCCATTGAATTTGTTATTCCTGGTGGTAGTGATGACTACATAGATTTGAGTTATGCGATGCTTGATTTGAGGTTTAGAATTCAGCAAGCAGATGGAACTGCTATTGACGATGCACATAAAGTTGGACTGAACAATTTACCATTGACTACATTACTTCGTGATGTTTCTCTAACGATTGGAGAGCAGCAGGTGGAAGGTGGTCAAAGCGATTATCCCTATAAATCATATTTCAATCATGTATCACAGTTTCATCCAGCAGCACAAAAAAGTCATATGGAAGCCATGGGATGGTACAGAGATGAAGCAGGAAAATTTGATGTTGAAACAAACAGTGGCTTTGTAAAGCGATCTGCTATGATTAAAGATAGTAGAGTATGTCAGCTATATGGTCCGCTGAATTTAGACTTCTTTAGACAGTCAAAGTTTTTACTGTGTAATACCAGCATGCGACTCAAGCTGACATTGAATAAGCCTGAATTTGCGCTGAATGCATTTGCTAAAGTTGACAATTTTAGAATTCATGTGGAAGATATTGCACTTTACATTCGTCGAGTAGTACCGAATCCAAGTGTCATTAGAGGGCATGCTGAAGGTCTTAACCGCCAAAATGCCATTTACCCCGTTCAGCATACAAAGCTTCTCACCTTTACAATTCCGAAAGATCAAAAGAGTTTCATGAAAGATGGCCTCTTTCCATCGGAAGCGCCGAAGCTCCTCATGGTGGCAATGGTTGAAAATGATGCATTTAATGGTAATATAAAGAAGAATCCTTTCAATTTTAAACACAATCAGTTAAGTGAAATTGCTTTACGTGTTAATGGTGTGAGCCATCCTGGTCCACCCTACAAACCAGATTTTGCTTCGGATCAATTTATGCGCAGTTATGTTGATTTTATGGATGTTTTTGGCTTTTACAATACGGATGATACCAACGGACTGACTATGAAAGAGTTTAAGAGTGGATATACTATTTATGCATTTGATTTGACTGCTGACAGCGATATTAGTGCACCCTATCGTCAAGCGAACGTGCCTCATAATATTCGTTTGGATTTGACGTTCAAAAGAACACTACCTGAGACGATCAATGTATTAATTTATGCAGTCTTCGATTCAAATATTGAAATTACAAAGTATCGTGACGTGATTCTTCAGTATAATCGTTAATGAGTTGGTTGACTGCTGACGATATTAAGACTAAAGTGCAGCGTAATGCAGACGAAGCGACGTTGAAAGCTTTCGATAATGTCTATTCACTCGATACCTTACCACCTGCAGTAAATCACTATCCCATCTTTATTGTGCTAAACACTCATTCACAGAATTTAGGCGGTGAGCATTGGAAAGCGATCTTTATTGGAGAAGACCGACGTGGTGAACTATTTGACTCTCTTGCTCAACCTCCAAATATACCGACACAGCAGTGGTTGAGAAAACATACGCGTCAATATCAGCGAAATGAACGCATACTACAACATCCACTTTCATCAACGTGTGGTGCTTTTGTACTGTACTTCATCTTAAAACGTTTACATGTATCTCGATTTGCATCTGTTATTCAAAACTTTTCATGTAATCCATCCTCTAATGAAAAAATGATTTGTAAGTTCTATCATGATTTGAAATAAAAACATCATGTTGGAAAAATTGTTTTTTATTTTACAATCCGCTGGGTACGTACATACTCAATGAGATAGTCTAGGATCATATTTGCTTGTTCATGAGATTTTAGTCCAGTAATGATCACTTTACTATTATGAAAGATTGCCACATGCACAGGTAACCAACAACTAATGAGAGCTGCAGGAAAAAGTTCGGGTTCATAACACAAACTGTAACTGCTGGTACGAATCTTCAAAAATGATAGACTGTCACTCAATTGAGTAGAGATCACCATATTGTCCACAGTCAGATTCGACATCACACACCTCTCCCTCTTCCATATCCGACGTAGTAGTCTTTGTAGCTCTAAGCGCATTGACTGCGCCGATGAATGAGAAAGGGCGCCGAGAATCTGTACAGTCCCATTTGGGAAGAGTTGAAGATTCCGTGAATTGTTCATCTTCACCACTAACATTTGAGGACGGCCCGGGTAATACTTGCTGTTTGGAAGCTGTTGGTGTAATGTTGTGAGATCGATTTTGGTGTAGAGTCTGAAGCGACGGAGAATGTTGACGATGGTGTAGCGATGGCGCTTCATGATGAAAGAATGAGTAAATTGAGCGATGTACCTTCCTTTTATACTTTTCCCAACTACCTTGATGAAATGTGAAGTTAGTATGCAGTTGGGAATGATAGAGTTGAATTCGCCGATTGTTGACGCGCAGCCAGATGCGATTTCCAATACGTGAATGTCTTTTCATATAGAAGTATTTCAAGTCCTTCATGATATGATGTAGAGATTGAAAATGACGATAAGATAAAGCAAACTCTCTTCTCACATTTCCAGTTGAATCTTTGAAATAGACGTTTCGATCATGATCCGTTTCAATACGTTGTAGGGAATCCAATTTCCAACTCATGATGTGTGGTAGTCATGTCTGATTAAGATTTGCATAGTAGGGCGATGAACTCACGACGAATAAATGTCATGATGGAGCGATGTATGTATCTTCTATACTTCTCCCAATTGTATTTGCGAAATGAGAAACAGTTTGCGGAATGAGAATGGTAGATTTGAATTTCATTTCTGTAATGTTGAAGCCAAACTTGATCACCCAAGGAGATGAATCTTAATGTTTCAAAATATTCCAAATCCCTCATGATATCATTGAGGTTGACAAATTGTCGCCATGTTAATGTAATTCCTCTTGATGTATGACCATGAGAATTTTTGAAATGTACGTTTCCATCACGATCAACTCTGATATATTGTAGAGAGTCCAAAATCCAAGTCTTCATGATGTTATGCAAAGTTGCAGATTAGCAATATAAAAATGTCGTTTTATCATATTTTGCTTAGCAATGCGGCTACAAAGAGATTTACTAGCAATCGAGCCGCACTCTTTTCTACTCCCATTGATCATGCACAACAGCTAAATGGAAATTGGGAAGTGGGTGTCACTCAACTTGTTTATAGCAACTGTGTCTATACTTTTGATCATGAGGTGATGACTATTAATATGAGGCGTACAGCTGCTTATCAATGTGAAAAGGGGTGCCGAGTATACATTCCACAGTGGCCAAAGAAAGATCTCTTATCATGTAAAAAGTTTATATATGATTTCTTGAATAAAGCGTGTAAACATATTGTCCAATTTACTCCGCACAATGATGATTATAATTATGTACATCATGTAGTTGAGAAAGATTGGATTGTTGGTTTAAGTCCAAGTTTAAGAAATGATTTAGGCTACCTCGCTAGCGCCTTAACAAGCTATGATAATTTTAACGTTAATTACCACATAAGTGGTCATAAACAGTTAATATATCGAGAGGAAGCTTATTATGTAGATCTTATTCCAAGAAATGAGAAGACGTTGGTGAAGAAGATTGTGATTAAACCAAGAAAGACAAACATGACTCCTGAAACATTATTGAAGAAATTTAATTATCTCCTTCGAGTTGATGGTAAACAAGTGGCAACATTGACTTATATCAAATCATCTAATCATATTGCAATAAGCAAATTAAATGATGATGATCTAGTATTAGTTTGTTCAAAAGATTTTCATCAGTTCTTACGACATCGTTCTGCAGCTGTTCATGGAAAATCTGATATGCAACATTTACCATGTGAAAGGTCAAATCAATTTGATACAGAATGGGCCGTATCTTTATACAGAAAGTGTGTAGAGCCTTTTGGTGGTTTCTTACATGAAACAAGAGTGTTGATGCCTCGCATTATTACTTCGGTTAAATTGGTTGTAGATTATTTAAATGAAGTGATTAATGAGCAACATATTTCATTTTCTGAAAAAGAAGGTACTTTGTCTCTCACTATAAGTGGAAAAGGTATTGAACTAATTATGGATAAAACTCTAATGGACATTTTGGGTTTTGACCAAAATATCTTTAAAAGTGGTACTGTAACCAAAGCTAGCGCAGACATGTCGCTATCGCGTCGTATTAACTATTTTCAGATATATTCCAATATTGGTGAAGATGTACGTGTGGGAGATGTTGAAGCTCCATTGCTAGCAATGATACCATACCAGCCAAAGAGCTGCAGTATTTTATCTGAGCATACTTTCAAGAAAGTGCATTATACAAAGCTGAAATCAAACTACATCCCACAAATTGATATTGCCATTTATGACGATGCTGGTGCGTTGATTCCTTTTCATAAAGATGCTGTGACAAGTATCACACTCCATTTCCGAATGAAGAGTTAATGCAAACGTATGCTAATATATTTTTCCAATGTGAATAATATGGAAAGTGAAAATAAGGACTCGTTTCTAATCTACTTGCCCAGTAATGCTTCTATGAATAAATTTCCCAAAAATAAACCATCAGACTATCGAGTAGAATTAAATCGCCCACTGCATTTAGAAGGTGAATGGGAGGTTGGCGTTTCTAGTATTTGCTATGATAGCAATATTCAGAATGTGAATGATTTGGAAGAAATGATATTGACTCCTCGCACCCATGATGGAATAACGATGAATAATGCATTTCAGTTCCCATACAATTTAACATCAGATGGAAAGTGGAACTATGAATGGATTCAGATAAAATCAGATTCTTATGAGCCATTTGGGAATGAGAAAATTATTAAGGCATTCAACAGTGGTAATACTTCCATCATGAAGAATAAAAATCAGAAAGCTTATGAGTTTACTATCTATCATTGGAGTGGGAGACAGTTCCTCCGCTTTCATTCTTTTACTAAAGGTCTTACGCTGAGGTTGGATAGTGAATTCTATCCACATCTTGGTTTTGGTCATGGACTACATCTAACGTCAATTGCTACTGCAAATGTTAGAAAAGTTTATTCAAATCGAATCAACAAATTTCATTATAGATTTAAAATATTTGATGAAGATGTTGTAGAATGCGAAGAACGCATCATTTTGAAAAAGCGTGGTGTTCAACCTTTATCACTTATTGAGTTAGTAAAACGATGGAATGAGACTGTGGGTAAGAAGTATGGAGAGAAAATTATGGCGGACAAAAATAAGTTGGTTATTCAGAAATATAATGACAAACTTACAGTTTATTTCTCTCCAACCTTGCGTCATTTTGTAAGACATTATACACCTATTATTGGAAGCGGTGTGGTGTATGCTTCTCATGAATATCACACTAAAGCTGATTCAGTTAATGATGAATGGTGGGTGGACATCTATGGCGATCGCATCAAGAAAATTTACCAGTCTTATGAAGAATCTAAAGTTGCTATCAATATAATGCCGCGTCTATATCATACAGTTGAAAGCTTCATTCATGTAGTAAATCCTTATATACAACAGAAGTTGAAGCATGTGATGAAAAGTAAATATGATGTAAAGACACACCACATTTCGTTTTCAATTGAAAATCAACGCGTTGTTCTGAAACTGGGTGATGACATTCAATGTCAATTGAGTAAAAATTTGAAAAAACTCTTTGGTTTTTCAATGCTACAAACTGTGTTTGCTGCTGCGCATACGATTGGTATAGAAACACCAATGACACTTGATAAACATGAACAGCACCTTTACATTCAAAGTGATTTGATTCTACCTATTTCTGTTGGTGAGAAAAAAGAATACATTTTACGTGATTTCATTCATGATAAAGACGCTTCATATGGAATAGTCGAGAAGATGTTTGAATCTATTTTCTATCATCCCGTCGTCAAACAAACTATACCCTCTATTGCTATCAAAATTACCAATGGTTTACAAGAGTGCATCCATGTGAAAGATACTAAATCCCTCATAACGTTAGTGTTTCGGAAAACAAAGTGAAGTCTTTATACAACATTTATTGAAATATGTACATGAATGTGAAGCAATAGACTTTATACAACAACCACTGAAAATATATACATGAGCGCACTTCAATAAACATTGTTATATACAAAAAGTCTTTTTACTTCGTGAAGGGTGGAAATATACAGGGATAGGAAAAATGTCTTTCAGTGGAAAAGTCATCACATGGGGAATGTACAGATGTGGACACATATTCACAAGGAAAAAACAATCTCATGCGATACATAAAACAACAATGTTTATCTACAGAAGTCAACATCAAAATACTAAGTTAAGGATGATTATGCTAAGACGTCTCCTGAATGTGGTAGTGTGAGTTTAATTCTTTTGGGTGGTGGTATGTTTGTGTCAGGATGTCCATGTGGAAGAGATATGTTGTGTTCTAGCCAGCACCTCTTATCCTCCCATGCTGAAAGCGCCCGTTTCCTAAAAGTATGAGTTTTGATCTCATGCGACTTAGATTTTAAGATTGTCATATTGACAAACGTTATATTTTTATTTCTATAGGCTTTCCTGAAATTCTTATGTTTCATATTTTGCACAATGGATTTTGATATGCCTTTAGCGCGCTTAATGCTATCGTCGCTATCCTTTAATTTCATACTGTACATTTTTGGACGGAGGAGAATCATTTCATCTATTTCCTTCCCTGCTGTCTCATCCTTAAAGCAGCCAAGTTTTGCCTTATTTTTGATGGAGTAGAGTGGATGATCAGCAGGATAATTTGATGTATCAAAATATCTTTCTAAAGATTTTCCTACTTCATTGAAATTTAAATCTTTTTGAGTGGTAATACCTAAGAAGAAACTATCTGTATCACCACCCAACAAACGAACCTCTTTTACGAGAGGACATGGTTTTAGTATTTTATAAAAGAGTTGGTACATTTCAAGCTTTGAGTAATCTAGTACAGCTTGACCAATATAGATGGGTTTGCACAACTCAACTTCAGATTTTATCATTTTAACACCTATAAGGTCCTCATCGATAATGTCTCTATCGATGAATAGAGGTGATGAGACCAATTTGTGATACTTTTGATCATCATTAACTAGTTTGTAGTTTACGCGCTTTCTAACATCCTCCATCGTCTTACCAAATAGACTGTTGTTCTTATATTTATAAAAATCTTTTTCAAAATTATTTTGGGCTAGTGCACGTTTCTGGCTGTTGCTATCAATATATGGTTTGAGGAAGGCTTTCTGTCTAAATTTAATAATGCGGTGAACTCTTTTTAAAATCATACCCATTTCTAAATAAAATTTTAAGATGCTAAAGTGGACTAGATAGTTTTCTTTATCATACTGGGTGAGTAAAAGTTTGCGGCAAGGCTTATAGTCGGGTTGACCGCATGATTCTAAATCTTTATGAAATTGTTTCATAAAGTCGGAAAACATATCTTTGGTCACTTCACCTGATTCGGGTGCGAGTGGAAAATCCACGGTTTTATGTTTAATATTATTTGGATAGATTAGATCTATCTCAAAATAATATCCCCAATCACCTTCATCTGGAATTGCTAGTATGTTGGAAGGGTTGGAGAAATGTTGAATTTCACTATCATCTAACCAGCTAAACTCAGAGTGAGGTAGCGGTTTGGATAATGAACTACCATACAAATTATTTTGGTCATAATACTTCAGATGAGTCTGGTCATTGCCTACTATTTTTGATTTTAACCTATGTTTATTTACAAATGTGAGACCACCGCGAATTCCTCGCTCAAATAAATTATACATCTCTGGATCTTGTAAGAGATGAATGGTCTCACCAGTCATTTTAAAAGCAGACTTAAATGACATGGCTGGCAGACTGACAAAGTGGACGGGATCTAACTTATCTTCTTCTAATGCCACTCGTCGAAACTCCTGAAATACATCAGCCAGCAAAAATACATCTAACTTAAGGTAGGCAATCATATATTCACCAAATGTATGGCAGTCAAATTTTATCCATGCATCTTGTGCATGATCATAATCTTCGGTCTTACATTCTGCACCGGTCAAATCATTTTTAAATTTATCTATGGGCGGAAGAGAAGTCTCGCCGAGTTTACTAATTGCATCAAAATATGCATATGGAAAGACTCCTTTCCGTGTGATGACTTCATCGGTTAGATTTGGGTATTGTTTCTTAAGATTTTGTGTTAGTGGAAGAGACTTTAGATTTTGCACGAGAGAGGCCAGTGATGCAGTCATAAATTGGTAGGAATCTAAAAATTTTATATCAAAATAGACCGTCTTATTTTCTTTAGTTTTATCGACAGGCACTTTTGCTGTCATGGCCATAAACTTCTCTCTCGTTTGCGCTATTACATCAAGCTTCCACTCTTTCATTTGACCTAAACCTCCTTTTATTATCATATGGCTGTCGTAGCCCTTGAAATTATGGAAAATGACGGGTAATGTACGCCGCTTCATCCTCAGCGAAAAATTACATTTTGAACAGAGTGCGTTTCTAAATTTACCAGTGATGTGATCATGGTCGCGCACTTTCTTAATCTTATCATCGTCAAATGTTTTCCTACATTTGGGGCAAACGTTGCAACTATCAAATTTTGCTTGATCATCTGCTGTCATATGCAATGATCTGCGATAGAGTTCACCATCATACTTTTGTTGAAATTTTACAGCCTGTTCGAGGAATTGTAGGAATTGGTAAATACAATCCTCACCTTGCCAGACGCGCATTTTATTTTGCCTACTCCTAAAGTGATCATGCCATACTTCATAGCAGGAAATGGCTGCTGGTCGATGGATGTTATCATCGATATAGCATTCGATGTCAGCATAGATGACACGAAGAGGACTTAGTTCATCACCATTCTCTCTATATGAAAACTCCTTATCTTTGGGCATGCGTTCCATTTGCAGTTTACCTCGCTTACACCACTCATAATGAGTTTCAAATTTGTTTTTACTCCTAAAGTTCCGAATGCATCTGTCGCAGTAATATAACTCTCTACTCGAGTTTTCTAAGTGGTGGTATAAGCGAGAGATTTTGGGAATACCGCAGTAGTGCCATTCCTCACTATCATCCTGTTTTACTAATAACAGGTTGACAACATGGTCATAACAACTCGAACGCGAGTTGTAGCGCACACCCTTCAATCCCTTTTCCCAAACATGGAGAACTATTTTAATGTTGTTCAATTTTTCAAATTTTTCTATATCTTTAATTTTCATATCGTCACTATTACAGTCATCGAAGTTTAATTCATTCTCCCACTGCCTATAGCTATATGTGCGATTTCGATTCGCATTGATGTCATTATAGTGGAGAATGGAGAGGACAGCATATTTAAAACATTGCGATTCGCAATCGACATTGATGACTGCTGTTTTGTTTTTTAAATTTTTTGGAAGTTTAAAGGAGCCTCGACCACTATGATTTCCTAATAGACTGATTTTAAATAAGGCGGACTCAATGCCGTCAAAAATGAGACCGCTATCGCGCTCGTTAAACTTATCAATATTTAATTTTAATCCTTGGATGTGAAAATTTATCCAAGACTCATAGTCTACAACCTCGGTTGCAGGAGAGGAGGGTATGTGAAACTCTAACCTCTCTATTATTTGTCCAGTATGGTGGTCGATTTTTACATATTTTATTTTAAGATAGATGAGCGCCTTCATCCTAAAATTGTCTAAATTGTTGAAGAGCGCTTCTATCAATGATGAATTTTGATGAAACCATTCCTCAAAGTTAGCAATGGTTTCTGAGGAGTCCATCTGGTAGTTCCTCACTAAATTATTTATGGACACCTCAGTAAGTCGGATAGAGGAGGTACCGTTGGTGTAGGTATCGTTCGTGTGTGTATGTTGAAGTCTGTGCGAAGATAGTTCAAAACGTGTCTCGAAAGACTGAATGCACAAGTCGCAAGAAAAGGAGACATCGTTAACAGAATCATCCCTACCTTCGGAGATTGATGCCGGCTTAGGTCTACAAACACCTCGCTTGATGTGTCGGATGAGATCACGCTTCCTCGTGAAGATGTGTCCACAGTCAGCACATTGCCGATCGTCGCATTCCCGCGACAATGTTGAGATGGACTCGCACGAGATGGAACTGGTATCACCTGAAAGAGAAATCATTCTTTCATCTCTGTTCAAGTCTCAGTGTATTGTTACAACCTACCTTGACTCAACAACTCTAAACTTTCCTCGAGAAGGGAGGGCGTTGGTGATGAAGTTGATGCCTGAAATTGAGGAAGATGCTATTAGCTACACGTTTGAGGGAGATGAGAGAGGAAATTTTCAACTTACCATTTGAACGAAATTATGTTTAAGCTTGATACTTCAACAAGATAGAGACTTCACTCAAATTTGAAATTCACTAAAGAGCAGTTCACTTGTACGCCTCAAATACAGAATTCGTCAGAGAACAGTTCAATTATGCGTCTCAAAGACAGAGTGAAATGATACGGATATCACTTTGCTTATATACTTTCATTCTCTTCATTCATTGGATGTTCATTCTGATTGGCTGCTTGTGTATACTTAAGAATTAGAAAACATTTCAAAGTCATTATTCACAGTCAACATGACAAGCCCTCCAACAACACCAAATACCGCATTGGAGTTCTCCTCTCCATGCTCAACACCAAAGGCGCTCGTTACACCAAATGCACCAAGAAAGGCGAAGGTGGAGAAGGTGTACCGACTGGACAATATACGAAAGTTATCATTACCAGCGGACGAGGAAGAGGAGAGTGTATGTGAGAAGGAGTGTCCCGACTTAACAGGCGTGAGGTGGAAGTATCTCCAGTACGATACTGACGATGTGATGGAGATGACCAGCAAGTCGCAGTTGCATCAAATATGGGAGTGGTACACCCCTAACTCCCAACCGCGAACCGTGGCGGAGTGGGCGTACATTGACAACGTGAGGGACGCTGCAGAAGAACGTTTAAAGCAGCTCAACTGTTTTTGTGATCTATGTGAAGTCAGACTCTGGGACGATATTGACGATGAAGACCTTTTAAAATACATGCCATAATAAATGTTTATTTCGTATTATCTTTGCTTTCATACTGACTTACTTGAATGGGGCTTTAGTGAATAATTTAACCATGTATACTTTTTCATTGGGAAATAGTAGCACGCTTAGTCTAACTTGCAAATCTTATAACATTTCATATGGGTGATAATGGTAGATGAAATAGTGTCAAATAAAATTAAGATAGCTTACACTTCTGATACAGGGATAGCAATCGACTGCGATCCATGTGTAAAGAGCTTGTTAGACTACGGAAGAGAGAAGTGTGTTATGTTGCGTGTGGCGCGTGAGTGTCCTCCCATTTCATTCCAT
This sequence comes from Prostheceraeus crozeri, assembly GCA_907163375.1. Classification (NCBI taxonomy): domain Eukaryota; kingdom Metazoa; phylum Platyhelminthes; order Polycladida; family Euryleptidae; genus Prostheceraeus; species Prostheceraeus crozeri. The sequence goes on from CAJQUW010007235.1 coordinate 164,901, forward strand.
TCATCAATTCGTCTCAGTGATAGAGACAGGTAGAACTCATGGTTCTCATAACGTATGCAATGGAAAGTTTTAGGTAACCTTCGACAGTTGGCTAAATGTCGCCCTGGCGCGAATGCATACTACGTTGAGACAGAGGCAATCACTTGCAAACATGACGCAGAGAGGTTTAACAAGATTGACCATTGCCGAATGTCCCTTGCGGTATACATAGCTACGGGTTTCACCGCCGCCCTTTACAGGAACGCCCGTCGAAAGGAAGTATTACACCGAACTTCATTTGCAACGTTCAAGTTGACTGATAGCAGATTCAACTTAATGATAGTATTCGCCAGTCCGAAGACTGCCCAGGGCAAACCGCGTGGAGGTTCTATCATGTCTTGCCCCATGGTGGCCCTTAAGAGAGCCGATGGTTCGTTCTCGTCGTATCTGAAAATAGAAGGAAAAATAGATGAAATATATTCAAGTGATAGAGATGATATTAACTTACCATAAGAGAAATTTAGCCGGTTCGCGACCCCTTCGATGGTGATGGTTGAGGTAAGTATTTGGCCGGCAGTTTCCGCTTCCGGTGGCGCAGCTCCTTTATTTCGCCATCATGCTTTATAGAGACATGGAGACAGCGCATCTCCGCCATTGCTCCCTCGTAGCACTCGAATGTGGAATCCAAGTCCTCACTCTCAAGGATGATGCTGTCGACGATTCTGCTCTTGATGATGGGAATGTGGAGCGTTGTTCGTCTCTCTTCTTTCTTCTGACTCTCAGTCAGGCTAGTCTTTAATTGCTCAATTTTTAAATTTGATACCTCTTCTTGAGCTTTTAATGATTTTATGTAAGTCGCCTGCTCAGTAACGCGTTTTTCGCTGGCAAGCGCCCTTTCGCGGAAAGATTCTAAATTGATCACTTGTGTCTTGAGGGCCCGAATCTCGGCTACCTGACCCTTCAGGTGGAAATTGTCATCCCTAAGGGCCGAACATTCATTTTTGTAACGAGTGAGCTCATCTTTTAATTTTGTGAGTGCATATTCCTGGCTCACTTTTGCGATCTGGGTATCCTTATTCCAGCTGTTCGTCTGCTGCTTAATCCCCTTCTTTACTGGGGAAGGTGCGATTACTTTCTTTTTCGGGGAAGACTGATTTGTTGGTTTTCCTATCTCTTCCGTGTCTTTAGTAATGACGACCTCCTCAGAATCGGAGTCATCTGAGCTGTCCAAATCGCTTAGTGGGGCCTTCTCTTCTGCTGTTGATGAGGTAGTGGCCGAAGCAGCAGGCTCCAAAATTGTTGCAATAGCCTCTTGTAGTGCTGCGTCAAGATCGACTGTTTCTTCGTTGAAGAAGGGTGCGATCACTTTGCCGATGTCTGATGTTATGTAATTGTTTGCCTTTTTGAGCGGACAGTCGGCGTGGGCGATGTAAAATTCCTCATGCTCTTTGCCTTTCAAAAATTTCAGGCAATGTGTACAGCCGGAAATAACGGCTCTTTCCTCGTGGAAGTGAGGCGTATTCTTGTACTTATTAATGTGACGTTTGAATTCGCCACCCCTCTTTATTTCTCCGCAAGAGCACTTTTTAAATAAAAATTTTGAGTTGCCTCCCATTTTGTAACTTATGTATCTGTAAAGGAAGGATGAAATAGAATTACTAACAGGCGACATTGGCAGTCATTCTTATAATCATACAGCTAAATTGTGAGATTGGTGGAAAGTGTCGAACCTTTGAATCCGTTACAGGCATTACTCAGAGGGGATCTTATCCCAACTCCAAGGCCTCGGCCCACAAATCCAACCTCCCGCGGACAGAGCGTGCGTCATATCACTGTGTTGGTATCCGGACCCCGATTTTGACATGAAAATCAGTGGATTGTTTACAAAGGTTGCAAATTCCAAGCCGAAGCTTGCCTCCCACAACTTTATAAATGTCTTAGTTGAATTCAGAAGGTTTGAAAATCCCGAAAATTGCCAAAAAATAGCGAATTTAAATTTTTCAATTTTTTAGCACTACTTATGAAATTTTATAAGTAGTTTATCACTTAGGGCAGGTCAATAGCGACCGAACCTTTTTTGAATCAAGTCAAACGGACTTGTAGAAGCAAAGTTACAAGCCTTTAAAGTTTTGGAGTCTTTTATGGCCTGGAGACGAAGGCCATCTCCTGGCTAACCTCTAAGTCTAACGCCTTAGCTGATATCAGCAATGAAATTTTCTAAGTCGGTTTCTTACAGAAACTCGGGATTTGGAATGTCCGAAGCTATCATCGGAGCTCAGAGAGACGACTTACCGTTGACTATCTCTCGTATTAATGACAAGTCTCTCTCGGTTCCCAGCTTATATAGTGTGTGGCGATCAGCTGATGACGTAACACCCATCATCCAAACACTAAAAAACCCGTCTATCTCCGGTTCTAGTGCTCCGATTGAGCTGGAAATACACCATTTCCATGTAGAATTTGACGCTGAATCCGAATCTGGCCTCCGTTTTCCCATCCGATGCTTCGTTTTGGCTCTACAGTAGGCAGCCATCGCAAAAATTCTAACTCTGTCGTTTTTCCGAAAAAATGTTGAACATTTTTCTCGCCGATTGACTTGAAACTCTCCGATTGACTTGAAACTCACCATACAGATAAAGAATTTCACGCTGATTCCAAATCTGAAATCCGTTTTCCCATCCGATGCTTCGTTTTGAAGCTAGAGCCCAAAACGTCCCAAATTCTAACTCTGTCGTTTTTCGCCAATGTCCCAAAATCTTAAATGGCGTCTCACACCTAAACGAAGACAGATAGGAACAAGCCGATTCTTTCACTGAACTTGTCTTACTCTTAGCTTTCAAACGAGCTATCGCACGACAAAATCCGTCCACTGGAAGCCAAAATCGAAGCAAGCTGTCCAGAGGGGGGGGGGGGACGTCAGCGAAATTTCAGAATTTGATGAAAAATGTTTTGGTGACGGTCCCAGGTCGAAATTCCACACTTTGGAAAATTTTCAAATTTTTACCCATACAAAGTCACTCTGACACTTAGGATTTTTTCAGGTAAGCGAGCTCCGACCTAAAATCTTGTAACCGCTCTAACTTTTGAACGAAGACAGATAGGAACAAGCCGATTGTTTCACTGAATTTGTCTCACTCTTAGCTTTCAAACGAGCTATCGCACGACAAAATCCGTCCACTGGAAGCCAAAATCGAAGCGAGCTCTCCCGAGGGGGGGGGGGACGTCAGCGAAATTTCAGAATTTGATGAAAAATGTTTTGGTGACGGTCCCAGGTCGAAATTCCACACTTTGGAAAATTTTCAAATTTTTACCCATACAAAGTCACTCTGACACTTAGGATTTTTTCAGGTAAGCGAGCTCCGACCTAAAATCTTGTAACCGCTCTAACTTTTGAACGAAGACAGATAGGAACAAGCCGATTGTTTCACTGAATTTGTCTCACTCTTAGCTTTCAAACGAGCTATTGCACGACAAAATCCGTCCACTGGAAGCCAAAATCGAAGCGAGCTCTCCCGAGGGGGGGGGGACGTCAGTGAAATTTCAAAATTTGATGAAAAATGTTTTGGTGACGGTCCCAGGTCGAAATTCCACACTTTGGAAAATTTTCAAATTTTTACCCATACAAAGTCACTCTGACACTTAGGATTTTTTCAGGTAAGCGAGCTCCGACCTAAAATCTTGTAACCGCTCTAACTTTTGAACGAAGACAGATAGGAACAAGCCGATTGTTTCACTGAATTTGTCTCACTCTTAGCTTTCAAACGAGCTATCGCACGACAAAATCCGTCCACTGGAAGCCAAAATCGAAGCAAGCTGTCCAGAGGGGGGGGGGGACGTCAGCCGAAAATTTTTTCTCTCCGATTTCGCTGGAAACATCCTTCCTAACCCAAAATTTCACGTAGATTCCGAATCTGGCCTCCGTTTTCTCATCCGATGCTTCGTTTGGGCGCTACACACCAAAACATCCCAAATTCTAACTCTGTCGTTTTTTCGAAAAATGTTGAAAATTTTTTCTCTCCGATTTCGCTGGAAACATCCTTCCTAACCCAAAATTTCACGTAGATTCCGAATCTGGACTCCGTTTTCTCATCCGAACACTCCTTCCACTCGAAACAACCCATTTACAACCCAACATTCAGCAGATTGCACCAAAAACATCACACACTATAGCCTCAACACTAATCCTGGCGGTCGGTCACGTCAACCCATACGAGACCAACACATCCGAGTCTCACACTCTGTCGTTCCAGAGGGGGGGGGGGACTCAGACACGAAGCACCACGGCGGCCGACCACGACACTCTGCCGTTCCAGAGGGGGGGGGGGAGTCAGCGATGGCGGCCATCTTGCGCTATCTGGTGTTTGTCACTTCCTTACTACTCTCTTCTTTTTCAAAAACCAGAACCAATGGTTCACCTTGTTTATGAAGAGTTAGAAACTATTTTCCGTGAGTTCTTGAGTTTCTTCATCAAAGCTGAAGATATTGCGCACAAATCTGGCGAAGCACTTTATGAGCTTAACCTTGATGACAAATCGATTTACCTGCCAGTCCAAAACATCTTTTTTGGTGATGCTAGAGAAGGGATTATGTCCTCCCATCATTTGAAGAAGCAATTATTTTCTGCTTATTTGGTCACTGCGACATATCTCCGAGATAAGATGCCATACAAGAACAAGTTACTGCGGCATTTGTCAGCATTGTCACCAGATATGAGATTTCATTCCGTCGGGCAGAGCTACTTGATGCACCTGGCATTCGATCACTCCAGCATATTAAATGACGATGAAAAATGTAATATCGAGAAGGAAATCAGAAATTACTCTGTAGATCCAGCTCTAGAACATCTTCCAGTTACAAGAATCGATACTTACTGGTACAGACTTAGCGAAACATATCCAACTCTTAGCAAACTGGCTTTGGTCTACCTAACAATCATAAGCGCTCCAGAGTTAGAGAGATCCTTTAGCAGGATGACATCAAGTCCCAATGAGAAGACATCACAGATGAAGATCGAAACATTGGATGCAATCCAATCTATTAAGCAGTATCTCCTGATACGTAATCAAAATGCTGTTGAGAAATTCGTGCGAAATGATGCTCTTCGTGATCCTGTTCCGAAAGAATTAGTAAAAAAGATGCTAGGTGCGTACATAAAAAGGCAAGAGAACCTTGAGACACAGAAACAAAGGAAAACTGCGTTCTTGAGTACATTGGCAATAACACCTAGAAAATCCATCGCCAGAAGTATGTTTAGAAGAATTGCTATTGAAGCTGCTGAAAAAGCCAGAAGGAAGCATAGAAAGCAAGCTTTGATTTCGCTAGCAGCAGGAAGAAACAAGAAACGTTTGCGAAAGGAACCAATTTTGAAGATACCAGTTAAAGAAGCTGGACAGGATGAGAGAAAGAAGAGGCGAGTTGAAGAAGATGAGGATCAGAGGAGGAAGAGGCGAGTTGAAGAAGCTGGACAGGATCAGAAGAAGATGCCAGTTAAAGAAGCTAGACAGGATGAGAGGAAGAAGAGGCGAGTTGAAGAAGATGAGGATCAGAGGAGGAAGAGGCGAGTTGAAGAAGCTGGACAGGATCAGAAGAAGAGGCGAGTTGAAGAAGCTGGAAAGGATGAGAGGAAGAAGATGCCAATTGAAGAAGCCGAGAATCAGAGGAAGAAGAGACGAGTTGAAGAAGATGAGGATCAGAGGAGGAAGAGGCGAGTTGAAGAAGCTGGAAAGGATCAGAGGAAGAAGAGGCGATTTGAAGGCGCTGAAAAGGATCAGAGAAAGATTGATGAGAAGCAGACATCTCTGAAGCAAACATCTTTAAGAAGTTTCTATAAATGAGGTTTAGATGACGTAGCTTCTTCTTGTGTTTTTTGTTTTGTTTTAAGTTTTTTACAATCATCTTCCAGTATAGTTTAGTTTTTGTATTTGCACTCAAAAGAAAAATTGACTGCTTCCACCAAATAAATCCAATTATGATTTCTGATGCAGTACTTTGTTAGTAATTCGCATTAGTAATTTGCAATACATAAAGCCAAGTCATTCTATTGCTCAGCATTTATTTTGCCTTTGACAACTCCTCATAAACTCTTTTGTTCATCATCATCATCAGTGCGATTGAGGTTGTTTTTAATGAAAATTCATGTTTTATAGAAAATTTGTTATTTTTATTTTGGATTGAGCATGTACATTTTCTTCGCAGAAATTTGGAGTAATGATGTTGGTCTCGTGCATTTTTCCTGTATGATATTGTTCTAAGTTGAAATTAAATGTAGCTATATATCTGTATACAGCTAGAATTTTCCCAAACCAAAATTTCGTGTTCCTGTATGTCTCTAGAACCCGTGTTAAGCTTTAAATCAGTATAAGAAAAACAATGTCTGTGATTATGTACATGTTCAGAGGATGCCTATTTCTCGTAAAAATGTAAAATGGCATTTATGTTAATCAAAAAATTTCCGTCTTTTTTTTGTCTCCTGCTAGGCTCCCTGTACTTATTTGCATAAAATCTCCATCATTGAATATTTGGAATTATGAAGCAACAACAAACATTTTTCGACTCATTAACTTCACAATCAATGTCCCTGTAGATGTAGCAATCAATGTCCCTGTAGATGTAGCAATCAATGTCCCTGTAGATGTAGCAATCAATGTCCCTGTAGATGTAGCAATCAATGTCCCTGTAGATGTAGCAATCAATGTCCCTGTAGATGTAGCAATCAATGTCCCTGTAGATGTAGCAATCAATGTCCCTGTAGATGTAGCAATCAATGTCTCTGTAGATGTAGCAATCAATGTCCCTGTAGATGTAGCAATCAATGTCTCTGTAGATGTAGCAATCAATGTCCCTGTAGATGTAGCAATCAATGTCCCTGTAGATGTAACAATCAATGCCCCTGTAGATGTAGCAATCAATGTCCCTGTAGATGTAGCAATCAATGTCCCTGTAGATGTAGCAATCAATGTCCCTGTAGATGTAGCAATCAATGTCCCTGTAGATGTAGCAATCAATGTCTCTGTAGATGTAGCAATCAATGTCTCTGTAGATGTAACAGTCAGCATCTCTGCAGATGAAGCAATGAGCATCTTTGCAGATGAAACAAGGAGTATCTCTGAAACATATTTATCAGTATTTTTCTAGACGCTCATAATCTAATTCGTCAATTTCAGAAAATTGCCCATCTTCATTACCGGATGAGTGCACCACATGACCATCTTTGTTTTCCTCAGCAGTTTTGTCTTCAATTTCTGACAACAGTGTACCAGGAAGTTGAGGACATTTTAATGAAATAATATCATGGGGTTATAGACGAGATCCCAATCGTTAGCTGATGTTGATTGTGCTATGAATTTCCATGTTTGTATACAGTCCGTTTCTTAAATCGGTGCACACCATGAAAAGTTATTTTATCTTTTGCTTATTCTTATAAAATGTAATCAAAAGCTCATAATTGATTGTTACCAAATTTATTCGCTTGACTAGTCGAGACACTAGGCTTAGGAAACAGTTTGGTCTACCTAAATGAAGTAATTAGTGATTGGAAGTTTGTTGCTTCATAATCATATCTGATCATTCATGTCGATACTCGACTGTCCTCCTGTCATCATTGATTGAGTTGTAAAAATCTTGTTGATCACCTTTATCGGACGCCAGAGTCAGCAACTGCGGCGTGAAGAATTGCGCTTTTGTTAGTGAACAGGTGCAGAGCAGACAGTCACAGGAGGCCCCGTTTGCAGATCCGAGATGCGAAAAATTCTGACCTCAACCGAGGGAAATGATGACTCACCCAATGACTGATTATGGGAATAGTACAAATTTGAAGTTTGCCTGTGAACGGATTGGCCGATCTTGATAAAACTTACATATTCTTGGAGCTGATGGCACAAGCATTCTTTTAAACCCAAACTCGAAAACACCAGGGTTAATACGAAAAAGTTATGAATTTGTGTGCAGTTAACCGTTAAAAACATTGTTCACGCGAAAGTTAGCGAAAAACCAAGCAAAAGTGTTAATTGAGTAAAACTGTACCAAAGGTTGTCGAAATTCGAAAAAAAATATATCATCTGAAAGCTTGACACTAACCTGATTCAATGGTGATGATCTTAATTTTCTGCATTCTGCAGTTTTGTCTGTAGGTATCGGTGAATGATTTGACCGAAAATTCATACGTTCAAGTCTGCTGACCACAACTGACCAAACGCAACCCAAGCGCTCTGCCAATTTAAAGTTGTAAACGCAACCTGCCACATGATGTAAAATTTTTTAAAATTGAGCATCTTCATAATTGAAAAAGTAATGTTTTGGTAAAATTTATTGGTAATGCATCTTTTTGTACATCAAACGAATCTTAAAAGTTTTGTGGTTGGAAAGAGCCAGGAGTATTTTAAGATGATAAAAAGATCTTTTTGTACCTGAAGATGATTGCCGGATAGCAGTCGAAAAATTTTGTACATTTATATAAGAATAATAACAATAATAATAACATCTTAAAACACTCCTGGCTCTTTCCAACCACAAAACTGAAGATGACAAGTCAGGGCCTCTTTCAAAGAATCTTAAAAGCTTTACGACATGATAAATCTGAATGACAGCTGGCACTGTCTGTCAATTTTCATTAAAAAATTCCGTCGTCTTCATATTAAAATCCTTCATAAAACAAAACGCTCAATTTTCTTTTGGAAGGGCTACTGACCACAACTGACCACTTAGGAAAGCAAAATATATGCCCAAATAATCTATGAAACATAAGGTTTCATATGGTATATCGTTTATTAAAATTGAAGCAGGACTTCAACTCGAAAATTACAATTGAAAATAGGTTCACTTTTTGTGCAATTATCTATGAAACGGTCTGTATGATAATGAATGGTGATCATGGGATATTTAAGTTGATCATCAGCAATCTCAGTCTTTGGATTGTCTTCAAAGTGACGGATTATCTAAACAATCACTTACAAAATTTTCGTCATGGTTTTTGCCAGTTTTTTCAACCCCTAGATATACTCACTGACATAAATAATGAAACCAACTATCATTGACTTGAATGGAAGTTTGTTTCATTTTTTTCTATGGTTAGAGATGATATCTCGCTTTCTATGTATCACCATTGAACTCCATATGATAAGGGAAATGATATAGGACCATCAAATTTCAAAATTTGATATTGATCGCAGTAACAGCTAGAAGTTGAAAAGAATCACCACCTACTGCTGACCAGATTTGACTTATGAAATGGCGCACGATAACTTTACCAGAGGAATGGCAATTGGGATGATGCGTTGTGGGCAAAGTTCTACAACTGTTGCGAAAGAATTGAAAATTTCAAGGGTCGTTGTATGGAGGTGGTGGTGTCGTTGGAAAGCAGAAGGAAATGTGGAAAAGAGGAACGGATCAGGAAGACCAAGGGTATCATCCAAGCGGACAGATGCACGCTTAGTTTTAGCTGCTAAAAGAAACAGATTTGTGTCCGTCCCGAAGCTAATTGTGTACTGGAAGGTTGCTGGGAACGTTGCATGTAGCGTTCAAACTGCATATCGAAGATTGCGAGAAGCTGGTATACAGTCTCGACGACCCGCTGTGAGAATTCCGCTGAGCCTGGAACATCGAAGGAGACGAGTGACGTGGTGTCAAGGTCATCAGTCGTGGAGTGACAGTCAGTGGGAACGTGTGCTCTAGACTGATGAATCGAGGTTTACTCTCGATTCCAACGATGGTCGGATCCGTGTTCATCGCTTGCCAAGTGAACGATTTGCTCCATGTTGCGTCAAAGAACACGACCGGCACGGCGGCGGTAGTGTCATGGTTTGAGCCGGTATCTGGCACAATGGAAAAACACCAGCAATCGTAGTGAAAGGAACATTGACAGGACAGCGATATGCCGACGAGATCGTGACACCGGTCGTGGTTCCAGCAGTGACATCGAATCAATTGATTTTTCAGGATGACAACGCAAGGCCCCATCGCGCTTCATTGGTCTCTAATAGGATAGCAAGCAGTGGAATCCCAACCTTGGAATGGCCCTCACGTTCTCCCGACCTCTCCCCCATCGAGCACTGCTGGGATGAACTTGGTCGCAGAGTGAGGGAGAGGTACAACCACCCACCAGTGTTTTTGAAGATGTTGGCCGACAGACTGATCGAGCAGTGGAACCTCTTAGACCTGGCATTCATGCAGCGACTGTGCTCATCCGTGCCCTCACGCATCGATGCCTGTTTGGATGCTCGCGGTGGTCACACCCGTTTCTAACTTAAGTTGATAAAATCATGAGTATCAAATTAAATGTTTTTGAGTAAAGCATTCGAGTTCTCCTTTTACAAACAACAAACAAACGTACAGTACAACCAAGTTTAAGTCATAAGTATTCATATCAGGACTTGTTTCATTCTTTTTGTCACTGAGTATAGTATTGCGAGATTTCATACGAGGCAATTTTATCGCTGTGAATGTTGAACTTGAAGAATATTCAGCAAGGCCTTCGATGGCATAATTGGCATTTTTAAGGCTGTGCGGATACTTTATCACTCAGCAACTTTTCTGTCATTCAATAAATTGCTTTTGATTCTGGCGTTTCGCAACTCAGCTGTGGTGTCTTCTTAATTAGCGAGCATATCTATCATTTACATCCAGCCGATGCTTGCACTATGGTTCGGTGTTCGAATTCCGATGCCTGTGAGTTTTGAAGCAGCACCCGCATCCACAGTTTTTTCTTAAGTAAGATCAACTGGGTATTTACTGAAGGCATGTGAAGTTCTATGTACGGTGAACACTCCTTCCTCCATGATTTCGCGAAGTCCTGGTTGGGCGTCGTCCAAGTTAAGCCAATCAATACGAAACTTGCTCAACCATCTCGAGTAGCTTCAATGATAAATAGAGAAAAACGGGCGAATGATAGGTGTCAATAGAGGATAGTTAATAGAGGAGTCCATGGACTGAGTGAACAGATTTGTGTCGTTGGTCCTTATTGCCCTTTCAAATTCATGGAGCGCATGTGTATGTCAACATGCACTACATCGAGCCAGATCCGATGTCAACCCGATACTACGATACTTAGTTTCTTTGATTTTATTTTTCTTCATCAGAGATTGTAATCTTGCTCTTTTATCATTCATTATGTCAATTTCCAAGTAGGAATCCTAGAACCATAACACATACACGGTCCTAAGTTTCCATCTTCTCTTTAGAGACATAATTTAGCCTCAAATCTTACTCTGATTATTTTAAGAACAGAACTGGTTAAATGGTGCTCGATGATTCCAAACGTTTGCAACCAGATAAATAGGCCTATGCCCCTATCTGTTCAAGTAATATTTTGTCTATTCAAAATTGAACTTCATAAAATGCCTATCACTGACTCGATGGGCCTGGAATACATTGTTCGGAATGTGCATCCAAGCGGCGTTGCTGAAGTAAAAATGAAAACGTTGGCATTCGAGTGCAAAAATTGCTTTTGGGAATGGTCTGTGATTTTGCCAAGTAAAGCAATGTGCATGAATGTGGAATTCGATAAATATATGAAAAGGGAAAAGTATATGGGCAGGTAACAGCTACTTTTTCAAAAATAGAAAACATATGCTTCACGCAATGTATCGGTAAGTGATCTTATTAATAATTCAAACAGCTGAAGGTCAACCAGACAGCACAATACATGCAGAGCAGGCTGATCGAAGCTCACTGTTATTAATGCGCAAGCTACGAAGATTCCTAGATTCCTAGCAGGAGCGGAAACAAATTTCTTTTACTTTACGCCAAGGACAGAGAATTCTCATTAACATGAAGCAACTCAAAATTTACTCATGCGGTTGTGTATAGCTCTTATTAATATGAAATACGATTATTTTAGTCACTTGCCAGATATCAAGCTGGAAAAATGAACGTTTGTTTGATCCATTTGTGCATTAACTTTGAAGGAAAGGAGGAAAGATTGAATCAACGGTCACGAAATGAGGAAAGATCGCTGACGAAGCACTTTCAAACCGGGGTTGCAACTCGTTCTTTTTTCGCTTCTTTTTTGCTTCTTTCTGAAAAACGGGAAAAGTGCTTTTTTGTGTTTTTTTAGTCAAAATTTGCTGTTTTATGCTTTTATTGAGGTCCACAAAAGAATCAGGAGAACTGAAATATCCTATTTTGGGAAACGTTGATTATCCATGTCTTTGTCTGGCTTCTGGTAATGCGGAAACGGAGCGAGAGTTCAATTTACTGTTGCGAATTCTTCGGAGAGATAACTTTCTGAGTTTACTGTCAATGGTTTGATGATAAGCAAGTACCATTTATCAACTTGCAATTCATGTTGCTACAATTACCCAGTCTACAAGCGACTTTTAATGGATGTAAGAAAATCTTACCAGACTTACAAGAAACGTCTAGAAGAGCAAAGATTGGCAAGAGAGGCTTCAAGAACAAGTTCGTTTAGAGAAAGAACTTATGCATAAATTACTAGAATCGGAAAGCAAAAAAATTTAGAGAGAAGATTGGCACCCGACTAACAAAGGATTGCCAAAAAGGATGCTGAAGTAAAGAGAAAACAAGAAGGAAGCTAACGCTTTACAAAGAGAAGTGAACAAAAAAATGTTCGATTAACAAATGCAAAGGAGGAGGTCTGACAGAATGCAATCAATAAAGCACTGTCCATGAAAGCCAATCGACTTCTGGCGAGGGCAGCAGGGACGAAACATAAATCCTCGGCAAGTGCAATTGTAGGAAACGTTTTGTTATTATTAACCAAGTACGACCGATTTTTCCATTAACTTTATGTAGCACATCATTCTGTTTTTTGATATTGTTCAAAATATAGATAATGATTGTTTCTAAATTATTTTCTGATTCATATGTTCAGTACACCTTCAATTCTTTGAAGTTGCGAGTTACAAAAAATTAACCCTAGGATAGCATTTCGGGTGAAATAAACTGTACTTTTCTGTAAGCGCATTTATGTAATTGACGGGTTTCATATTGTAGGCTTTCCTTTTGGTATACTTCTAGAAGCACTGCATTTGTCAATCGAAGTAAGCTCTTGAATAATTTGGCTGAAGATGTAATAATGTTCATAAATTCCTTGATAACTTCGCTTCGTACAGAGGTTCAAAGTTAATAAAATAGAAATGCATCTCTCGATCAACTAAAAGCTTCCCATAATTTTTATGTAATATATGATAATAAAATGTACACAAAGGACAGCATATTTGACGGTTTTTGTTGCCCGAACAGGCTATTAATTATAACATGAGTTATGCTTTTTTCTTAATTGTGCGCTGACAACCCTGCTTCAAACACAGAAACATCAGCACCAATGTTTTAAAGGAATTTTTACCACGAGGAAAATAATATAGGGTGAGAAGGTGAGAGAGGAAAGAAGTGAGAATTTCTATCGTCTGCCTTAAGAAAAGCAGTGCAAAAATTGTTTAGATGCATTGGCCAACTTGTGACTTCATTCACCCAGTAATATTGTTCAAATGTGCATGTATGTATTACCAACATGACCAATAGGAAGATGAATATAATAGTGCATAGGAAAATATAATAGTGCACGAAAAGCAATGTTGTATTTTCAGATCAGAAGATGAAACCAAGCCTACAATTGAGGTGAAATAGCAGGAGAGCAAGTAATTGTATTACCAGTCTACAAGCAGTCGTCTGACATGAAAAGGCACAATATCACAACGTCTGTAGTAATGGGATTTGCTTTAGGATGAAATAAACTGTACGTAGACATCGATCTCGATTATGAATGCTCAGAATATGCTAGGTATTATGCTCAGAGTTGTGATTAAAAGTTCTAAAGGTCTAATTCATAAAATAAGTTGACGTCTGAAACAGACTTTGCACAATAAGATAACGTCTGAAGTTGTTGATTCATTATTATCACAATCTGATAAGTTCTTCGGCGGTACTAATGTCAAAATTATGAACAGACCTCACTTTTTGGATCCAGTATTATTCCAGTCCGCAAACAAGCGACTGAAATAAATTGAATCTAATATCAATATATCGAAGTCTGTCACTTCAGATCAGCGAGGAACATTGACAAATTATGTAAGATTTTCAGCAGGAATTCTGCGGATTATACTAGATCGGTCAAGTATAATCAATATCATGACGCAAATAATGAAGAGAAACAATAAATATCATGATGATAATTGATACCTTTATTGATAATGTAATGATTCATAACTAATAAACATTCCCATTGATGTGATTAATAGTTAACATCAAGAATGCACATGATTAACATTTAGTCTATACTTGAATACTAATTAGAAAAAGATTACATTCATTTGAAATGCTCTGAATATTGAGTTGTGGGTAAGTGATTAAACATTCAAATGAATAATTTCATGACTGATATATAAGCTACGGAACCATATAAACAACAACTTTCTACTGAAAATTTTAACTTTGCTCCTTCTGCACCATTTTCTTATGTGCTTTCATTTTCCGATTGGTTATGTTAGTTTAGCAATGCATTTCAACGATTTTTGTGTTACAAATTTTGTTGCGATTTTAAGTTTCCTACTAGGGAAAATGACACTAAGAACTATCATGTCTAGAAGAGTATTCTGTAGGAAACTGCTACTGAATATCGCAACACTACTACAATAATAAGATCAACGAACGTCGTGTTTAAGGAATGTCAGATAAGTTAAATTTTCTAAAATGATCTTATATCATCAGTAGATCACTAGGTTATCAAAAACGAAGTCGGATTTCATTAATTTTTAGGCACCATTGAATTTCGCTGGCTCCAAAATGTGCCCATTGAACCTTATTGATCAGTTCAGCAAAATAACGTTTTCCATTGCATAATAATACGCGTTGCACGAACGAAAAGGTGAAAATCACACACACGGAGGCCAAACTGCAGTGTACCTTTAATTAAACAACTAGGGCAAGCGGTCAAATACGGAATCTGAAAGCAGTTGTCAAGCAGCAATGCGTGCTTATTATTGTGAAAATCCATCGATCTTGAAATGAATATAATTTTTCAAAAAAGTCAGATGTACCTCGCGAGCTGTCGTAAAGAATCTGTGTCAAATACATTGTGCATTCGTCCGCAAGTAAAATATCAACAAACAGAATAATGAAAAGTTGACGTCAATTTTTCTGCTAAAAATGCATAGATGCTCACCATTACATGCACATTAACTTCTGTGTAATTATCCCTGTCGATAGTTTTATACACGTCTACCTACGTGTAGATAAAATTCTCGAAATTTTACAGTAATGCCCGGTTAATCAGGTAGTGAGAGATTCAGTCCAATCGTGATTCTCAATGACTCTTAATACACTGGTTGAAAAATACTACAATTTGTATGGTAGGCCTATAGCCTATAGAATCAACTCAGATGCACACTAAATAAATTGGATGATCGGTGCTGAATCATTTAGCTCATTATGTAAATTCTGATTATACTGCCCCCATCGTAATTGTTTCAGGAAAAAGTCACATGATTAAATTTAAATGTAAAATTGTAAATGCCTGAGAAAATCGCACTATGTGTGACTTTTGCATTCTAAGACTATGAATCTCTCTATCAATGTCTTTGTTTCTATTCTTAGTGAGAGACCGTAGGAACTGTAATGACACATTGCATAGTCTGGAAAAGTACTGATACGACTTCTTATTAATTGCAGATTTTTGACAATTCCTTGCTGAAAGTTAGATCAAACAATTATCCTTGAGAAACTTCTTGAATTCTTCCTAAATCATTCCAGTTGTATAGGCCTACAAGTAATCTACAAGTCAACAATGAAATAAATGAAATTTCAAAGATTTCCTGTGCTTCAATTGAATTGATATATCTGCAATATGCATTCTACAAACAGTTTGTTTACATTATCAAATTATAGGTATACATAGTTAATACATGCTGTATTTCTTCGAAAAGTAGCCGCGTCTATTATTGAACACAGTCATTCTTGGCTGTGGTTATTATTCGAGGTCGGTTACTATTGAAAGGACCCATTTCTGGCCCATAGTGAACTTGGAATTTTTTATGCTTGTTAGTTTCGGTTTTTGTTATGATGATATTGACGATACAACATCAAGACTATAGCTAACTAATTAACGTAAATGAGCAAAGTCGAATGGATTTGTATAAAATAATGAAGTCGAATCATACTATGTAAAAAGTGGTGCATAAAATCGGGTTAGCCAATTTATAACTTTTATGACACAACTGCTTTGTATACACCGTTGCTTTTTAAATGCATGTAAACACATGTCTACCTTCGAAAAAACATTCTATTTTATGTGAATCGACAACAATAATGTCAGGTTCAAGGCATTGATGGCATGGGAGGGCAGACGCATTGCTAATCAGAATAATAGAGTAAAAACGACCAATCTGCCAAAGGAAATTATCTGTATACGCAACATGTGTCGGAGAACCTGCTCCTTCATCAGGCGATCAATTTATGATTAAAAGACGCATGAAGATCGACATACCAGATAGATATCTCACGCACCACCAACATAAAATCAATAGAACCGCAACTAGGACAGCATGCACTGAAATTATCAAAATGCGCAGAGACACATAGGTCAAATCAATGCAGCATTGAAAGTAGGCCTAATTGAAATACTGAGCCAGTCAGCCGGTATTGGAGATAAAACGAACGGTGGGCCTCCACGCCAACACCCTAAGCAGTCGACGAAGAATTGACTGTGCCGACTACTCAAAGTAGTGGAGAAGAGGCCCAGCCAAACAGGTTTCGCTATAAATTACCGCACTAATAATGAGTGAACATCATATCAGAAAAAGACTATAGTCCACATATTCTTCACGATTATTCAAAGTGGGACAAGTATTGCTAATTTCAACGGCTTCTGCAATGCGACATCGAATTTCATTAGGATGAGAACTGATGATGGAAAATGAAAATATGTCACTAGGTGATTTTGAAAGAAGACGCGTGCTTGAAAACACTTGTGGCTCTACTCGGTTGCAAATGCTCAGCCACTCTTTCGTGAAAGAATCGTGAAGTACTGCCGATGTAAAAAGCACCACATGCTTGACAAAGACCTTGTATACAAGGTCTTATTACCCACTTTGAATAATCGTGAAGAATATGTGGACTATAGTCTTTTTCTGATATGATGTTCACTCATTATTAGTGCGGTAATTTATAGCGAAGCCTGTTTGGGTGGGTCTCTTCTCCACTACTTTGAGTAGTCGGCACAGTCAATTCTTCGTCGACTGCTTAGGGTGTTGGCGTGGAGGCCCACCGTTCGTTTTATCTCCAATACCGGCTGACTGGCTCAGTATTTCAATTAGGCCTACTTTCAATGCTGCATTGATTTGACCTATGTGTCTCTGCGCATTTTGATAATTTCAGTGCATGCTGTCCTAGTTGCGGTTCTATTGATTTTATGTTGGTGGTGTGTGAGATATCTATCTGGTATGTCGATCTTCATGCGTCTTTTAATCATAAATTGATCGCCTGATGAAGGAGCAGGTTCTCCGACACATGTTGCGTTATACAGATAATTTCCTTTGGCAGGTTGGTCGTTTTTACTCTATTATTCTGAACAATGTCAGGGTCCTTTGAGCTAGGATTTAACTGATGATCACTTCAATAGTTTCATATATTAATATATTCGAGTAGTAGCCGCGGCTACTACCGACTATTATATCCATTCTACCCATTCTTCTCGGATTCTCTCTGATAATAGGGACAGCGTCTTCATGAAACCCGGAGACAGCAAGATTGGGGGTGGTGAATTCTCACTTCAACTACTTCTACCCGGGCTTACCCATGACACCCCTGTTCATCAGCTGTTAATTTGGTCATCTACTTGACGAACCCCTGCGCCGATTTTCTTGATTTATCATTTTTTTTCTCACGTGACACCTGACGCATCATTCTGCATCATAATGACGAATCAATCAATGACTGATTCAATGAATTTTGACACTGCACGACAAATGTCAGCAAGTTCCTTGTCGAAGCTCACAAAAACGCAACTGCTAAATGTTCTGAAGGACGCTTTCGTAAAGGCAAACTGCCAAACAGTTGATGCTGAAACTATAAAAGCGGCTGTTTCTGAAGCAGTATCTAAAATTAGAAATGAAATGATGTCAGAGACAAAACAAATGATCGAACATATGGAATCAAAGTTTAATAGTGAATTGACTAAGCTCGCAGCGAATATGGAATGTACGATTGAGAATAACGTAATTGACGAGCTAAATCGTCGTGAAGCTCTGAAGAATAATGTTATTGTATTCGGTGTTGATGAAAAAGACACCACAGACTCCGAACAGCATCGCGATCACGATAAGGCGAAAATCGATAGTTTGTTGTATTCGTTGAACTTGAAAGAGAAAGTTTCTGTAGTTAGATCTTTTCGCATTGGAAAAAAGGAGTTTAGAAATCAGAAAGCACACACTCGACCAAGACCTACAGAGATTGTACTCAACTCTACTGAAAGTAAACATCTGGTCGATTCCATATAATCCCGGTCGTTAGATTTCGATTGTTTTCGAACTGGCAAAACGAAACTACATTGCTCAAGAAGCTGAAACTTCTTGTACATTATTAGCTCATGGTAGGCTATCATACCAGGAATTTTCGGGTACCGACTATTCTTGTTGTTATGATAAAACATTTGTCAATGCCATCCTGGTCGTTACAGCCAGAAATTTGACTATTTTCCTTTTACTTGATAACCTTTGATTGATGCCTAAATAATGAATGTCACATCGTAATTTTTTTATGTAGTGTTCCTGAAATACACATTTTGTTTGACACAAGTTTTGTTACGTTTCCGGAGTGGTTATTTTGAAAATTTTGAAATTACAACATCCTGGTCGTTACATCCCGGTCGTTACGAAAAATGAACTGTGTTGTAAAAGAAGATGTAAATGCTTCTATATCCCTATTTCCTTTCAATTCATAATATGTAAGAACACATTATGTTCATATGAAGGTATTGCTGTAAAAATAACATCAACGCTTCTAATAATGTTCAACGGAGACCAAAACTCAGACACAACGGTCAATCAGATTAATAAAAGTTCAAAAATGGAAAGAGTGATTTTTCAACATTTTCAGGCGCTGAAATTTTTCTTGAAATATCTTTGCCATGGTAGAAAATGTGATCTCTAGGTTTTGGCCACATGAACAATCCCCGTTGTCGGTGCATAATATTCACTTTATAGTCGTCTTATAGTTGTCCGGGATACTCAATGTCGTCATAACTGACAACCACCCAATCGCCGACATTATATCGAATGCGTATTGGTAAATCGTGCGACAAAGAAGACAAAGCTACATCAGAATCTGAAATTTGCCAGCAATGAGATTTTTTGATAGCAGATTGAGCTGGTGCGTCATCAAGAACAAAGTTAGTTATGCGTTCTTAAAGAAAGTCAGAGCTCACATGAATGCATCGAATTTTGTGTAAGTCGACGCAGGAATCGGAAACTTCTTTTGCATTTTGTACTATCGACTTACGTGATCTTATCTTGTTAAAGACATGGCGCTTTAGTGTACCGCCTACTCCGTCGATGGCGCCCTTACCATGCGACGTGGTGAAACAATTCCATGAAGTGCCGTCTAGGTAATACCGATCCTTCAGATTTTTCAAAAAAAGAGCCATAAATCGGTTCTTGCATTGAGACGACGGTCCATCGCTCCATAAATAGTCCGTCGATGAACTCGTCCATGATGAATGAAATATAGACTGGAATAGTTGTTCTTGTCTGATCCGGATCATCGGATACTAGAGCGATCATTTGTGGATCATGATCACGCCTGTAGACAACAACGGTGAAGATTGTCACTGTTGACTGCGCCCAATATGCGCTTTGAATGGTATCTTGCTATCCACAAGCAAACTTCTCACTAAAGTCAAAGTTTATAACAATAGAGTCCTCTGAGAGAGACTCTTCCTGTCGGCGAATAGTCCGGGAGCTAGCGTGAAGTTGTGCAGGGAACGAGGTAGTACATAAAACTTTCACATAGCATAGTGCACCTCCAACCTACTGCAAAACTTCGCGTCTGCCGGATCAGATCATTTGCTTTTCAGAAATAGAGAGGATAACACAATCCTATGTATTTCCAGTGGTAAAATTGTGACATTTAAGGTGTTGACTCCATATTTTCGAATTTTTGCTCATAAAGGTTACACAAATTGGTATTTTGTTGAACTGGTTATTATAGAAATCATCTACAGATCATGATCTTTCAAATGAGCTGTCATTTTGTGACAGAGGATGAAGTAAAGTGTGCAAACAGACACTTTTCGTTGGTGTAACTGCAAATTTTAACAGAGAAATTTCAGGAAAATTGTTGATATACTTCAACGAAAAGTGTCTGTTTGTACACCAGTGTCTGTTTTTTGAATGCTTATCTGTTATTCCATGCCATGTTGTTACCATCACTTCACGAGACAAACCATGGATGACTCCGTATCTAAAAGACATGATCAATAAGAGATGGCTTGCCTTCCGTGAAAGAAATTTTCAGCTCTACAACTATTACAAGGAAAAGTGTAAACTGGAAATAATCAATTGCAAAAATAAATGGGTGCAGTCTTCTATGAAATCAAGAAATAAAGTATGGAATGTTGTGAATGAAATTAAAGGGAATTCAGTCAATGATCCATTGTCAAGTATCATATCAAATTTTCAAAGTGTTGCAGCTGCTGCAAATGCTGTAAATAAGACTTTTGCAAATTCATTTACACGCAATAATTTTTTGTTAGAACTAGACGATGATGACTGGTGTCCTCTGTCAGATCCTCAGGATGCATTTAATTTCTTAGAAAGCTTGTCAGCTACTAAAGCCACTGGCTCTGATGGCATACCTAACATATTTTATAAGATTGCATCTCCTTTTATATCAGAGCCACGATGTCATTTAATCAATTGTTCAATCGCCCAACGTAAAGTGCCGTTAGTTTTCAAAAAATGTATTGTTTCACCGGTTCCGAAATCTACGCCTGCTCCTATTGATCAACTACGTCCGATCAGTTTGTTATGTACACCAGCAAAGTTTTTAGAGTCCCACGTCCTGAATCACATGAGAGAACGCTTTCAGGAAGATTGTCCTAATTTTCAATTTGCATATAAAAAAGGCTCTGATACTACATGGTGCCTGATAAACATGAACAATACTTACTGGAATTCTAGATCGCTCTGAAATCGGCTGCTGTATGTTATTGAATTATGATTTTTCGAAAGCTTTCGATAGTATTTGTCATAAGATTTTGATTGAAAATCTTTGTGATTCAAATTATCCTTGTGGTTTCGTGAAATGGCTCTTTTCATATTTGAGTGATCGCTGTCAATGTGTTAAGTTGGGCAGTGTCTTGAGTTATCCTTTGAAAGTCACTAGTGGTGCAGCTCAAGGCTCTTTGTTAGGACCTTTTCTTTTTACATTTTATTGTAAAGACATCAGGCCCTTGTCTAAAAATACGATTGTTTCTATGTACGTTGATGACATTTGTGAAGTTTGTCCCATTTTTAAAGAGTCTATTTCTGAATCCATCGAACTTATGTTGTCTGAATATAATTGCATCAAAGAGTGGTCCTTGTTAAATAAGTTGAAGCTGAATGCTTCTAAAACGAAAGCACTATGTATTAATAAACGAAATTTTGAAATCTACTTTCCTTTTCTTGTTGTTAAAGAGTTGAAGATCTTGGGTGTCGTCTGGAATGATAGTCTTACTTGGGTTGATCATTTTCGAAATATTTTTAAGATTTGTTCAAAAAGGTTGTACATGTTGAAGATCATACGTATCATACAAAATCATGACGATCTATGGTTTGTATTCAAAGGTGTTATTCAAAGTGTTCTGATGTATTGTACATGCTTATTCGGCATATTAGACACTGAATCTTTAAATTTCATCGATCGCCTATTTAAGCGAGCGCGTAAATTGATATGCCCATTCCAATGTAATTGTAGAAACTTTTCGTCAACTTTTCATGAAGAACGGTTGGCGGCCTTCCGATCATTGCTTTACAAATGTCAAGCTGAGAATCTCCCTTTATACTCCATTGTACCGTGTTATGACTCTAAAAGACTAAAAGTTCAATTTTGTCGAACATATTTGAGACAAAATTGTTTTGTTATTATGTGAACGTTGGTAATCAATGAATTGACTGATCTCATTTCTGCTGTTCCTTCATGACCTGTATCTGATCTTGACGCTTGAAATTTTTGATTTTCATTTAGTAAATATATACATTATTCTATTCTATTCTATCATCACGCTCATTGACTTCTTCCGCCATATCTTGCTCACTATTGCTGCTATTTTCTCTAGAATTAAATAAACTTGTGAAATTGACGAAATACATCAAGAACGCGAATGATGCTAGAACCAATCTATACATTGTGCAACAGCGACCAATGATTAAGTGATTAATATTCATCTGCAATGATGAACCAGACTTGGTAATAAGGCGCTTATTTTCACGAGCTTAATAAGAGGGTGAGGTCCAGAACAAATTACTCAGTTAATCGACAGCATCCAATTATACAATCTCATTAATGGTAGGACATTTTGATCTTTTTGTTTATGCATTCATTATGCTAAATGCTTCACGTACATGTGTGCATGTGCATTCTTTAATTGTTCCGGACATCTTATTGATTACATGCAAGCTTCAAGAGTTTTCTAAGCCCATCTCAATTACAAACTTCTAATAAACATATACATGTCGATCATCGAGTCCATCGTAATTATTTCTGATGCTTGTGCAATTTTGTAAGTCACGGAAATTATCTGATAGAAGTCTTGAAAAATTACATTGATAAAAACATGATTATCTATATTTTCGTCCTCTCCTTTCAGAGAACCAGAATATGCTTCCATGATCATTTATTTCATGCCATCTTTCATTTTTAATCCAATGGTTACAGTAGCATTGCACCTGTACACTTGCGGATTGGAGAGCGCCATCAGTCCTCATGAGGACTGCTTCAATTAATAATTTGAGTTAGTAAGCATTATATTCTATTATAAATGGCTGCTGGGATGATTTTCATCTTCGCATGAGAATCACTTTTTTACTTGTTGTACGTATTTTCATATCTTGAAAAACATGCGTTTCTGATTTCAATACATGAATTTTTATGAATTAGGCCTATATTGTTTATTAAATCATTCATTTCTTCAGATCACCTTTTTAGTTTCCGTCATCTGGTGATATCATGGGCGGCGGAGCCGGGGATAACTGGGGTACCTGCCCCCCTCCACATTTTGTGAGAGCAGAAAGCTGACTCTGTAATTTTAAAGCTTTTTATTCAAGTTGCTAGGATAGTTATTATCATATAAGGCAAACTGTGTTTGGATATCAATCTCATTTCCTTTTATTTCCTTAAATCGAATGACATTTGATTACATTTCAGAGATAGATAATCTATTATAGATAATAGACTTCAAATGCCACTGTTCAGGAAGTGTGTCCGACGCGATGGACAATGCGGACAAGATCACTAAGTAGTATTCTCGATCCCTATCTTGTCCTGTATAAAACTTTGACAGACATTACAAGGAAGACGTTACAAAGTCCGCAAATAGCGGCAGAAACGACAAAATGCTTCATTAATGCATTGAAAAATACATTACAACACCAAAAAGAACAATTTGTGAAATTTTCAAAACAGTGGAAGATGAAACCGAAGAGTTTGAATTTATTGGTACTCCTACTGTTCCTGTTAAAAGACAGACAGAAAAATCTGGTGAATCAGAAGTTGTACATTTCACTTCTGCCTACGAAAGTCACGAAAGTTTTGATATGTCATTCCGAAATCAAACATCGATTTGCGACAGAGTCGTATGGCCCCTGACGATAATTGAGTCAATCTTAATAAAGGCATCAAACCGAAAAGATTTTTATTGTGAAAATTGCCAAAAATAAATCTGTTACATGATACGGATATTGACTTAGACAATTTGGGTGTCAGAACTACGATTACTACCACAATTTTTAAAACAAGGTTTTCCTCTCCTAAAATCGGTTTTATCGATTGAGACTCTGGTAACTTTATTCAATGAAATCACTTCCACATCTGTCTCTGTTTTACCTAATGTGAAGCGGTTGCTAGAAATATATCTTTTGGCTCTAATGAGTTCTGCCTGTGCAGAAAGAACGTTTTCTTCACTCATAAGAGCAAAATCTGGGTTGCGAAGCAATATTGAACAATCTGCTGGTACTTTCAATTCATAAGGGACGCACCGATGAATTGTCAGTTGATGCTATAGCAGAGGAATTCATATCTCGAAACAAACAGAGACTTTCATTATTTGGAAATTTTTGAGTGTTTTGAATAATTTTGTGCACATGTCTCTTATCATTAGGATTCTTAAATCTGACAAGAGACGTCTTGCACGCTTCAATAGTTATTTCGACGTTAAGGAAGTCAGAGCAAATTACGCTACATCTAAGAAGTGTGAAATTAGTGAGGGAAAAACATACATATTCCTAAAAATGAAATATGTTTAAATCTGCATAAACCATCTACATTGATTTTCATTTATTTAATATCAAGTAAAATTTTTTCTAGATTTCTGTGCGATTGATAATTGCTTCTAGTGGACCTACAGTAGTTACTATTCTTAGCCTTATATTCAATTAAAATATCAACTGACATGTGGTAGGCCCTACGGGTTTATCAACACTTTGTTGGCGGAGTATCGAACTGGTATCAAATCGGGTCCCTCCTCACTTCGAACATCGCTCCGCCGCCTCTGTGTGATATGATTAGCTATTTTCTTAGTCTCTCAAGTGGTTTCAACATGCAGTGTATTTTGTGTTAAGTAATCTGTATTTCGTTGTATATACATTTTTATGTATGTTTATTTGTGGGAAATCGATTTATTAAATGATATGAAAGAAATTACTGTGTTTGTCATATATCGTGAATTTTGGAAAATCACAATTGATTCATCATCTTATTTTCCATTACCTTAATCGATTGCGTACCTTCGCAAGCCAAAAATCCACTCATTTTGATTTTATTTTACAAATTTCTCTTTTTACAAATTACAATTAAAATTATATCTCTTCCAGAGCGCGTTGCCATCAAAATTCTAGACAAAACGAAACTGGACGCAAAGACGCAGCGATTACTGTCTCGTGAGATCTCAAGTATGGAAAGAGTTCATCATCCTCATATCATCCGTCTCTATGAAGTACTAGAAACACTAGTCAAGCTACACATAGTCATGGAGTATGCCCCGGGAGGAGAACTTTTCACCAAAATTACGACAGAAGGTCGAATAGTGGAGGACGAAGCACAAATTCTTTTCGCTCAGAT
Organism: Prostheceraeus crozeri; assembly: GCA_907163375.1. Taxonomy (NCBI): domain Eukaryota; kingdom Metazoa; phylum Platyhelminthes; order Polycladida; family Euryleptidae; genus Prostheceraeus; species Prostheceraeus crozeri. The sequence continues at coordinate 190,143 of CAJQUW010007235.1, forward strand.
TGTTAGTGCTGTTGGTCATATGGTAGGTACACATCTATTCATAGTTGGCGGATCCAATCTTTTCCGACATTTTGTCAATTAGAATTAGCGAAAAGAAGAGTACCACAGATATATTTCTGTTCTTAAACAAGCCTTATTCAACATCCGACTCTTACTATGCAAGCATTATGAATCAATTATGGGCCATTAGAATGCAGTAATGGATGTCATGCCTGTGAAGTTAGTTCAACCACATAGAAGTTTGCCACTCCTATATTCTTCAGATGTGACAGCATGAGCTAGCATTTATTTCCGACAAAAACGCCTTTTTCACATAGAAAAATGAGTTCAGAAATTTTAAAGACCAGACTCTGAAGGTAGTCCAGCCATTTTCAAAAGGAAATGAGCCAGTGATACACAGAGGTGACACACGCATATTAGAAATGACCCTTCTAACTTCACAGGCGATTGGATATCTCATAAGACTAAAAATTTTAAAAAAAACCTAAGCTTGCAAATGTCAAACCGCGGCAATGTACAAGGTGTACAACTGAAGCTTACTCGGTTTATGTACTATGGTTCTCGCTTACGTATCAAAAGGGCGAAAAACAGGAAAGATGAAGAACAGTTAAATTTGTTGAGGAAATATGCCTTGACTGCACATGTAGATGTTAAAAATTTTGTATTGAAAGAAAGTCAAGTTGTTTATTATAAAATCGTATAAAAGGTTGATCAATATATTTCGACTATTACACCATAGCCATTATCAAGAAAAGAATTCATGGTAAATACAAAAGATTTAAAATTTGATGTAAGAATCATAGAATTAACACTGTAAAGACTTATAAACATGAATGATTATGCGTAGAATGAAAAGATATCTGGCAGCAGAAATGTGCTGCTAACCCATCTCTCCCCAACCTCCCAACCAAAAATTCATTATGAAAAATTACATGTACAAAAATTCCTTTAGCCCTTCACATTCAGCTCGACTATTAATCTATATCGGCAGTACGATATAGATTTAGCTCGATTCTATATCGACAGTACGATTCGCCCCCTTCATATCCGCATCAGAGAGCATTTAAACACTTCTCGCTCATCTATTTTTAACCACAAAATAACATACAAAAATAAAAAAAATGTAACATAAAGATATTAACAACAGCAGACGATGAACCAAATTTAGGACTCAATGAATCCATCTTTACACGGAAGCTTAAGCCCTCGATTAATAGTCGAGCTGAATGTGAAGGGCTAAAAGAATTTTTGTACATGTAATTTTTCATAATGAATTTTTGGTTGGGAGGTTGGGGAGAGATGGGTTAGCAGCACATTTCTGCTGCCAGATATCTTTTCATTCTACGCATAATCATTCATGTTTATAAGTCTTTACAGTGTTAATTCTATGATTCTTACATCAAATTTTAAATCTTTTGTATTTACCATGAATTCTTTTCTTGATAATGGCTATGGTGTAATAGTCGAAATATATTGATCAACCTTTTATACGATTTTATAATAAACAACTTGACTTTCTTTCAATACAAAATTTTGAACGGTTCAATTTGTAGTTTGTCTGGCACCATGTATACTATAACTGGAAGTCTAGCTCATATCTACAACACGATTCAGTGTTACTGACCAGATTTTTATATCACGAAAACGATAGCTTACTTGACAATACAGCATTTACATGTATATCTGCGCATGCTTTGTAATTTTTGACCTATGTAGGCATATGACTATATATGGCTAAAGCACATTCTAGAAAGTATATAAGCTATATATTCAAGTTAATATTTTTCAAAAATAGTTATTTGTTACTGTAAGTCACTTGTTGACTACAACTCTAGAACTGAGAATTACGAGAATTGTGGGTTTTCAATTAATGAATAACCTATCGGTAATGAACAGGGGGACTATTAACTTCTAACGCATTAAAATTTTGTACAAACTCAATTCCGCATCCCTGCTTAATATCATTAGTTGAAACTTGAAAATGTTGCCCTTCTGGTCTGTTGCTGCACCCCATCCCCCTTTGAGGATGCTAGTTACGGCATTACCACAACATGTACTACAACAAATGTGCTACATCTTCGTGCCCACAGAACATGATTACAAACGCTTCAAGCACATTAAGTTTTGATTGTGACTCAGATTAGATATTACTATATAACAATAAGCTGTTTACAGATAATTTTAAACTACCAAATAATAGCGGTCCTCTGCTATATAAAAATAAGCTTTATAGCAAATTAAAGAGTGGAGTAATCAAGTGATTAATGGTTTACTCACCGAATCATACAGATCGTTTCAAAAATAATTGCACAAAAAGTTAACCCATTTTCAAATGCAATTTTCGTGTTGAAATTCTGGGTTCAATTTTGATAAACGATATGCCATATGAAACCTCATGCTCCATAGATTATTTCAACATACGTAAATTCAAACACACACATTTAACTTTCTTAAGTGGTCAGTAGGCCTTACGAAAGAAAATTGAGCGTATTCTTTGACGCAGGATTTTAAAATGAAGACCATAGAATTTATTGATAAAAATTGACATAGTGTGAGCTGTCATTCAGCTTCATCATTGCGTGCGGAAAGATTTTAAGATTCTTTGAATGTACAAAAAGATGCAGTTCTAATAAGTTATACAGAAAAAGGCTGCTGAAAAAGTCTGACATGATTTTTTCATTGATGATATGCTCAACGTCTATGAACTTGACACTGCATGCCATCTGAAAGGATGTGTATAGTACTTTGAGTTGGCAGAGTGATTAGGTTGTATCTGGTCAGTTGTGGGCCGCAAAGTAAAAGGCATGAATGTTTGGTCAATTCATTCATCGATTCCTACAGACGAAAAACTGCGCGATACAGAAAATTAAGATTTCACCATTGAATCAGGCTCGTGTCAAGCTTTCGGATTTTTCGACTTTGGACAACAATGTGAACGATTTCATTCAATTTACACGTTTACCTAGCTTTACACCACCTTCGCGTTAACAATGTTTTTAACGGTGAACTGCATACAGCTTATTAATTTTGTCGTATTAGCGCGACTAGGCTTTAGCAATCAATTGATTGAGTTTACGGTTAAATTATGATAGAGCTGTTCGGGTTGTGAAACAACGAATAAAACGATGGCGGAAGTTGCTGCAGTCTTATTTCCGCAACCACATTCATGGTGACCGGGATATGCTTGTGTCTTGATTTGATTGTCTCGTGAAGAAAAAGTAATTAATTCTTAGATAATAAATTAAAGGATACCATTCATAAGCAGAACCTAGAATAGATATCAGTGCATGAGAAAAACGGCATTGCTGTAAAAAATAAACTTCGCGAAATGTTTCGTGCCAACCCTATTTGTGACCTTATGTACTTGCGCCAGAAGACGTAGAATATGTTCAGATGCGTTCCGGACTAACTATATAAACTAAATTGGACAAGATCCTCGACAGCGCTAACATTAGAAATATATCTGACTACATAAGTCTGACATAATGAAATACAGTCAAACCTCGATTGGCGACCGGTATTTCTGGGAACAGAACGATTAGATAGGTAATGATAATCTCTTGGTATAGCGACCGTCGCGCTAATGCGACCGTTTCTAGCAGAACCGAGCGCGGTCGCTATATGCAGGTTTGACTGTATACAAAATATAATTCTCTTTAACCAGCATGATTAGTTTTTTATCAGGATAGAAATAGTAAGCCACTTCGCTGATGATACTTTTTATTACAAAAATTTCCCCAATAAGATAGCCTCTCACTCACTAGCCGTTTACAGGCTCGTTTTCGCGCTTGCAGGAGTCGGCACTACGAAGATGACTCCTCCATTGTGTTCGGTCGTTGTACCCCATGTCTGGTATGCTGCGTTTCGTCAAGTCCTTCGCGACACTCTCCAACCTGGTCCTCTTTGGCCTTCATCTTCGCCTTGTTCCTAGTACCACCATTTCATTGCCGCTCTTCAGTTCATTTTCTTCATCGCGTCGCATCATGTGGCCATACCACATGAGCCTCACAAGTTCAAGGCAGTGTTCTGCAATTTCGACTTTCATCATTGATCATATTTCGTCATTTCGTTTCCTCTCTTCGGTCTTAACTCCACACATCAATCTCAACATTCTCATTTCGGCAGCACATACGCGTCTGACATCTTCGGTCTTCGGTGCCTACACTTCGCTGCCATAAGTCATTGCAGGTCTCGCGCATGGCTTGTAAAGAGCTTCTTTCGCTCTATTGGATATGCCCTTGGTATTTAGAATTGCTGACAGCTCCCTGAATGTATGCCATCCGGTCCCAATGCGCGTTGTTGTAGTGGCTGTCGATCCTCTTGTTGATATCATATCGCCAAGGTAGCAGAATTGGGACACTAGTTGGATGCTGTCACCAGCCAGTGCTACTTCTCAGCAGGGACAGTGCTGTCTTGTGTCCCGCTCTAGTACATACCACACATTCTAATCTAGTTTCTTTGTTCTTTGATTTTGAACAACCGTAAAAGTTGCCCTTGATTTTTGAACAACATTTATGGACCAATTTCTTGCATGAGTTGCTTTCGATGGAATTGCTTTTCGCTCTTTTCTTGCAGCATGCGCATGGGTCAACTCCAGCGCTTCATATCATATTTTCACCTGAGGTGGTCATCTTTTTTGTCTTTGTCACATTTGATTTTATACATTCACTGTGCAGTTCTTCTTGTCCAGATATCGTACTCATCTTCCCTTGATCGATTCCTCCATCGAGGCAATATCATCCGCGTAAAACAGTTCGTTTAGATTGTCAGTTCTGGTACACTTTGTCACCTCATCCATAATTATGTTGAATAGTAATGGACTCAAGACAGAACCTTGATGGGCACCCGCATTTACTTGGAAGGTTGATGACGTTTCATCTTCAATTGAGACATTTGTCTCTGAATTTTGGTACATCTTCATTATTACTCGTACTTCACTCTCTACTACTCCTTTACTGAGCGACGCTCATTCTAGCACATTTCTTGACATGCGGTCGAGCGCCTTGTCTGGGTCTATGAGGAACTGCGAGAGGTCGTGAGGCGGCGATTATCTTTTCAATCGTTTGATGGACTATAGATATGGCATCGGCAGTACCTTTCCTCATTCGAAACCAAATTGTGAGCCCTGAAGCTCAACGATTTTCCATAGCCACTTTTCAAACAGTTTTCAACAACCATTCCATGTTCAAGCAATTTGATGGAACGACAGCGACAACAACTCAGTGCATCTCCATTTCCTTTATGTAGCTGTGTAAGTAAACTCTTTTTTCCATTCAACTGGCATATCTTCACCCTTTAGCAGCCCATTTACTGTTTTTCTCAATTCGGCGGCAGTTACATTTTCGCTACATTTTAACATTTCTGTATTCATGCCCGCAGGTTCGACTGCTTTTCCGTTTTTTCACTTCTTTCAGAGCAATTGTCATTTCTCCTACATTGATTCTTCTTCTACTGGGTCGTTGTTTGGCAATTCGTTGTCCCATTCATTTTCCGTGTTCAACAAAGCGTCTTCATGCTTCCACCATTCTTCTTATCTTTCCTAAACGTTCAGATCAATTCGGAATATCTCTTTCTTGCCTTCTAAGCAAGCACACCCTTTTGTGTCGAAAGAGCTCTGGTCGTAATCTCTGCCATCAGCTGATAAACGACGTCATTGACAGAGCCCTCCACTACATCTACATGCCAACTGTCCTGGAACCCAATGCCCTTCTCCACAGTGAAATCTCAAACCCGATGACATAAACGTTTAGGCATGAACCTGTAGCAAACGACTCGCGTGGGACGTGATTTGTGCTCAGCCAATGGTCAAATCATGAAATGCTCTTTCTGCGAGCGGTTCCTCATCCGTGGCGAATAAGGTCGAATTGAGGAGGCAAAGAAGTACCAGAACATGGAAGCGGACATTTTCTTTCAGGCTTTCTCATTGGAAACATTTGCTGGCATAGGGGAATCTGCAAGACACTTCATCTCGAGGCCGTCAGTGCCATTTCATTAAAAACTGGTAGCAACTCCTCTTGCGCAGTATCTGACCCAGCGGCTTTCTATCGCGATATAGATCGGCAATTACGAATGTTACAAGGAGACTCTGCCTGCTCCTGGAAATACCCTGCATCCAGCTTATCTCTGATTTTTGCACATGCATGTTATTCCACCTAATGTAATTTTGCACTATTTTCAAATCGATTTTTATGAAATAATTAATAATCTTCTTCGGCGTTAGTCCCGCGTTGCTGTAGGGTCCGCTCCCCCGATTCGTTGTCTCAACTTCTGTCGGTTGGGGCTATGTGCGGGTGAAGACATGTTGCTATCAGGTCATGGTGAATGACTTCGATCAATCTCTGCTTCGGCTAGCCTCTCGGTGTTCTCCTACGGACGTTGAGATTAAAGGCGATCTTGGCTGTTGTTTCTTCGTTGGCACGTAGGAGATGCCCGTACAGGCGGCATTCTCGCATTTTCTCCGTTATCGGCGCTACGCCGGTACGTTTCTGTAAGTCTTCGGATGTGGTCGCGCTGTGTGACACCGGCAATTCTGCGCAGCATCTTTGTCTCCATGACGGCCAATTTTTGCTCCGATTCTTTTGTTATGGGCCAACACTCGGGTATGTGGATGGTAGCAGGTCGCACGACTGTCCTGTAAATCTTTGACTTCAGATGGTCATTGATCTTGTGGTCACACAGGACGCCGGTTCAGCTGCGCCACTTGCACCAAGCAACCCTGGTGCGAGCGTTTACTTTATTCTTGATATTGCCATCGGTACTAATCATTGGGCCGAGATATTTGAGCACGTCTCGCCCGCACTGAATAATCGGAACGCAATTGACATAGAAGTTCTCCACTTCTTGATATATTTTCATGTCTCTTGCCCAACCATAAAAATCTTATAGCAATTGCCATGCTCGTAGCGTGATACCTGACACTCACTGAAGCCATGATGTCAATGAAAAAAAGGTGAATGTGCCTTATGGTCACTTCTCGCGGTATGAAAGATGTACTGGCATATGGCAAGAAGCTCGAGGAACAAAATAAAACAGTGCAGAAAATCGAGGTGGGCGACGATGAGGGCCTTGTTGGAGGATTTGTCGAGGAAGATGCATCGCAGCCGTGGCACTCGGCGGCAGCGTTCGACGATGCCGACTTTCTCGATGACGCTGCCACTGCATGTTGGGTGTAGATGAATAGACATTTAAGAAAAAAATATATTCCTGACATCCCGGTTTTCGGAATTGATTTTGTCTTGCACATGGTGTATGTATAGATGCATATATAAAATGAAAATGATTAATGAATCTTCACTGTATGCTGGGCCGTACCTGTGGTAATACTGAAATACTAACACGTCATGTAGATACATGGTTTCAAAGAATATCAACATAGAAAATCTAGATCCGATCATGTTCATACATAAAATGACAAAGTTTAGCATTTTATCATCAACAATGGTGCTCAAAAGATCTCCAAAGATGAATTTTAGATAGAACACTTTCGGGTCCCTACAGGATCATAAACATTTTTCTTAAAAAAACACTGTTGCAACATATAATTAGTATAGGGTATGGCATACGGCGATCCGCTTCGCTTAGCTCCACACCGTATGTCATACCCTCCGAATTTTCTGAATTTTTTCCGATATTTTCCAATATTTCACAAATTTTTCACACTTGTGATTTTAGCGAAAATTTGCAAAAAAAATTTACGTAGTCTAAGAATTTCAAAAATTTACGTAGTCTGAAAATTTACAAAATTTATGTAGTCTTTTCACATAGTCTAAAAATATCAGAAGATTGTATTCAAAATATTTATTAAAAAATGGAAACCTCAAAAATGGAAGAAACTTCGAGAATATATCCTTCGTTAATAAAAGAACGTTGTTCTACTTTAATGGACATTGAAAAGATGAACATTGAAAAACACAAAGATAGAGTTAGGTATATGAAAGATAAGGAATCACAATTTTTATTAAGATTAGAGCATTATAAAAAATTAAGAAAAAGATGGTCTAAAGTTAAGAATGTAACACAAGGTATTGGAATATTTTTAACAGTAAGTTTAGGTGCTCTGACTATTGTCATTTCTTCTGGCGCTCTTTCAATTCCTATTATTGCTACTGCTTTGCACTCAGATGATCACTCAATTGTAGAGAACATCTGCTTCTCGCATTCATGAAGCAAAGCATTTCAGAACAAAGAGCTGTTACCCCCCCCCCACTTAAACATTTGAAGGACGTGGAATATCTATATCCAGCAAATCCTGCTCCAGCTGCAGTGCCATGAAACAATACACAACAACAATAATCGATATGGCTATTTCAGACAATTGTGCTGGAGTCTTATTTAATTTAACAGTGTTTCTTGTCAGTGAAGGTTGTACCAAAACGCTCTCGTCCTATATTTCTCAAAATGAGTCAAGATTTTTCCACTACTCAATCAAAGTTTATCAGAGAAATTTGCCAAATTTTTTCTGTGAGATCGGAAATTTGTTTATATCTTCAGAAAAACACGGTGATTATTTCGAATTTGTTAGAAAGGAGACTGCGAAATGCCCTCATTTGTTATATCCAAACTTCATCGGAGCATCACGGATAGAAAGAAAAAATTTCAAGAAAAAGCAAAATGAAGATAGAAGACAATAACAGTTGCCGCTGAGGATGAACAAATTATGTCAAGAATTAATGGAGAATATTGTTGAAAGTTTTGAATTTACAGATTCTTTGGAGAATTTTATAGAGCTAAATGGTGGAAAGGATAATACAATTGAAAACTTGCATAAATTCTTAACACATGAAAAAAGAAACAATTCACTCAGTGTCATGTGTAAATTTTTTATCGGCGAACACATCAACCATCTGCTGACTCTTTGTGGTAATGACAAAACATATTTTTATAGTCTTTTGAAGAAAAATCAGATCAATTATTCACGCACCGAAGTTTCATTTGCTATGAAATTAGGAAAATTAGACGGCAAATTTCCTCAATTTTATAGAGTGTCTGTTCCTCTTAGACTTTTAAAATGCAACCTAACCATATTGGAAGATTGTCTGCAAAGTGATGGAGTATTTTGGTGCGGCAACTAGATTTATTGTGCTCAGCAATTGTGTGACATTCAAAATGATTTCATTCTTTTCCTAAACAATGGTGCGACATTCAGTGTGCGTCTTTCAGTTACAATGCCGCGCTTCAACTAATCAAATCGCGTCCACGCGTGGACATATGCAATGCTATTTCATTCTTTTCCTAAACAATGGTGCGTCATTCAGTTACAATACCGCGCTACAACTAATCAAGTCGCGTCCACGCGTAGACATGAATCGTGTTGTAAAGAAAACTTATCATTTTTGAATCTCTCTCTTTTATATGCAATGCTATTTCCTGTTATACATGTACATGCAATTACTATGCCATTCAGTTACAATACCGTGCTTCAACCAATTAGATCACGTCCACGCGTGGTCAAAATGTTATATGCATGCGTAACTTTGTATCGGTTATTTGATCAAAAGGGAGATGTAGATTCCTCTTCTGTCAAAGTTTATGAACAGTATGTGTTAAAACATTATTTTATTTTCTGTTATAAAATTGCTTGTTTTCAAATTTAAAGAACAAAATATGTTAAATATATTATTTTTGTAAAAAAATGAACAACGAAAATGAGACAACGAAAAACTTAAACATTGAAGACTCCGAGCTTAGCTCGTCGACCTTCGGTTGCTTCTTAAAACAATGCGGTAAACAAACAACTACGAATTTCGATTTAAATAAGATTGCAGATCATTTAAGAATAAAAAATTTCCACGTCTTAATGAGAGTTGAATTACAATTGATAAAAAATGTACCTTAAGTGAATTTTGTAACAAATCTTCACACATCAGACCAAAAAGGAGTACATTGGTCAGCAGGGCAAAAGAATACTAATGTAGAAAACTATTGGTTCGACTCATACGGACTTCCCCCTACAAATGAAGTAAAAGAAATACTGGGAAATAGAATTTATAATACATTTCAAATTCAAAAACCGGGAACTACTTATTGCGGACAATTATGTATTTACGTTTTATACAAATTGCAAAAAGGAGTACCATTTCTAGATATTATGTTAGAATTGAATAATGATAATTAAAGTTCAGTCTTTTATAATTCATTTTCATAAAATCTACCTTTTATTTCTTCATTATCTAAGTCTTTAATTCAACAGTTTTATTGTTATTCGTTTGCGACATTTTTAATTAAAAAAAATAAGTTAAGAAAAAATTTTAAGTTAATAAAAAGATTTTAAGTTACCAAAAATTTTAATTAACTTATTCTAACCATCTTTCCATTAAGAATTTCAATAGAATATTTTACATCTTCTAGCAGTAAACCATAAGCCATCAATGAAGTTGTGAAATCTTTCTTTTCAATATTAATTGTTACATCGCAACCATTTTTGACAATATCTTCAGATTGTGCTCTTAAATCGAAACAAAACAGGATATAAATGTCTCCAATCTCCAGGAGTTAATTGTGGTTCAACTCCTTATTCTATACAAGGATTTCTATAAGCATCATATCCTTCCATAAATTGGTTATTGGTATCATCGAATCTTAATGGATCAATAGGATTTAGGGTTTGATTTAAAGCAACTTGTAAACTTCGAATTGTGTTAATATGGAAAAGATTGTTGTTCTTATCAACACTTGGAGAATCATTTCTTTGAAAAGTTAGTAATAAATATCTTTGAGTATTTGATGTCCTTGTGAAATGCTAGTTAAATCTTTGTTCTGAAAAAGTTACAGAACTTGCAGTACGCTTTAGAAAATTTACTGGAACTGGTTTGTTGGTGTTTAATCTTTTTGCAATAGTTGATTCCACCTCTAATCTAGGAGTAACATGTTTTATCCACCATTTAGGTCTATCAATTTTTAAATATACTTTTCTTCCATTCTTACCATAAAAGATTAATTCATTATTTGCTGTGCGATGAATTATTAATTTAAATTTTAATTGATATGATATTTTGTAATAATCTAAATATCCGAATAATGGAGACAATGACCAATTTACTGTCTGTTTCCTTTTTTTGTTAAACTCACGTCTGTCTTTATATGCAGTATTGTTTGTTTTATTTAAATGATTTGCAATATTTTCTACATCTTTCGCAATTCCTGCTGCATCTGTTTCAGCGTGAGTTAAATCATATACAATTATTCCATCATTATTATCTGGAAACCAACCTTCGATTTCATGCTTTTTATTATTTTCACCAATTGTAACAAATCGAAGCATTGTATCAATTACACCTGGAGAATCACTTATTGTTTCTATATTTTCAGTTGCAACATCTAAACGCATTTGTGTAAATAATCTTGGAACGAAATTATTCTCTAATGCAATATTATCGGTCTGGTAATGGTGTTGTAAAATTAGCATCACTATATAAAGAATATTCACAGCGTAAAAAGGAATCAGGTAAATATAAATAACTTTGTTGATTGTCAACTTCAAAGATTAAATCTCCTCCAGTATTCCCTCTACCTGAAGAGCCAGGATTCATAGCAACTCTTACATAATCATTCTTTCTTTGATTATAACTGACGAACGGAGAATCGTCTAATTTAAATTTACTTTCAATCAGGAGAGACATTTTTATAAAAAATAATTTGGCTTTTTTGTTTTTCTCAAAAAAATAATTTCTTAGGATTCATTTTTTGAATATGTTATAGAATTTGTAAAAAAAATATTTTCTTAGAATTTCTAAAGATATTTTCTTAGGTTTCCTTTTCGAATACATTTTAGAATTTTGCTAAACCATTACCTCATATTTCTTCAACTGATTTCTTAACTTGTTTATTTTCCTCATGTTTACTATCAGCTGCTATGTTAGCAATTTTGTTTTTTGTTTCCTCTGAGAGTTTTTTTAAATTTTTTTAGTTCTTCAGAATCATTCTTAAGTTTACGAATAGTTTCTAGTTGTTTAAATTCGTTTTGAGACTTAACAGCATTTGATATTGCACTAGCTGTACTACCTGTAGCAGCTGCTCCTTTTGCGGCAGATGTAATTAAATCTTTATTATTTTTAATAACATTAACGATCCTTCCTATACCAGAAAATATTCCATCTCCTTCTTTTTGAACTGTTTCTGCATTGTTATAATGGTAAACAGATTTCATGGATGGTTCATGTGCAATTTTTTGATTTGAAGAAAGATTGTGTTTATAAATTATAGGCACTTTTTAGGATTCAATTTAACTTTTGGGGGAAATTATTTTAAAAAGGAAAAAATAATTTTAAAGGAAAAATTTTTATTTATTTCCGTTTGGTTGATACTGAAATTAAATCTTTATTATTATTTGAAATAATCTTATTAGTTTTACTGGCATTTGAAAATATTCCATTTCCTTCTGTTTGAAATGTTTTTGCATTGTTATAATGAAAGATAGGTTTCATAGATGGTTCATGTGCAATTTTTTGATTTGATGAAAAATCTTTAAGATTGTGTTTATGAATTACAGGCATGATATATTTTTATAAAATTAAATTTATATTAAATTTTTTAAATTTTTATATCCCCCGTTTTTTAGTAGGAAACAGAGTTTTGTCTTTTAATAACCGGTGAATTACTCTATTAACTTGGGTTTGTACTTTACTCAATGCATCAAGTAGAGTATGATGAGTTTTAATTTCTTTTTCATTCACTTTTAATTTTTTCTCACTTTTCTTTAATTCTGTTTTTAAAGCATTCAACTTAATTTTAAGAACATCTAACTGCTTTTTAACACCATCTAATTGTTCTTTATTTTCTTCAGATTTTTCTTGCAAATTTTTCTTTAATTCATTTTCGAAATTAATTTTCATATTTTTTATTTGTTCGACTATTTGATTAATTGCTTTTACTTCATTTATCAAATGATTTTTTTTTTAATTTGTTGAGTAATTTTAGAACTTAATTCATTCACGGTGTTTTGGAATGTAGTTTGTAACTGATTTAAATTTTTTTAATTCTTTCAGGAAGTTTTTCTATTTCATCTTCTAATTGTTCTTTCAATAATTTTATCTGATGTTTATTTTTAATAACTGCAGATTTTAAATTTACAGAAAGTAATATTAAAATTTTTGATTGTTCCGAATTTTTTTAAAAAGATTTGCTATATTTACTTCTAGCTCTTTATCCTTTTTATCAACTTTTTAATAATTTTTCGTTTAATGATTTGTCATTTAAGTTCATGCAACTTTAATTCATTCATCAGTGGAACCAAAACATTGTTTATATATTTTTCTTTTAGATTATTTATCTGTGTATCAACATATTGTTTATTTGTTAACTCTGTATTTTGTTGAGGAAGAATAGAAAGATGTAATGGGCCTGATAATACATCGCCAGTTTTCGTGATATAATTTTCTATTTCTATTTCAGATTCTCGATTATTCGGGATGTATGCACCTCAACCGGCATTTGGTAACAACATTCTTTAACAATAAAAAATAATTTTTTTTCTAATAAAAATAAATAGTGGAAATGTGTCAAATTTGTAAAATGCGTTTTACGAATCAAGCGTTATTATATTCTCATATGAAAAACACACCATGCGGTAAACATATGGAACAACATCAACAAAATATTCAACAATTACAACATTTGTTTATACCTCAACAAGGACAAAATCTTTATAGAGCCAGAAAAAATAACGTAGTCCAAAATAATCATGTAGGTCAAAATAATGATTTAGTTCCGAATAATCATGTAGGTCAAAATAACTATGTAGATCCAAATCAGGAAGAAGTTCATATGCCTCAAAAAAAATTCTTCAATGTATGGAATCCAGGAAATCCATGGAATGTAATGCAAAAAATATATGTTCTAGTTGTAGTAAAAATATAACGTCTATAAATTTCGCACGTCATTTAAAATTATGTGAACAACCGGAGGAGATTAAAAACGATAAATTGAAAGATCAGCTATGTCGTAATTGTAATAAATATTTTACAAGACAATGTACAAATTGTCAAATTATGAAACCTAAGACAGAGTTCTATGATAGTAAATACCAATGTAAGGATTTTTTTAAAAGAAAAGTAAAGTGTAGAGCTTGCCAAAAAAATATGAAGAAAAATTTTCAAGACATGTAACACTTTGTCCTAATTTAAATATGAATAATAATTTATAGATATAAGGTATCTTTCAGATAAAAAATAATTTTTATTTATTTATGCTAACATAATTTTTTATTTATATTAAAATAATTCTAAATATAAAAAATAATTAATTTATTCTCAAAAGAGTCTTAAGTATTCCGGAAGGGAGGTGAGCTTCAGACATACTTCTTTTTATTATAGGAACAAAAATTCCGATACATTCCGGAGGTCCTAGAGAGGTATTTGACACTCAATAGAGTGTAAGAATATGAGTCCGGAATTAAAATTTAGATTTATAAATTTTTTAAGAAAAAAAAATGGAAAAAGAAAATTTAGAAGAATTATATTCTCCTATATTAGCTAATGATTATGAAAATATTCCAAATAAAAGTACTCGTAGTAATAAAAATACACGCAGTAATAAAAGTACTCGTAGTGCTTATGCTACTAATAATGAATTAAATTACAATGCGGATGATTTTCAAGATACGAATTCTCCTCAAGATATGCATAATTTTCAAGATATGCCTAATCTACCAAATGACATTTATTTAGAAAATCTTGATAATCTTCCGAATAAATATATTCTGAATAAAAAATATTTAGGAAGTTCACCGAAAAAAAAATTTTCCCAAAATGCTAGACCACTAAAAATACCTCTCCCAGATCTTACACGTCTTTGGAATTTTATAAAACTATATTGTATAACCAATTTTTTTATAATTCTTCTTATATATCTTTTCTGTTGTTTTTAAAATAAATTAGGTTTCTTTCAAGCAGAAGAACAAAAGAGGATAAATTTTTATAAACAAGAAATGAAAAATTTTGAAGGATGGAAAGAGGAAAAGGATAAAAAAATATTCCACAAGGTAGATTTAATCAAGAAAATTTGCATTTCATTGTTTGCGGTAAAACTGGAAGTGGTAGGACTACATTTATTAAAAAATACATGAAAGAACAATTCAAGGATCAAACAATAGTACATATTTTCCGTATGCATAAGGATGAGTGGCCAAATTTTTCACATATTCATGGTGAAAAAGAGTTAGTTCGGTTAGAAGATATGAGTACTTTTGCTGGAACACCAGAAAAAAATTCTTTATTAATTTTAGATGATGTTGCAAGTTTAGCGAACCAAAAAGACATGTCAGAAATATTTACAAAAGGCCGACATAATCATATACGAATAGTTGTCTTAGCTCATAAAGCTTGTGATGTAGCTAATAAGATTAGAGAAAATATTGAAACTAATTATACAACTACACAAAATAATACAGCATTCTTTGAGGATATCAAGAAAATTATAAAATACCGATGTCCTTATTCAATTATGCACATACTAAATATGGAATAATACGTGTTAATACTATAGCTGAGGAAATGCAAGTATATGATAAAGATTTAAATGTATTAGTAGATACAGCACATGAAATATATAATACAAATCCAGATTTCGATATTAGAATGTTTTCGAAAGTAAAAAAATTATCACCTAAAGCCATAGAAGACATAATAATCTTTTTAGAAAATGAAGCAAAAGTACCACTAACAATTATTCCCGAAACATTTTATTTTTATTTCGATCATTATTTAAATGCAAAATTTGGTATAGCAATACCTAACAGATTAACAAATAATGATACTTTAAAATGTTTAAAAGCTTCAATGAATGATGTTAGAAATGCATTTATAAAAGCAAAACCAATAATATCTGATGCCAAATTTACATTAGATGAAGCAAAAAAAACAATTGAAGATGTAAAACCAATACTAAGCGGCGTGAATGATATTATTAATTAATTATAAAAATTTTTAGATGTAATAAATTCTTGGATGTAATAAAATTTTTATATGTAATAAATTTTTATATGTAATAAAAAAATTATCATTCCCACGTGTCATCATCATCACTTAAATTACATTCATTGTAGATTTTTTGAAATATTTCACATTGTATATTTTCTCCGTCATAAGGTAACATAATACCATATTCATCAGGTGCTTGACGTCTAAGAATATTTATTTGACCAGAAAATCTTTTTTCTTCAGTGTTATTATTTTTATCAGGAATACTAATTCCAGTTTCTAAAGATCTTTACCATGGCTTATTAACTGTAGTCGATGATGTTTCACCAGAATATAATTTTAGAAAATCTTCTACTTTTACTTTATTTTGTGAATATCCTTTAAATGTTTACTTTTTACTGAGTCTTCCTTGTTCATCTACAGTGATGCAGTATTTTACTTTAGGTGCAATAAACATTGCAAAAATAATTCCACCATTTCCATAATCATTTTTTCCTTGACACAATTCTCCCCCAACAAATCCAGCAGCATCTAATTTATTGAAGAGTTCATTAGAAATGTATATTGAATCAGTATCTGTATAATATATGTATTTTTCTTTGAAACCATTAATTTCTAAAATAAAATTATTCATAATTCTTCTAGAGTGAGAAAGAATGAAAGAACCTAAATGTGACGACATGAATGATGTAGATTTGTTTTGAATATTGGCTTTAAGAAATTCATCATTTTCCATTTCTACTTTCGCTAAGAATTGTTCATCATTTATTTTTTCGTAATCTTTTAATTCTTAAGTAATTTTTTTGTACTTTCATTCCATAAATGATATTTAGTGGTTATATGTTTTTGTACAGTTTTGCCATATAGTGAATTCATCAAAAATTTAATTAACTCATCGCCTACAGTATTTCCTTCTATTTTATATTTTTTTCTCAAATTAAAAAGTTTTTCAATATATTTTCGAAATGGTGAAACTTGATAATTTTCTTCATAGATTATGCCATCTGTAATAGATAAGATTTTTCCGCCACATCTAACAATTTCTTGTATGTCTACAGAAGTTAATACATCACAACATATACCATTCCTACACCGGATTGCTTTTACATGAGAATTATTATTTTGATTTTTAACTTTATCTTTTGTAGGAACTGGTTGAAAAAACATATCATTCGGATATTGAAACACAACTGAAAATATTCCAGTTTTAGGTCTAAATGTTTGAGTATTAAATTGATATAATATTGTTTGCTCTTCTTCGTCTTGGCTAAATTTTCTAGCTGATTCAGCTTTAGGGTATTCTAAATTTTCATCATACATAGCTGATGGATATAATGATGTTGCGTCAAAACCCATTAGGAATTCATTATGTTGTTCGAGGAGTTTATGTTCAATTTCTTTACAAAGATCATTCTTGTCCTTTAACTGATTATACTCTTTCATTAAATCTATTAAATTATTTCGAGGTAAATATTGTTGTAATATTGGTATCACGATGTTACAAAATGGAGATATGTAATGTCTTATATTTGCTGAAACTCTTCCACCTTTAACAGATTTTCTAATATAATTTCTAGCCCATAAATCAGTATGAGAATGTATTTTCTGTATTATTATTATTTTGTACACTCTTCATCCAACCATTGAAGGTTAAAGCAGAAGATGTTAAATTAGTAGTTATATCTTTTCCAACTAAATCTTGCATAACATTATTATATTTGAAGATACAAAATGCTAAGGAAAGAACATCATTAACTAAATATGGTTTCCATTCATTTTCTTTTTCTTTATAATTATCATGTGTTATTTCTCCAATTTCATATTTTAATTTACACACATTGGTAGGAATTTTAAAATTCTCACACCATTCACGTGTTGATAGCTACATTTCCTTACAATAGTTTGTAGTGCTAGTGTACCTCGAGGTGATGATTTTTTAATATTTTTTTTACCACAAGATCTTTGAATATATTTACTAACATTTTCGGTTGTATAAGGATTTTGTAATGAAGCAGTTAATATTCCTCTTGAAGTTTTAAGTGGTGCTTTAGTTAATTTAAAATTAGCTTTTATCGGAAAATAGGAATCACAACCTGATGAATTGTGAGCTATTAAAGTTACTTTCGAATAATTAAATTTTCCACGAGTTTTAAAAAATTGGTGTATTGGACATTCATCAGTTCTCGTAAATATTTTCACACAATTTTGAAGTTTATTAAATTCTGTTTCAGTTAAATTATTATACTCATTAATTTGTTTCTTAAGTTTTTTAATTTCATTTTCATCTTTTGATTGTTGATTTTTAATCATGTCACTTAACAAACGTCTGTATAATTCTTTCAATCTTTGCTTTGGTAAACAACATATAAATCTATTGAAATTGATAGCACCTAAAGCATAAGGAATAGGATGAGCTGTTGAACATCGAGGATCTGGATGAGTATCGAGATCCCAAATATTTGTTGAAGCATAGTCAATTGATTTCTTTTTTATAGTTTTATACGGAAGTGTTGTTAAATTTTCATCATTAACTGTTTCATATATTGGTTTGAAATTATTTTCAATTTCTCTAATAGCTTTTAATTAATGAGATTTATTAATTAAACAATAGTGACCAATTGTTGAACCTTCGTGGAAATAATTGTAATAAACATATTTATGAGTAGTTGTAATACCTCTAGGATTTAAATGACGATTGGCAGGACTATAATATTGAACACATTCTCCAAAATATTTATTGAACTGAGAAAATTTGCAAGTTGACATTACTCCTGTTCTAGAAGTGGCTTTCTCTTTATATAAAAAATTATTAAACATTTCTCTCATAATTTCGTCTTGTTCTTTACTGAAACCACGTAAAACATTATAACATTTTATGAAGCAGAAATCTTCGGAAGGAATATAACAATACTGTCCGATATATTCTTTGATTCTCTTTTTCAAATTAATACCAGCACCTCTATGTGATCTTTGAACCAACTTCATTCCAAAATCTTCATATTTTATATTTCCTGTAAAAATCCATTCATTACTATCTGATTTCTCTTCTAGATTAGAAAACCATGTTTCAAATGATTTTTTACTATAGAAAGTTGCGTAAAAGTTTTGAATTATATTTTCACTATCTTCAATAACTTTTCCAAGTAAAATAATAATTTTACCATTTGCCAAAAGTTTACGTATATCATTTACTACATTAATAAAAGATACATTTTCATATTTAATTTCATTCGGATTAAAAAGATTTACTAAATCCTCTCCCACTTCATCCTTGATTCTCTCATCTGAAAAATATCAGTAATAGGAGTTTCTTTTTCATTTTCAGCTATACGTTCAATATCTCTATATTGTTTTTTAAGTTTTCAAAAATTTATTTTTTTGTTTTTTCTTCTAATATTACTCGCATTTCTAATAAACTTCTTTAATCCATCTATATCTGATTGAAACTTGAATTGAAATTCAGTCATTTGTTTTTTAAGCAAATCTAATTTAGTCATTTGTTTTTTTATTAATTCATCAATAATAGATTTCGGACCTTTATTCATTTTGCAATTTATATTTTCTAAAGAAAATTATGATTTTTTTTATTTAAAAAAATTTTGATTTTTTTATTTAAAAAAATTATAATTTTTTAGTTAAAAACAAAATTATGATTTTTTTATTAAAAGAAAAATTATGATTTTATTTTAAAGTCTGAAATAAATAAAGGTACATTCAATTGTCGTAATGTTTTTAAATCATAAACTGTTAAATGTTCTTTTTGAATTAACCACCATAAATTATTAAAGGCTAAAAATACTCTAAAACTTCTTAAACAAAGTGGAAAATCATTTGTTCTCTTATAACTTTTTTTACCATTTTTTATTGTATAATCTTTAACGAATTGCATATATCTGCGATGATGATAAAATTTAACTTCTTTCTTCGAATTTACAGGATTTGTAGGGTGACGACAATTTTTTAGGACTGGTACATGTTCTATCTTGTACTCATTCCACATTTTTTATTTTTTTAATAAAAAATTTCAATACAGAAAAAATTATTCAAAAATATTTTCGATGACTCTATCATGTATTTTTTATTAATATTAATTGTAGTGAAACCATAATCTTTTGACCAACAATTATTACACGATTGTTTAAAGTCATCTTTATCTCTTATACATAGATCTCTTAACGAATCACTTAAGTTTCTTGAATTAATTTCAAATAGTATAAATATATTTGCATTCTTTCTAATAACACTTCCGTCTAGTGAATACATGCTTTGTGTTAAATAAAAAACACTACAGTTATTATGTCTACCTCTTGTAGAATAATTTCTCTGAATTGTCTAATTTCTGTCATTGACACAATCATCAAAAATTACACAATGTTTCATTCTTTTATCTAATTTACAAGGATCTTCCATATTACCACTATTATCTATTAATGGTATCGTTATATGTTTATTTATATGAGATTCTACTAATTGTTTATTTTTCGCTGCTTCTTCACACCACGAACTTATTTCCTCTTCATATTCAGAATTTTCATATTCTTTGAATAATGAAGCAATTGCTGTTTTTTTAAGATTATTTTCAAATCCATATTTTAAAAATTGATAGACGGGTTGTTCTGCTGTTGTTGTATAAATTATAAGATTGTTATAATCCAAAAAATTTGGAGTCGTTAAAATTTTAAATAATAGTTATGTTTTTCCACATCCTGATCTTCCGCAAATAACTGATAAAACTTTATTGGATAGATTTCGATGATGATTGAATTTCACTTTTTTATTTAATGGTAGGTTTGTAGAAATTTCCTCACTCATTTTTTAAGACGATATTTTAAAAAACAAGCTCATACTTCTCTAACCAAAAGATCTATCATAATCTCCTCACCTCCAAAATTTATTTCTTGTCCTTTCTCATCCGTAATTCTAATGTTAATGTTGTTAATAGTTTTTCTTGTAATAGGGAAATATATTAATGTTTGTGGAATTACATTTAATCTATAACCAATGGGTACAGTAAAAGCTGGAAAACTGAATATTAAATTTGAAAGTTTACCATTTTTATATCCTCCTTCAATAATGTCACAATGTACAACAATTGAATTCATTTCAGTTATTTTAGGAATCTTCTCACCTAAATGATAACCTTGTCTATAGATTTGTTTATTAAATCCCGATAGTTTTGATAATGATCTATCATGATTAAAATCAACTTGATGATTTTCGTCTAAAGTAAGAGAAAATTTATTAACTGCTGGTTCAACTGCGAAATGTAATTGTTTGTTATCTTTAAATGGTATACCTAAATGTCTCTTAATATCATTTGATATTGATTCAACTTCGTAAGAACCAGGAAGAAAAGTTAGTATTTTCCACGTTTTACCTTTATCAGTAGAATATCTAAATTGATCATTCACATCTTTTATAACGTTTTCAATAGTGTTAAATGTGGAAAAACTAGTTAATGCAATTTGATAATTTTTATTTTGTTCCAAATGTAGAATGGGTTCTAAATCACAAGTGTGTGATGAAGTAGTTGTTATAATTTTTAACGTCGTACTAAATTTTGTTGAACCCAAAATCTCTGTTAGATTTTCTAAATGATTATTAATTTTTTCTAAATCTGCTGAACACATTTTTTAGTTATAATATTTTTTATTAAATATTTTTTATAAAAAAATTTATTAAATATTTTTTTATAAAAAAAATTCAAAGCAACATATTTCAGCTATACTTTTCTAATTCTCTTCATTTAGGATCTTCCTTTCTAATAGTCTTTTTAATATGGCATGAATTTCATTGAAACTAGAATTATGTCCTTCTTTTATTGCAGATATTAAAATATTTAATCTATTTAGTAATTCTTGTGAATCATCTGGTAAGAATACAGTTGTTTCAGTTTTAAAACCTTTTCCTACTTTAACTCCCGTTGATAATAAATTTTCTAATTGTTTATAACGTCTAAGAGATTTTACTGCACCAACTCTATCTAGCATAGCTTTATATTTTATAAGATCTTCTACGGCATATTTTTTTAAATCTGCTGCTCTTGAAAGATCAACAAAATTTCTATCTAAACTAATAGGTGATTTATCTGTTGAAAAAATTAAATCCCGTAGAGGTTGTGGAAATATTTCTTTTCCACCAAGATAAAGTCTTGCAAATCTTAAAACAAAGTAGAATGCTCAAATAACATAGATTTTGGTATTTTTTTCTATATTTGCTCCTAACAATCCATAATCATCTAATAATGTTTTAAGTATTGGGTCTGTCATATTTAGTCGGCTATCCTGATTAGCAAGTTCTTTTTCAAGAGTTTTAAATGGTTCCATAGTTTTTTCAAAATCAGTTTTTACTTGCTCGGTTTGCTGCATTTTTTCTAACATATCTGATTGAATACCAACTTTTATTATTCTATGCTGAGTATGATTTTCTTTCATGGTATTTTTTGTTTTATTAACTCATCCAATTGTTGAATTCTTTTTTGATTATCAGCTTTAATTTTATCCATTTTATATGTTATTTTTTTATATTTTATTTATTTTTTAAAATATAATACTTGAATTTTGTGCTAACATTGGAATACAACAAAAACATTTTACTGAACAAATAATTTTTTTATTGCTTTGTCGTCTAAAATTTTTTCGTCTAAAGTTTTGTTTAATAAAGTTTTTAGCTCTTCTAAAAATATTTTATCATTTTCTTCATTAGAAATTTTACCATCCTATCTTGTCATTAACTTGTGTCTGTAATTGAATTGATATTTTATTAGCTTCATTAGCTATTTGATCAAATTTTTCAATCTCATCTAACGTGATAACATTATCATCACATACTCTTTGAAAGTAATAAGGCAGTTTATCATAAGCTTCTTTAACGTGAGAATGTTTATTTTTTAATGATTTTCGTTTCTTGGCAATTAAGTAATTGAAGATTTATCTAACATTGTAGCAAGCGAAGTTGTAAAAACACCCGTACCGTTTAAAGCAGTAGCAACGACAGGAATTGTAAGAACTCCCGAAGAAATGACAATAGTCAGAGCACCTAAACTTGGTGCTAAAAATATTCCAATACCTTGTGTTACATTCTTAACTTTAGACCACCTTTTTCTTAATTTTTTATAATGCTCTAATCTTAATAATAATTGTGATTCCTTATCTTTCATATACCTAACTCTATCTTCGTGTTTTTCAATGTTCATCTTTTCAATGTCCATTAAAGTAGAACTACGTTCATTTATTAACGAAGGATATATTCTCGAAGTTTCCTCCATTTTTGAGGTTTCCATTTTTTAATAATATCACAAAATCGTGTTTAGGTAGTTGAAAAAGAAATAGTTAATTAGCCATAAATAAATAAATTATTACCGCAAAGAAAACCAACCCAAATTACGAGCATCTTGATATTAAAAAACTTATTAATAATTCACAAGACTGGAATTGTCTGCTTACCTGACAAGGGTCTGAAGTCCTAATGACTTGATAATTCAAGCAGAATCGTTAATAAACGTTATTATGTAATTGTGACTAGAGGGATAATTCGAGGCGCTATCCTAAACCTTAATCTAAACATCGTGATGACACTTAAGCCTTTCCCATCTGGACCCTATCAGCGTCACGTAACGTTTATCTATATATAATCATAACAAAAGGGAGATTAAACTGAACATGTGAAACATCTGTAGTTGTCTCAAATAACTTAGTTTTAAGTTAGACGTTAAACCCATAGATGAAAATTAAATTTATTAAAGCTTACAAATGAATAAAATATGATAAAAATAAAATAAAATCATATGAAAATTAAATTCAAGAAATGAAATGATGAACTCTTAAATTAAATAAATATTAAAACGAAACGTTAAAAAAGGAGTATAAATGAAAGAAAACATTTTTTTGTGACTTTTAAGAATTATAATAGTTTTTTTGGAAGGTTTTTGAAAGAATTTAAGTCCTTAAAAGGACTGATTATCCGTTCCCCGTGGGTATCTGAGGTCATCAGCAGGTGACTCGGACAGGATTCGCGTTTCGGCCCCTCAACCTGAACGCTCAAACCCATCCGAGCGGGGCCCTGCACATAGAGTGCAGCCTCGACCACACTTTAAAAATTCCTTGTTTTGTTCCTTGTTCAAAATAAATATTTTGAATACAATCTTCTGATATTTTTAGACTATATGAAAAGACAACATAAATTTTGTAAATTTTTAGACTACGTAAATTTTTTTGTAAATTTTCGCTAAAATCACAAGTGTGTGAAATTTGTAAAATAGTGGAAAATATCGGAAAAAATTCAGAAAATTTGGAGGGTATGACATACGGTGCGGAGCGAAGCGAAGC
This sequence comes from Prostheceraeus crozeri, assembly GCA_907163375.1. Lineage (NCBI taxonomy): Eukaryota > Metazoa > Platyhelminthes > Polycladida > Euryleptidae > Prostheceraeus > Prostheceraeus crozeri. The sequence goes on from CAJQUW010007235.1 coordinate 214,384, forward strand.
GCCGTATGTCATACCCTATACTACTCATATAAAAGTAATATTTATAACAATTATGACAAGTTACTTTGTAAGTGACAGGCAGTCTTATCGGTGAAAACTGAAATATTGCGAGTAAATTATATTCTCAGCGACTTGACTGGTAATTTTTATCGTGATAGACCAATTCATTTGAACGTTAAGCGTCTAAATGCAATGTACTTACAGAATATTATATAAACACAAATGCGTGTAATATATAAAATTATAAATTGTTTGCGTTTTGCGTTCAGCATCATTACAGCGGATTTGCACGAAACTGCATGGAAGCGCGGTACTATTACTTGCTGCGCGGAATTTTCAGCTATGTTGATTTGAATCTATTTTTTAATCGTTGTGGAATTTTTGACCCTAAAAATTCAGCAATGAACGTTGAAATGCTTGGATATTTCAGCTTCTAAATTTAGGCCTACCGGACGCATGATGATTGGCCCTTCTGTAAATAGATATTGGAATGGATCCGCATAGGTCAAATTATGACATAATATAAGAATTCCTAAGCATCCAAAACTGCCAAATTGCATACTGTTTGAAAGATGCTGAAAATTATTAATTATTACTTCATCAAGTAAGCGGGCGTACTTTATTTTGTACATTTTCAAATAATTTTTTATGAATTTGCTTCATTTCGGAAATCGTCTTGATAGTTGTCTGCATTTTACAAGTCCATAGTAGGCCATCGATAACAGATGATACTGCGACGTGTCTATCAAACGAATTATTGTTTTAGTTAGTCAATCAAAACTTTATATAGTTTATTGAACAAAAGATTTATTGTACGAGTATCAGGGCTGCGAATACGACTTTTTTCTAGTGGACGCTGATGCGATTTGACGACAATAGCGGTCTCGAAAGCATCAAAATTCATTGCGTCCACGACTGATAGAAGTATCAAAATTTCAATGTTATGGACACTTAAGATCTCATCCCCAATTAGTTACACTACTGCACACATCTTGTTAGATAAAACATTGGAGGTCAAAATGATAGGTTGGAACAATGAAATGCATGACAAGATAAATGCGAGCATGGATGATTCCTGAACGTGAATCCTGGCATGCTCATTCTAGTTTGATATAGTCACTTAACTCAATGCTTTTACTGTCGATTGTTCCAACTTGATTGGGTTCGGCCATTACACCTTATTGCCGCTTGCGAGTTTCCGAATAGTCGAAGATCCTTATTGACATTATTCCTCCATGACTTCTTTGGCCGACTGACTGGTCTTCGTCCTGCTAAGCCTATGGATTGCTTTCGCTTTGGTCAACAACTCATCCATTCTAGCAGTGTACACGAACTATCGCAGACGCCTTCTTCGCACGACGTCGCCATGAGTCCCTCTAACCCAAGACTTCACATTTCCTGTTTAGATATCCTATCTTGAGGAGAGACACAACACATCCAACGCGCAATTCTCATGTCGTTGACCTCAAGCTGCCTCATAGATTCGTTCGTTGAAGAACACGTTCCGCACAACGTTCTTTGGCATCAATATTGCATCGGAAGGGCCCCTTCAGCAATAAGAGTGATGAGAAGAGCTCCTTGCTGACGGTCTTCTCGCCTCGTGATTTCAAATCGTTCACATTTCAGAAAAAATAAAATCATATTTTCCGTTGTAGTGCTTGGTAGATTTCTAATTTTGTTAACATTTTTATCATCTGAGGATCTTGATCTCGATGTCTCAATATGTATCTAGAATGTCCACGGATACTTTGTTATCATCGCATTGCACGACGCGTTTGTTTGATGATTCGGAAAGGCTGATGTTCTCTATTATGCGTGTGTGTACTTTGCGTGCAGTTTTACCGATATACGAGTAAAATCTCGAGATATATCTCGTAGGATATAGAATTGTTGTCATTTTTTATAATGGAAAGTATTGTGCTTGGACATTTAATACTGCAATCAAATTGCATTTTTAGCAGCAGGGCTTGCTTATTTTAGTAATATACGTCATCTCAAAAATGCTGCTTAAGGAAATTATGATTTACTCTGTGTGCTTGTTCGAGAATTCATTTGATTCCAATAGGCTACAGTGAGTTTCCGAATTTAGGTGATCACCAAGTGCTCTAAATAGTTTTAACATTTTATAAAAATTACAATAATTTTTACAAGATTTGCAATAATTTGCAAGATTCGCAAATAAGTAGACATTCCAATATATCTATGAAATTATACTCTACAAATCTAAATACCTTCAAATGTTGTTAGAAAAAGAAAGAAGACTTGAAGATACCCATAGTTTTCAAATGATGCCTCAAGTAAGGTAATGCAGTATTCTATGGTATTAGAATACGTTCACTTCATTGCAGAATCTTGATCAAGCTTGTTATGTCCTGAGCATTGAGCTCTTAAGTGCTCTAACACTACCTAGAATTTCCAGCAAACACCTGATTATTTCTTTTCTTCCATCTGAAAGATTCTTCGATCGACTCCTTCGTCTTTGAATCAGCTAGACGTGAACCTATCCCTTTGTTTTTCTTCCCTCTCCCTGATTACAGTCTTCGCATCTCATTCTGTCGCTCATTACCGTCGTCGGATCTCCGCTTGCATTATTCACAAGGTCGAGAATCTGTTGTAATAATGTATTGAACTCCGTTACTAAGGAGAATGATATAGGACAAACCTTCAACTTGCTTTGAACGCATGTCCGAGAAGAAATCGCTAGAGGTTGGTTGATAGTTATGCCAGTGCGAACCCATATGACTGATGTTTTTCAGTTTTACCATTCGACTGGGACTAGCCGCCAGGGAAATTCAAAATTACTTGCTTTGTTTCGATTGCAACATTATGCATCTATCACATGCTATTATTATATCATATTGTTACTATATTATTATTACACACATTATTACGCATGCTATTATTTTAGAGTTGCATAAAGTTTTATAATTTTTGTAATTCTATGAGTCAAGTATATTTCAATACACTTCAAATTGGCCCAATATTTCAAAGTATAATGCAATTTTGTGATGCGTTTTGCCATGCTTATAACTGGCACTATGAACATAGAAATTTCCTTTTAGTTTCATGAATATTCGTTTCCTCAATCACTACAAAGAAAGTAGGCATGCTACATCGTAGTTCCAATCAAAGCCATAGTTCCCGAAAATCACACCACATTTCAACTGTTTCCTTGCTGCTTATGTAAAGAACCTGAAACCTTTTCCTTGTTCTACTTCCAGCATGATCAGCACATAATTCATCGAGATCTTAAGGCAGAGAATGTATTCTTCACGGGACCACGAAGGGTCAAAGTCGGCGATTTCGGATTTTCTACGTTTGCACGTCCTGATCAGCATCTGACTACCTTCTGTGGTTCTCCTCCTTACGCTGCACCCGAACTGTTCAAGGACGATTATTATCTTGGACCTCTAGTGGATATTTGGGCTCTTGGTATTATGCTGTATTTTATGGTAACCGGATTCATGCCTTTCCGTGCAGACACCGTTGGGAAATTAAAGCGTCTAATTCTCGCGGGTGACTACAGTATTCCTCGTCGGTCAGTGTCGGAGCCATGTAAAGAATTGATCCGCAACTTACTTCGCCACTTGCCTGCAGAACGCTGGAGTGTCTCTCAAATTCGTGCATGTCAATGGCTGGTCACACCAACCTTTCCCACCGCCATGGATCCGTATGAGCTTAATCCTAGGACAAGTAGTGATCAATCAATGCTGGGTAATGATGAAGTAGTAGCTCAAAAGCTCTTGAAGGAGTTAGGTATCACAGGAGAGCACATTGACCGTGCCAAAGGTCGTTGTGCACGCTCCAGTATTACTGGTACCTATCGCATTGTTTTGCATAAAGTACACAAGAAGGAAAATGGAGAGATGCTGGGTGAAGTCAAAGCTGTGAATTCTGCCCTCAGTGTACGCTCTTGTGAGACACCCTTACCACCAGGACAACGTAGACTAAGACAGGTAGCAGAACGAGATACGCAGAGCGATGGAGCATCCACGACGAGCGGTCGTGTCAGCAAAATGTGTAATATTCTGTGACAATTTTGCAAGATTAACAATAGATAAATCACCTAACTCTCACAGATGCATCCGCTGTATCTGTCTCTTGGTTGAGTGGAGGCACATTAAGAATTCTGACAACTGCATCAAATAAAATAATGCAGGACGGGATGTCCAGTATGGCTGTGTATTTGGAGAAGAATCTTGTGAATACTCGGATGATTGCATTGTACGAACCAGGAAGAACATTCGAATTCCAGATGTTGCATCATTTGACTCGTGAGAGCAATAATCTGCAAATTCCTATGGTTGCACCCTGTGCTATTATGTATAGACACTTTTGTACATTCTGATGTTAATTTGTATAACTATGACATCTGATAATTGTAATCCATGACTGTGCATGGATTCATATTTTGTCTTTTTATAGTTACGTATGGCGTACGATTTCTGATAATTGCTATCATTGGTGAAATATTGTGATTTCTGACAATTTTATCATTTTGATGAAGGTTTTAGAGCCGTAGTAGAAGATGCCTACGACGACTCCCAAATCTGCTATGAGGGATAACTCCTCATGTATCCGATGTCCACACTTGTGCTGTTTATCGGTCACATATATACACGTATGCTTATCTGTGATATGAATTACCTTGAAATTTGATCATTCATTCGTAATTATACTAGATTCGATTTCTGGAATTTTAGCTCGAAATTCAATTGAATGTCTATCTTGATATCACAGACATCGGGATTAATTCATGTTACCTTAATTCATCTCGTAGATTGCACTGTATAAATTATTGCGCTTACCGAAGAGGCAGTTTGCTACACCGTGTGGTATATACCGGTATCTGTTTTTTCATCGTAATTACAGACGTTACATTCTGCCATGTTCTCAATGTAGCTCAAAGTAAAAGCTAATTGATATCTCTTACTGTTTCCATGATTTCCTCGTGTAGAGCTGTCTCATGTATCCTGTAGTATGCTCACAGTACTCTCTGGAATTTCATCCGCAGTCGCTCTAAAATCCATTTTTAGAACTAACACTTCAGATCTGCGCATTTTGCGACAAATGTAATTTTGCTTTTCTCTGAACATCTTGATTGTTTTATTTTTTGCAACAAAATGTGTGTTTTAGATTTATTTACTTTTACTTTTTTTGATTCTGACTTGTCCGTCCATTGAACTACACTTGAGTGTGAACAGCAGAACACAACTCAAGCTCTCGCTCAGATAAATTGGATTGTACTGAGCGCGATAGTCGCGTCCCATCACCTATGTTATCCAAACAAATGATCTCTCCCACTGCACATATTCTCCTCATCTCACAGCACGTTGCCAAGCAACCTCGTCAGAATGACTGTGAATTTGCGGCGAGGCGTTTGATGTCCCAGATCTTATGTCTATTTTTTGACACCGACTCTGATTTTCATTACAAAAATTGATTTACTATTCTGTTTGTTTTTGGCATCAAGTTACATAAGTATTTCGAAATAGTGCTAGTACGTATCTCTCACAAGTTCCTATAGGTAAAGTCGTTTTAGTCAAACAAATTAATGAAAGTCATTTCATCTGGATCTATTTTTCATTGTTTGCGTAATTTCTTTTTGTATTATTAACACTGTTGCGATAGAAACTTCATCAACTCCAGGTTTTGGTCACATAATAACTCGATTATATTTGAACAAATCGAATGCACCTAAAATGCATTTCGTGATGATCAAAATAAGCACGAGGATCCTGCTCTGTAGACTGCCATCAGTTCTTACAGACAATCGATCGGATAATACTAAAAAACACAATTTGAAATGTAAAATTCCTATATCATGACATAAATAAGTGCCTTGTTGATTGAAATATGTAAAGTAAACGTCATGTAGATGCATAAATAGTTTATGAATAATGGTCAATGCAAATTTCTAAAGAAAAGACAGCACGAAATTTATCTTAGATTTGGACTACTCAGAATTGCAAGAAATAGGCCTATCGCTCATAATTTATTCGTCATGAATGCAAATATCGGTAAATCATCTAAAACTGTCAATCAACCGTCTAAAACTGTCTAAATCAATCGCTACACTTTGTCCCCAGAAGTTAGCGATATCAGCAAAAAAAATCTGGCTGCCGACACTATGTCCTATGACGTAGAGGCTCAATATAAAGCAATTTAACTCATAAATATCAATATTATGTAAATATTTCAATATTGCGATCAATCACTAAATCGATACAAAAATTACATGCTGAGGGAGAATCATTTATGTATGTACCTATAGTGTGTATAACATGCATAAGTAATACACGCGCACAATTTTTACCATCGCCATGCAGCCTCGACGTGGGTCTAAATGTGATTGAAAGTATGGTATTAGGCCTAAGATTTATAACTTGGCCTTATTGTTGATATTGTAGCCCTATTTATTTATATGTTAGCACTCTGGAAATATTAATTCTATTGCTACCGTCTCAATCGCCTTCCCTCAACTACAGGGTGCGAGAAAAGTCCTTGCGGATTTTTGTCAACTTTATATTTTGCTATTCAATGATCAAATATCATTTCTTCAGTGACCAATATGTGGCAATGCGTTTGTAGATAACTCTGTCACTCGACTATTATGCATGCCAAGTCTTCAGATTTAACACATAGTGAGCTTTATGCTATTCAATCAACAAAATTTAAATTGATTACTTTCCATACGTTTTGTAAACTCGGCATTTCATTGTGCTATTTTCGATGCTTTAAAAAGCTATGCAACTTGTTTTTCCTGAGCTCCATGGATTTCACATTTGAATCTAGCTACGAGATTTGATCTCATTTTAATCAAATCAACAAAGTTGTGCTTCAAATAGCTATGCCACTCGTTTTTGCTGAGCTCCATAGATTTCAAATTTAAATCTAGCTTCGAGGATCGATCATTAAATGACGGACTAAACCATGGATGATTAACCTTAATAAATGTTATGCCTTGAAGAGCTATGCCACTTATTTTTGCTGACCAGCATAGATTTCACATTTGAATCTTACTACGAGATTTTTAATTTTAGTCAATACATTTTATACAGTGCGTTTATAAACTCGATACACTGATGGATGTGAGTAATTTGATATTGTGATGGAATTCTCGACAATAGAAAAAGTTTATTGCACATCGTGGGCCATTTCTTTCAACTGTGAAGAAAGTGCTCGTCAATTCAGAGAGAAATTTAACAAGGAACCCCCATCGTTGAGAACAATCTTGTATTGGAAGAACAAATTTCTTGAAACCGGCAGCCTGTCCCACGACCGACCCAGAAGTGGCAGACCCATAACAGCATCTGGAGATGAAAACAGGCAAAAGGTAATTGAAGCTGTCACTGAAAATCCTTCAACTTCGACAAGAGCGATATCGAGGGATGTCGGGATCTCTGATTTCACTGTCCGAAAAGTTCTAAAAGCCGAGCATCATCATCCATACAAGCCGCTATATTCTCAATTTCTTTGTGATGGGGACGAAGACCGCCGCTTACAATTTTGTGAAGAAATGAGGAGAAAATCGAGAGAATATCCTGCCTTCCTCCGAAAGCTAACATTTTCGGACGAGTGTGTCATGTCGTTGACAGGCAACATCAACAAGCACAATGTGCACTTCTGGACTACGACGAACCCGAATATTAGAATGACCAACCCAGGCAAGACTCCTAGCCTCACCGTGTGGGCCTGTATAGGCTATTCCGGACTTCTTCTCTACGATATCAGTTCAGAAACCATGAATGGAAAGAGATATTCTGATCTTCTGTTGAACCAAGTCGTTCCTTATTTCTCTCGTGGCACTGGAAGAACCCTTCTGTTCCAGCAAGACGGAGCGCCTCCCCATTACTCTCTTTCAGCGCGTCAAATTCTAGAGACTCATTTGTCCAATCGCTGGATCGGCAGGAGAGGACCTATTGAATGGCCAGCAAGATCGCCGGACTTGACACCCTGCGACTTTTGGTTCTGGAGTCACCTGCGGCAATTGGTTTATCCTCCAGGTTTTATTTACAGGAACATTCAGGACTTGCGGGAAGAGATTGAGCGACAAATGAACAACATCGCTCTCTCTTACTACCGTGATTCGTTGTGGAATTTTCAGAAACGTTTTCTGAAGTGCATTGAGCATGACGGTGAGCTATTTGAAGAATAGAAATGTCAATGAGTACATGGAAGTTTTTATTTCTAGATGGGTTTGTTCAAAGAAAAATGAAAATAAAGTAAAACAATTCACCATACAATAACTAAATATAAAGTTATCAAAAATCCGCAAAGATTTTTCTCGCACCCTGTATATTGCGCTTCCAGCAATCACAAGTTCACGTTTGCCTTTCCCAGAGTTAGTGTCACCCACTAAGGCTTACTCAAGATAAAATAATGATATCGATAGACACCGTATATTATGCCTATGTGGGGAAGAGCTAAAAGGATGAGCGTACAAAGTGAAGTACAAAAGAATACTCAGTTCGGTGACGACAACTGTTCGGTCGTTGAGTTATATATACTGTACTACCATCCTCTTCCTAAGCATCCGCACCGGATGCGTCCACTGCCTGGAATGTCATAAATCAATCTTGATGGAAAAGTTCGTTTGACATTTTTGACACATAAGTCTGATATAATTTGACTCCCACTTCCGCCTCTTCATCTCTCATCCTCTTCATTTTGCGATGTAATTAGTCTCACCTCTTCACCCGTGGAACTTGCGACTTGTTACATTTTCCATTTTTTCCAATTGTCGTACTTCATATTTCGGCCCGGTTACAATATCGTCACAAACTTGCTTTTATCGTACTCGTGTTACACTATTTATTCAGAGGTGCTTTGGACTCCGTGTAGCTCCTTGCATTTTTCTGGTCATTACTTCACAAGTGAATCAATATTTACTCTGTAATATATATTTAGTCTCGTGTTTTGACAGCAAGCTTCTTCTGTCACCAAGACAGAAACAACTCTTGTGAATATTTCATGCTACTGACATTGAATTATCATTAAGCTCTGCTACAGACAGAATAACTCTGCTTTGAAAATTAATTGCTTCACAAAATGCCACCGTCGAAGCAGCTCATTATGATTTCATGGCGGTAGGCAAAATGCTTTCACCTAAGTTTCAAACTTTTACAACTCATTTATTTAGCTAAAGAGCATTTCTTTGTAACTGTCAACCATGACCAAAAAATAAAGTTTGCATTTCTGATGCAGTACATCCGCTTTTTTCTTTTTTGATGTCTTGAATTTATAAAATCTACATCTGTTTTCCAGCCAAAAATGTTAAATGCTTATACTTTTATGCAGAAAATTACTGTTTTTTCTGTAAAATAAAGAATGTGCTGCATTGAAGAATGAGCTTTATAGATTAGGAACATTGTATAATTATGTTTCGAATAGAGTTCACGTAAGTTATTGTAGAACATGTCAACTTCAAATCTGTTCATGCCTATTATACGGTTCAAACTTGTTGGCTCCGGTTTTCTCAGTGACACAGTAGGATTTCGGTTTAAAAATCCATCAAGCCAATCCCTTCCTGCCATTTTGTTATCTGGGTTGAAATTATGTGGAATTTTATTTTTTCAGCATATTCAAATGCAGCTGGTCTCAACTGTAACGGAGTTATTCCATAGAAAAGACAGTAGTAAGCAAACCTCCACAATAAACACAGCGCCCCCCCTCGGTTGAGAGTGTTGGTTGTCCGTGTAGACTTGGGCGGCCGACCAGGTTGTTAAACGACAGAGTTAACGGCGAATGTGGGATGTTTTTGGCTCTACCGTCTAAACGGCTGCTCCAATGGTAGATCTGAGACCAGATTTGGAATCAGCGTCGAATTCTGCGTCGATTGGGCTGGTTTTGGTCTGTAGAGCCAAAACGAAGCATCGGATGGGAAAACGGAGGCCAGATTCGGATTCAGCGTCAAATTCTGCATCCGTAGGGTGATTTCCAGCTCCATCGGAGAGAAAAATTTTTGGGACGTCCTCCCCCCCTCGGCAGCGTTGTTTCCAACTTTAGTTCTACAGATCGTAGAAAGTCGTGCAATAGCTCGTTTGAAAGCTAAGAGTGAGACAAATTCTGAAGGAAACGGCTTGTTCATATCTGTCTTCGTTTAGATGTGAGACGCCATTTAAGATTTGGGAGATTGGCGAAAAACGACAGAGTTAGAATTTTCCAAAAAACAGCTCCAGTGGGCGAACGAAGGCTCGGAATGGTAAACGGAGGCCAGATTTGGAATCACCTTGATGTTATTTTCCAATGAGGATCATCATCCAATGAGAATCATGGATTTCTCTATAAATAATGAGACTTTAGAGTGACAATCATTCTATTTTTGAATCGTATAAGTGACGGACGCACGTTCTCTCAGCTCATCTATCTTACTTTTCAACTAGAATGGTAAGTCGGAAAACTTCCCTCCACCTCCTTTCTTGAGTGTTTACCTAATCGCATCTTTCCGCTTTCAGGCTTCTACATCACTTACCAGACTAGATGCTGATGTCCAGACGGTGCAAGGTTCGCTACAATCAGGCCATCTACAGTTGAGACCGGTGGAGGATACAGGTACATAATCCTACACTCCTACAGCGTAAATTTAGACAAGGCATGCGCCATTTCGATCATGCTATAGCGCTGGAAACGGGAATGATCCCTTCCACAGACGTGAGTGTGAAGAAGAATCAGTGTGGAGACTATGTCATCATTCCTGTAGCTCCGTACATACGTCGCCAGCTTGACATTATTGAAGAATTTGTGACGCTAAATATGGATATCCTTACTCTCCTTGACGAAGTGTGGAGAGCGAGAGATGACAAGGATACACCATATAAAAAGATATGGGAAGGTGAACGACTTTCTCTACCCCTATCGCATTGGTGTTCTTACTATCGAAAGGATGGAGAACAAATGACACCCATCAGGTGTGAAGAGCTCGCAGAAGGCACTTGGAATATTCGTTTCACAATAAGCGGACTATGTTATGGTTATCATAAGGATAATATATTGGCGTCTATAGCAATGCATACTCAATCCATCCTATATATACCGAAGCAGCCAGATGTTAATAACATTATTGATCAAATCCTCAACGAGAGCGGTGGGAAGCACAAGTCAGAGAAGAATGTTGCCGGAAAACGCAAATCAAAGAAGGAGAATCGCTAATCCTTTCCTATCTCTACCTTTTGACAATTCGCTTATGTGCTTTGAGTGTCGTAGACGTGGTCTTATCAGATACATTTTACTTCTTCGCTGTCATCATGTTATTTGTGTATTTTGTCGTGAACAGCATCGTTGCACTTCTTCATATTGTAATATGTTATAGGATTTTTCATCCGATGAGTAAAACTATGTCATTTTCTTTTTAGTCATCCACCATCATTTTTATGGATTGTGAGGGTGATCCTGTACAGGAGCTCAGTGCTATTGATATGGACAATTGCTCATATCAGATTGTTAGTGTTTATCATCAGTTTATCATCATCATGCCAAGTGTGATCCCAAAGCTGATGGATGGGCGAGAAAACTTATTCATGGACTTAATCAACAATATTTAAAAGACTTTGGTCTTCCTAGTGAAAGTGCTCTTCTTATTGACTTTAAAAGATGGCTAGCAGCCTTCAATGTTGTACGTATCTTTTGTAATGATCCCTCCAAGGAGAGAAAGTTTTTTCCTAATCTAGTCATTAATGATATTCTACTTCCACCTTGGGATAGTAGAGTTAATCAACACTATCATGAAGTTACGAAACGTTTCAAGGAACTGAGTGTTCCCATCTCAAATGTTCGTTGTAGTAGTTACATTCATAATCAATGTTCTTTTCCTCCTTACCTCAACACTACCAATGTAAGGTTTGGTTTTCATTGCTCTCTGTATGATAATTACCAACTGTATCTATTTTATTTGTTTCAAACCCAAAATTTGTAATGCATGCTTGAAGAAGTCATTCAATTAAAGCTTTATGTAAAGACTTGCTGTTTTTCATGCAATTGGAGGAATAGATGCAGGATGACAATGTCTTTCTCAAATGATTGTGAAACATTGCGTTTTCATAGACAAAGTTTAAAAGGGACTATTCAAGATTATGTGATAACATAAAGATGAAATTAACACCAAATCAGTTATTGGTGATATTAGCACACTATTTTTGAAGTTAATGGATACGGTTGCTGATAAAATTGTAATGGCGCGATTAGTTGCGAAAATTCATTTCAGTCATTTTGGGAAAGAAGAGCTAGAAGATCGTTTCTTCCACTTTGCTTCCTATTCAATGGAAGTTGTAGATAATCCTGAAGAATTTCTTGAAAGACATATGGGAAAAATTTCTCAACGTCTTGATGCATTTAACCATCATGGTAGCAGTCTAGTGATTGAAGCAATTTCACATATTCACATTCAACTTTCTATAAAAGAAACTTAAAGATGCAATGGTACTTGATCGTAGCACAATTGGTTTTCGAGTTATGTCTACTTACTCTCGAAGTATATTCCTTCTGTACATGCGTCTATTATTTAGAAAAGGCTAGCAAGTTCATGTCGTCAAAAAGACTTGCTTTAGAAGTTGTTAGCAAATAATGTGTGATATGTAAATATGAAAATATGTGTGATGTATGTAAGCGAAAGGATGGAAGTGAAAAACGCATCTCTAAGAGATGTAAGCATACTTTCTGCCAGCGCTGTTTCATACGCTGCTGTATTCAACTCTGTCAATGTATCCACTGTGATATAGCTCATTTTGAGTGTCACTTCTGCCATAAAACTTAGTACCTATGCAAATATGGAAAACTCAAGTTGCGACAATGGCAAAGAGAAAAATGGCGAGACGTAAAAGTCGAAAGTTTTCAAAATTTTCTGCAGCCATTCGAACTCTTCAACGAATCAAAGGAAATCATCGATATAATGCTATACGACATGTTAATGATGAATTTATTCGAGAAATTGTTTCTCATGTGAGAAGTTTGAGGACAAAGAAATTATCACCACAACAACGAAAGTTACTTAAGCGATATACTTACAAATTACAATTCATCTCCAATCCTAAAATCACCCTTCAAAGAAAGAGGAAAACTCTGTCACAAAAGGGTGGTTTCCTTTCAGCACTACTTCCGATGTTAGCTCCTGTAGTGGGCGACGTATTGGGTAGTATCTTTGTCTCTAAGCGTTAATTATGCAAATGTTGAATCTCAAAGTATTAAAATGGATTTCAGACTTCAATGTGATAAAGTTCTGACTGTATCAGGTCCATCCCATGCAGGTAAAACTGTTTTCACTCTGCATTTGCTAGACAAAAGAAAAGAATTGTTTAGGGAACCTATCAATCGAGTTATTTGGTGCTATGGTATTTATCAGCCGCCACTCTTTCAGGAATTGCAACGTTGTAACTTTATTCGAAATGAAGGAGTTATTCGAGCTGATAAGATAGAGTCCAACGATGTCGTTGTATTGGATGATCTATTGAAGGAAAGCAAGAATTCTAAAGACGTTACAGATATGTTCACCCGCGTAGCACATCACAGAAGGTGCTTGATAATCCATATCATGCAAAATTTGTTTCCTGATGGGAAAGAAGCCCGCACACGAAACCTGAATACGCACTATTACGCTATCTTTAAGAATCCACGAGATAGAAGTCAATTTGAAATTTTAGCGCGACAAGTTTCACCAAGAGGTTCAAAAACCTTAATTGAAATTTTTCAAGCAGCAACTGAAAAACCACACGGCTACTTATTTATTGATTTTACACAAGAGTGTCCGGAAGAATTTAGATTTCGAAGTGATATTTTGAAAACTCCCATGATTATCTACAAACTATGAGCTCCTATTCTCGCATGATTGTCATTCCTCAGGATGAATATGTGCAATTGACTGCTTTACAGCAAGTAAAGCAACCTCTAGCAAATCAAATTTATAAGAAAGAGCTGGATTATCAGGAAAATGCACATATTAAAGATCCATATCGCGCAGGTTTATTGAAATCAGAAACTGTTGAAGAATTGAAAAGTTTGAAGAATAAGATGCGTGACTCTGTTTCGACTGCTACACCTTTAGCATCTCGTGCACATGCAATAGCTCTTTTCAACAGCATTGAACCATATCTCAATGTGAATGATAGAGGTGAAATCATTACAGATGATGATAAAATTATTAGCGCTTCGCGTTATGAAGACTTGATTCAGTATGCAACGCGTAGGAAACGTCGACAAGGTTGTGTCCCACATGGTTGGCCATATTTTCTTCAACTATTGAAAAAGCATAATGTTCCAAAATTTGCATTGAATAATGAAACATTGAAAGAACTTGATTCTACTTCAGAAGTTGGTACTACTTCAAATGTTAATTCTGTTCCTAAAATTAGGAGTGTTACAATGCCAAGAAATTGGTTTAAGAGTTCACCTTCTACATCCCCTTCCCCAGTTACTAAGAAAACAAGAGGAAGAGAACGACGTAGATCTACACCCTCTAGGCAAACAGGAGAAAGAGATAGACGTAGAAGATCTCCACCAAAGAAATATATGTTCTCAGACTATTAATATGAAGCAGATGTGTTGCATGCCATGTAATGAACCGCCGGAGGTGCATGTTGATGTAACATGTACTTGCTGTGCCAGCTCTTACAGTGAGACTCCTAAGCAATGTGAACATGAACGTAAATCTGCTAAATCTTGTGGCTGTTGTAAGTGTGAAAAAACAAGAAAGCAAAAACATGAGAAGAAGGAGGAAGAGTCAGTCGTCATCACATGAACTTTTAAAGTCAATATACTATGATGTAAAACATCCAGCAGGATTTGCATCTATAAAGAAACTGTCAAAAGCGAGTGATCTTCCACAATCACAAGTTAAACAATGGTTAAAAGGTCAGGGTACCTACACACTCCACAAACAAGCGAAAAAGAAGTACCGTACCCGTCATTATATTACTCATGACATTGATGAACAGTGGCAGGCCGATTTGTGTGACGTTGCCTCTATTTCAAAACATAACTCGGGAAGTAATTTTATTTTGACAGTAATTGATATTTTCTCGCGTTATGCGTGGGCTCAACCATTAAAAATTAAAGAAGGTAAACGAGTAGCAAAGGCATTTCAGTCAATTTTCCAAGAGGGTCGCATTCCAAAGAGAATTCAGAGTGATCAAGGAAAAGAGTTCGAAAATCAGCATGTGGGAAGATTGTTTGAGAGATATGACATTGAGTTGTTTAGTGTAAAGAGTGCCTATAAGGCTGCATTAGTTGAACGTTTTAACCGCACATTGAACAATCGCTTGTGGCGACGTTTTACTTCCAACTTAACACAAAATTGGACAAAGATTCTACAAGATACGGTACATGCCTACAATCACTCTGTACATCGCTCTATTGGACTCAGACCAGCAGATGTGAATGCTGACAATGTAGATGAAGTGCGTAAAACATTCCAACGTAAGCGTAATAATGCAAAAAGTGATGTAAAAATAGGCGATAAAGTTCGCATATCAAAAGTGAAGAGTGTTTTTGCCAAAGGTTATCTCCCGAATTGGACAGAAGAAATTTTTACAGTTTCAAACATCAATAAAAAAGACTCTCCTACAACTTACAAGTTAAAAGATTACGATAATGAAGAAATAGATGGCAGCTTTTACCGTGATGAGATTGAGGTAGTCACTGAAAGTGAAACATATTTAGTAGAGAAAATCATCCGTTGCAAAAAACGTCAAGGCGAAGAATGGTGTCTTGTTAAATGGCTCGGCTATCCTTGAAGCATGAACTCTTGGATGCGTCGTGCAGACATTTGTCATCAAAGTGATCGCAAGTGATTTATGCAAAACTATAACTTGCGAGTTCAAGATTTAAGTAATGAATCCGACTGCATCGTTTTATTCACGGTGCTCTTATGTAAGTGGCGCGGGTACAATTTACAGTGGTGCTCGCCGTCAATGTGGAGGTAGTATATTTGGCGCGCTGAAATCTGTTGTATCTCCTCTCTTATCTACTGTCGGAAAAACTTTAAAACGATTTGTTTTAAGTAATGTTGTTGGCTTTGCTGGTGATGTTGTCAATGATATTGCCAGTGGAAAAAATATAAAGAGTAGTTTACTAAATCGTGGGAAGGAACGCGGTTTAAGAACATTACAACAAACTTTTAATGCTACACAACGAAAGAAAGCATCTAAAGAATGAATGTTAGAAGAAAAAGAAAACAGCGCGGAGCTGGTAAGAGGCGAACTTCACGCAAATCTAAGAAAAGGCATTCACGCAAACGCCGTGCGCGCTTTAATCCTTCATCGCGTGCTAAACGACGACGCTGTCATAACTTCTAATCAAGGAGTGTAAAACTTCAAATTTTTGTTTGTTTGATCAACAAGCGATACAGACAGATATTTTTAGTTCAAGTATTGTAGATTATCATCCTCGAACTGCTGAGAATACTGGTCCAATTGAATTTGTCATTCCTGGTGCTAGTGATGACTACATTGATTTAAGCTATGCGATGGTTGATGTGCGGTTCAGAATTCAGCAAGCAGATGGTACTAACATCGATGATGCACATAAGGTTGGTCTGAACAATTTACCGCTGGCAACACTATTTCGTGATGTTTCTCTAACTATTGGAGAGCAACAGGTAGAAGGTGGACAAAGCGATTATCCCTATCAAGCATATTTCAATGCCCTATCACAGTTTCATCCGTCAGAACAAAAGAGTCATATGGAAGCAATGTGATGGTATAAGGATGAAGCAACACAATTTGATAGTGAGACAAACACTGGTTTTGTAAAGCGATCTGCTTTGATTAAAGATAGTAAAGTATGTCAGCTATGTGGTCCACTAAATCTTCTAAGACTTCTTCAGACAGTCAAAGTTTTTACTCTGTAATACCAGCATGCGAGTCAAACTTACATTGAACAAGCCTGAATTTTTGTTGAATGCATATGCTGAAGTTGTCAATTTTAAAATCCATGTGGAAGATATTACGCTATACATTCGTCGAGTAGTAGCTAATCCAAGTGTAATTAGAGGACATGCTGAGGGTCTTAACCGTAGCAATGCTATTTATCCCATTCAACATACAAAGTTTCTCACATTTACTATTCCTAAAGATCAAGAGTTTTATGAAAGTTGGTTTATTTCCATCAGAAGCACCAAAACTCCTTATGGTAGCAATGGTTGAAAATGATGCATTCAATGGCAATATCAAGAAGAGTCCTTTCAACTTCTAACACAACAGTTTGAGCGAAATTGCTTTACGTGTAAATGGTGTCAGTCATCCTGAACCGCCCTATAGACCAGACTTCTCTTCTTATCAATTTTTGCGCAGCTATGTTGAATGTCTTTGGCTTTTACAACACAGACGACACCAACGGGCTTACAATGAAAGAGTTTAAGAATGGCTATACTATTTATACATTTGATTTGACTGCCGACAGTGATATTAGTGCACCCTATCGTCAAGCTAACGTTCCTCATAATATTCGCTTGGATCTGGAGTCTAAAACAACACTAGCTGCGACGATCAATGTATTGTTTTATGCAGTTTTTGATTCAAATATTGAAATAACTAAGCATCGTGACGTGATTCTTCACTATAATCGTTAATTAGTTGGTTGAATGCTGACGATATTAAAGCTAAAGTACAGCGTAATGCAGATAAAGCTACGTTAAAAGCTTTTGATAATGTCTATTCGCTAGATACCCTACCAACTACAGTAAAACAGTATCCCATCTTTATTGTATTGAACACTCAGCCAAGGAATTTAGAAGGTGAACATTGGAAAGCTATCTTTATTGGAAGAGACAGACGTGGTGAACTATTTGACTCTCTTGCTCAACCTCCAAATATACCAACACAGCAGTGGTTGAGAAAGCATACTCGTCAATATCAACGAAATGATCGCATACTACAACATCCACTTTCATCAACTTGTGGTGCTTTCGTATTGTACTTCATTTTAAATCGTTTGCATGTACGTCGATTTAAATCTGTTATTCAAAAGTTTTCATGTAACCCATCTTCTAATGAAAAAATGATTTGTAAGTTCTATAATGATTTGAAAAAAAACATCATCATATTGGAATAAAAATTGTTTTTATTTCACAATCCGCTGGGTATGTACATATTCGATTAGACGGTCTAGGATTGTATCTGTTTGCACTTCTGATTTCAGTCCAGTAATGATAACTTTACTGGTGTGAAAAATTGCAATATGTACAGGATTCCAACAATTAATGAGAGCTGCAGGAAAAAGTTCTGGTTCATAGCACAAATTGTAGCTGCTGCTATGAATCTTCGAAAACAAAACATTTTCACTCAATTCAGTAGAGATCACCATATTATTCACAGTCAGATTCGACATCACACACTTCTCCCTCTTCCATATCCGACGTAGTAGCTTCTGCAGTTCTAAGCGCATTAACCGCGCCGATGAATGAGAAAGGGCGCCGAGAATTTGTACCGTCCCATTTGGAAAGAGGTGAAGGGTCCTTAAATTGCTCATCTTCACCACTAACATTTGCGGTCGACCCGGATAATACTTGCTGTTTGGAATTTGTTGATGTAATGTTGCGAGATCGATTTTGGTATAGAGTCTGATGCGGCGGAGAATGTTGACGATGGTGTAACGATGACGTCTCATGATGAAGAAATGAGTAAATAGAGCGATGTATCTTCCTTTTATACTTTTCCCAACTACCTTGATGAAATGTGAAGCAGATAGAAAGTTGGGAATGATGGATTTGTATTCGTTGCTTTTTTAGTCGCAACCATATGCGATTTCCTATGCGTGAATGTCTTTTCATATAGAAGTATTTCAAGTCCTTCATGATATGATTTACACATTGAAAATATCGATATGATAAAGCAAATTCTCTTCTCACATTTCCAGTATAGTCGTTGAAGTAAACGTTTGATCATAATCAATCTCAACATGTTGTAGGGAATCTAATTTCCAACTCTTCATGATGGAGCGTAACATTGTGTTGAAGGTGGTGTTTGATTAAGATTTGCATAGCAAAGCGATGAACTCTCGACGAATAAATGACATAATGGAGCGATGTATCCATCTTTTATGTTTTTCCCAATTGTATTTGCGAAATGAATAATAGATTGAGGAATCAGAATGAGAGATTTGAATTTCATTTCTGTAATGTTGAAGCCAAACTTGATTACCCAAAGAGATGAATTTTAGCGTTTCAAAATATTCCAAATCCCTCATGATCTCATTAAGATTTAAAAGTTGTCGCCATGTTAATGTAATTCCTCTCGATGTATTTCCATGAGAATGTTTGAAATGAACGTTTCCATTGCAATCAACTTTGATGTATTGTTGAGAATCCAAAATCCAAGTCTTCATGATGTTATGCAAATTGGTAATATGTAGATCACCAGAATATGAAAATGTCATTTTACCATATTTTGCTTAGCAATGTAGCAACAAATAGATTTGCTAGTAATCGAGCCGCTATCTTTTCTACTCCCATTGATAATATACAACAGCTGAATGGAGAGTGGGAAGTAGGGGCACACAACTTGTTCATAGCAACTGTGTCTATACTTTTGATCCTGAGGTGATGATTATTAATATGAGACGCACAGCTGCTTACCAATGTGAAAAGGGCTGCCGAGTGTACATTCCACAATGGCCGAAGAAATATCTTCTATCACGTCAGAAATTCGTTTATGATTTCCTGAATAAAGCGTGTAAACATATTGTCCAATTTACTCCGCACAATGATGATCATAATTATGTACATCATGTAGTTGAGAAAGATTGGATTGTTGGTTTAAGTCCAAGTTTAAGAAATGATTTAGGTTACCTCGCTAGCGCCTTAACAAGCTATGATAATTTTAACGTTAATTACCACCCAAGTGGTCATAAACAGTTAATATATCGAGAGGAAGCTTATTATGTAGATCTTATTCCAAGAAACGAGAAGACGTTTGTGAAGAAGATTGTGATTAAGCCAAGAAAGACAAACATGACTCCTGAAACATTATTGAAGAAATTTAATTATCTCCTTCGAGTTGATGGTAAACAAGTGGCAACATTGACTTATATCAAATCATCTAATCATATTGCAATAAGTAAATTAAATGATGATGATCTAGTATTAGTTTGTTCAAAAGATTTTCATCAGTTCTTACGACATCGTTCTGCAGCTGTTCATGGAAAATCTGATATGCAACATTTACCATGTGAAAGGCCAAATCAATTTGATACAGAATGGACCGTATCTTTATACAGAAAGTGTGTAGAGCCTTTAGGTGGTATCTTACATGAAACAAGAGTGTTGATGCCTCGCATTATTACTTCGGTTAAATTGGTTGTAGATTATTTAAATGAAGTGATCAATGAGCAACATATTTCATTTTCTGAAAAAGAAGGTACTTTGTCTCTCACTATAAGTGGAAAAGGTATTGAACTAATTATGGATAAAACTCTAATGGACATTTTGGGGTTTGATCAAAATATCTTTAAAAGTGGTATTGCAACCAAAGCTAGCGCAGACATGTCACTATCGCGTAGTATTAACTATTTTCAGATATAATCCAATATTGGTGAAGATGTACGTGTGGGAGATGTTGAAGCTCCATTGCTAGCAATGATACCATACCAGCCAAAAAGCTGCAGTATTTTATCTGAGCATACTTTCAAGAAAGTGAATTATACAAAGCTGAAATCAAACTACATCCCACAAACTGATATTGCAATTTATGACGATGCTGGTGCGTTGATTCCTTTTCATAAAGATGCTGTAACAAGTATCACACTCCATTTCCGAATGAAGAGTTAATGCAAAAGTATGCTAATATATTTTTCCAATGTGATTAGTATGGAAAGTGAAAATAGAGATTCGTTTCTAATTTACTTACCCAGTAATGCATCTATGAATAAATTTCCTAATAATAAACCATCAGACTTTCGAGTAGAATTAAATCGCTCACTACATCTAGAAGGTGAATGGGAAGTAGGTGTTTCCAGCATTTGCTATGATAGCAATATTCAGAATGTGAATGATTTGGAAGAAATGATATTGACTCCTCGCACCCACAATTGAATAACGATGAATAATGCATTCCAGTTCCCATACAATTTAACGTCAGATGGAAAGTGGAACTATGAATGGATTCAGATAAAATCAGATTATTATGGTCCATTTGGGGATGAGAAAATTATTAAGGCATTCAACAGTGGTAATACTTCCATCATGAAGAATAAAAATCAGAAAGCTTATGAGTGTACTATCTATCATTGGAGTGGGAGACAGTTCCTTCGCTTTCATTCTTTTACTAAAGGTCTTACACTGAGGTTGGATAATGAATTCTATCCACATCTCGGTTTTGGTCATGGACTACATCTAACGTCAATTGCTACTGCAAATGTTAAAAAAGTTTATTCAAATCGAATCAACAAATTTCATTATAAATTTATAATATTTGATGAAGATGTTGTAGAATGTGAAGAACGCATCATTTTGAAAAAGCGTGGTGTTCAACCTTTATCACTTATTTAGTTAGTAAAACGATGGAATGGGACTGTGGCTAAGAAGTATGGAGAGAAAATTATGGCGGACAAAGATAAGTTGGTTATTCAGAAATATAATGACGAACTTACAGTTTATTTCTCTCCAACCTTGCGTCATTTTGTAAGACATCCAACACCTATTATTGGAAGCGGTTTGGTTTATGCTTCTGATGAATATCACACTAAAGCTGATTCAGTTAATGATGAATGGTGGGTGGACATCTATGGTGATCGCATCAAGAAAATTTACCAGTCTTACGAAGAATCTAAAGTTGCTATCAATATAATGCCGCGTCTATATCATACAGTTGAAAGCTTCATTCATGTAGTAAATCCTTATATACAACAGAAGTTGAAGCATGTGATGAAAAGTAAATATGATGTAAAGACACACCACATTTCGTTTTCAATTGAAAATCAACGCGTTGTTCTGAAACTGGGTGGTGACATTCAATGTCAATTGAGCAAAAATTTGAAAAAACTCTTTGGTTTTTCAATGCTACAAACTGTGTTTACTGCTGCGCATACGATTGGTATAGAAACACCAATGACACTTGATAAACATGAACAGCACCTTTACATTCAAAGTGATTCGATTCTACCTATTTCTGTTGGCGAGGAAAAAGAATACATTTACGTGATTTCATTAATGATAAGGATGCTTTATATGGAATAGTCGAGAAGATGTTTCAACCTATTTTCCACCATCCTGTTATCAAACAAACTATACCATCTATTTCTATCAAAATTGCAAATGGTCTACATGAGTGCATCCATGTCAAAGATACTAAATCCCTCGTAACGTTAGTGTTTCGGAAAACAAAGTGAAGTCATTGTAAAATTTTATTGAAATAAAAATATGTGTATGAAAAAGTCTTTTCACAGATATATGGGGAATGGGCTGACTGTAGGCATATATTCACAAGGAAGTGCAATCTAAAGCGATACATAAAACAACAATGAATGTCAACAAAAGCATCATCAAAATACTGATTTGAGACTGAATCTATTTACACATCTCCTGAATGTGGTAGCGTGAGTTTTATTCTTTTGGGTGGAGGTATGTTTGTGTCAGGATGTCCATGTGGAAGAGATATGTTATGCCCTATCCAACACCTCTTATCTTCCCACGCTGAAAGTGCTCGCTTTCTTAATGTATGAGTTTTTACCTCATGCGTCTTTGATTTTAAGATGATCATGTTGACAAACGTTACACACTTATTTTGAAAGGCATTCTTATAGACCCTATGTTTCATATTTACAACAATCGATTTAGATATGCCTTTTGCGCGCTTAATACTGTCACTGGAGTCTTTTGGTTTCATAGAATACATTTTAGGCCGAAGAAGAATCATTTCCTTCATTTCTTTTCCTGCCATTTCATCTTTGAAGCATCCGAATTTTGCTTTATTTTTAGTAGAGTATAGTGGGTGATCTGTAGAATAATTTGACGTATCAAAATAATTTTCTAGAGATTTTCCTATTTCATTGAAGTTTAACTCTTTCTGAGCAGCGATACTTAAAAAGAAACTGTCTGTATCACCACCCAGCAAACGCACGTCTTTAATTAGAGGACATGGTTTTAATATTCTATAGAATAGTTGATACATTTCAAGCTTGGAATAATCTAATACAGCTTGTCAATGTAGATGGGCTTGCACAACTCTACTTCTGATTTTATCATTTTAACACCAACCAACTTATCATCTATAATATCTCTATCAATGAAGAGAGGTGATGCCGCTAACTTTTGAAATTTATCATTATGATTCACAAGTTTATAGTTTATACGTTTTCTAACATCCTCCATCGTCTTACCAAAAAGACTATTATTCTTATATTTATAAAAATCCTTTTCAAAATTATTTTGGGCTAGTGCACGTTTCTGGCTGTTACTATCAATATATGGTTTCAGAAAGTCTTTCTGTCTAAATTTGATAATGCGGTGACCTGTTTTTAAAATTATGCCCATTTCTAAATAAAATTTTAAGATGGAAAAGTGGACTAGATAATTTTCTTTATCAAATTGAGTAAGCAAAAGTTTGCGACAAGGCTTATACTTGGGCTGTCCACTCCCTTCTAAATCTTTATGAAATTGTTTCATAAAGTCCGAAAACATATCTTCAGTCACTTCGCCTGATTCGGGCACAAGTGGAACATCCACAGTTTTATTTTTAATACTATTTGGACAGATAAGATCTACCTCAAAATAGTATCCCCAATCACCATCATATGGAATAGCTAGTATGTTTGAAGGATTGGAGAAATGTTGAATTTCACTATCACCTAGCCAGCTAAACTCAGAGTGAGGTAGAGGTTTGGATAGTGAACTACCATATAAATTATTCTGGTCATAGTACTTTAGATGAATCTGATCATCATCTACTATTTTTGATTTTATTTGATGTCTATTTACAAATGTGAGACCACCGCGAATTCCTCGCTCAAATAAATTATACATCTCTGGATCTTGTAAAAGATGGATGCTCTCTCCAGTCATTTTAAAAGCAGACTGGAATGACATGGCTGGAAGACTGACAAAGTGGATAGGGTCTAATTTATCTTCTTCTAATGTCACTCGTCGAAACTCCTGAAATACATCAGCCAGCAAAAATACATCTGATTTTAGATAGGCAATCACATAATCGCTAAACGTTTGACAGTCAAATTTTGTCCATGCAACTTGAACATGATTGTAATCTTCTGCCTTACATTCTATACCAGTCAAATCATTTTTAAATTTATCTATTGATGGAAGAGAAGTCTCACTAAGTTTAGAAATGTTGTCAAAGTATGCATATGGAAACACTCCTTTGCGTGTGATGACTTTATCTGTCAAGTTAGGATATTGTTTCTTCAAATTTTGAGTTAGTGGAAGAGACTTAAGATTTTGAACGAGAGATGCTAGTGATGAAGTCATGAATTGATAGGAATCTAAAAATTTTATATTAAAGTAGACTGTCTTATTTTCTTTAGTCTTATCAACTGGTACTTTTGCTGTCATGGACATAAATTTTTCCCTCGTTTGAGCTATAACATTCATCAACCATCCCTTCATTTTTCCTAACCCCCCTTTTATTATCATATGGCTGTCATAGCCTTTGAAGTTATGAAAAATTACGGGTAGAGTGCGCCATTTCATTCTTAGAGAAAAATTGCATCTTGAACACAGTGCGTTTCTAAATTTACCAGTGATGTGATCATGGTCACGCACTTTCTTAATTTTACCCTCATCAAACGTTTTATTACATTTTGAGCAGACTTTACAACTTTCAAATTTTACCTGATCATCTGCTGTCATATTTAATGATCTGTAATAGAGTTCACTATCATATTTTTGTTGAAATTTACTAGCACTTTCCAGGAATTGCAAGAATTTGTGTATACAATCCTCACCTTGCCAGACGTGCATTTTATTATTTTTATTTCGGAAATGATTATGCCATACCTCATAACAGGATATGGCTGCTGGCTTGTGGATGTTATCATCAATATAGCATTCGATGTCAGCATAGATGACGCGAAGAGGACTTAATTCACTACCATTCTCTCTATATGAAAAGATTTTATCTTCGGGCATGCGTTCCATTTGCAATTTACCTCGCTTACACCATTCATAATGTGTTTGAAACTTATCTTTTGACCAGAAGGATCTCATACAACGGTCACATATGAAATGCTCCCCCCCTTTTGGATGTTAAGTGGGAATATAGTCGATGAATATTTGGTATACCGCAGTAATGCCATTGTTGACTGCTATCCTCATATACCAACAACAGGTTGACAACGCGATCATAAGTTGATGAACGTTTGTTGTAGCGTACACCTTTAAGTCCTTTTTGCCAGACGTGAACAACTTTTTAATTTCATTTAATTTTTCAAATTTCTCTATATCTTTCAATTTCATATCTTCGCTATTGCAGTCATCAAATTTCAATTCATTCTCCCATGGATGATATTTGATTTTACGGAAACGGTTGTTCTGTACATCATGATAGTAGAGAATGGATAAAACCGCATACTTAAAACAGTGCGATTCACAATCTATAGAAATGACTGCTTTCTTATCTTTTAACGTTTTTGGAAGATTGAAGGAGCCTCGTCCACTGTAATTTTCTAATAGAGTAATTTAAACATGGCAGATTCTACACCATTAAAAATCAGACCACTATCGCGCTCGTTGAATTTATCAATATTTGATTTTAGCCCTTGAATGTGAAAATTTGACCATGCTTCTTTATCTACTACCTCTGTAGCAGGAGAGGAGGGTATGTGAAACTCCAACCTCTGCACTATTTCGCCAGTATGATGATCAACTTTAACATATTTTATTTTAAGATAGATGAGAGCTTTTATTCTACAGTTGTCTAAATTTCTAAAGAGCGCATCTATTAATATTGAATTTTGATGAAACTACTCCGGAAAATCTGCAATGGTTTCTGAGGATTCCATATGGTAATTTCTCACTACATTTTTGAGCGACACTTCAGTGAGACGGATAGAGGTGCTGTTACTATAACTATCATTTGTATGCGTGTGGTGAAGTCTATGTGAAGATAATTCAAAAAGTGCTTCAAAAGATAGAGTGCAAAAGTCGCAAGTAAAGGAGACATGTTGAATAGAATCATCCTCACCTCGGGAGATTGATGATGTCTTGGGTTGACATACACGTTGTCTGATGTGTCGGGTGAGATCACGCTTCCTTGTAAAGATGTGACCACAATCAGCTCATTCCCGCTCATTAGATTCCCGCGACTGACCGCTTGAGCTGGTACTAACATCACCTGAAAGAGAAATCATTCTATCATCTCTATTAAAGTTATAGTTTATTGTTACAACCTACCTTCACTTAACATCTCTAAAGTTTCCTCGAGAAGGGAGCGTTTTGGTGATGAAATAGATGGCTGAAATTGAGAAAGATGCTATTAACCAAACGTTTGAGGGAGATGAGTGAGGAAATCTTCAACTTAGCATTTCAACGAAAACAAGTTTAAGTATGATACTTCAATGTTAGAAAATTGTATAGTTTATCAAAACAGAGACTTCACTTATTCTCAATACGCATCAAATATAGAAGGAAAAATAAGTCTGTTTCCCCCTTTTATATACTCTCATACTCGGATTCATTGGCTATTCATTTGATTGGCTACTTACTTGTACTTAAGCACTAAGAAATCAAGTTTATAGCATACAATTTGAAGTCATGAATTCGCCAACAGCAACTCTCTCCGTGGACACATCAACTTGCCCTCCCGCTCCAAAGAAGAAGAAAACAGTCGAGGATATTCCAAGTTTGGAGTATCCGTCTCTGACTGAGAAAGAGGAGATGGCAATGGTGTATGTGAGGTGGAAGTACCTACTATACAACAAGAAGGATGTGTCGAAGGAGGAGGATATCAGTCTTCTCCATGACATACGGAGATGGTACAGCCCATCGTCTCAACCCAGGAACGAGATTGAAGGGGAGTACGTCTTTGGTGTGTTGGCTGCAGCGGAGGAAAGACTGTGACAACTGAAGTGTGACGGCAGTAACTGCAAATCACTGTGGGACAATATTAGTACTGAAGAACTTCTAAATTATTTGTAATTTTTGAATATATGTTTCATTTGTTATATCTGTCTGTTTTCACTTATTTCTGGGTAATGTAGTCATCAACTTCATAGTGAAAATCTAATCATTTGACAGCTCAGTATAAATCATAGCAGCTGATGCTAGACACTATCATTTTTCCTAAATACTACCTCTATCACTGAGGGAAGATATCAAAAAAGTAGTGACATGTGGTTCTTTAGATTTATTTCAAATCAAAGCATGCTTGATCGTTTGGGAGCATCTGACACTCTTCTCTCACGAGTTGTTTTCGGTGTCCACTCTTCGTTTCTTACAGTTTTGTTGCCACTCTCCTGACTACTCATGCCTTCATCGCACTCATTGACGATCACAGAATTGTCATTTTAGCTGAGATTGGGATATCTTGCAATCTTCTGACTTTAACAGTCTTTATCTAAATTAGAGTGATTCTGATTGGCTGTCGAGGAAAGTATTGTTGAATATCCTATATAAATCAGAAGATTGTGGCACTTCTCATTCACATCATACGATCGAACAGGCTAGTATGGCAAATTCTTCTGAAGCCTTACATATCTTCCACAAAATTTTCGAAGTTGTCGATGAATGGGACGAGGATGTGGACAGTGGCAATAAACCCAAAATCACCCAAGTTGTATGGAGTGAGGGCGAGTTCACACCGAAGACAACGCGACTTAGAAGAGTGCCGGATGCACCAAAGCGAGTGACATATTACAGGATTTACAATGACTTGAAACCAGTCCCACTGAACTTTGATAAATAAATCTATAGAACTACATGTCTTTGTTTTGCAATGTATTGATCTAGAAATGGAAATAAAGGGAAGAATGTAGATATGGGGTTTATTGTATACATGGTTGCGAATGTCATCACATTTATTATCGGTCTACTTTTCTATCAAAAGAGATCGTATCATTAGTAAAGAGAGAAGATGTGTATGTTTGCGTGTGGCGCAAGAGTGCCCTCCCATTTCATCCCTTCATCATTTAGCCTCAATAATAGAGGCAGTTTTTAAGAGAACTCATGATTCATTCTCAGATAACGTATGCAATGGAGAATTCAAAAAAGTAACCTGCGGCAGATAGCTAAGACTCAACCGATTGGCGTTCAAAGTGCTACGTTGAGCGAAGAGACCACGACGACCGTTGGAAAGTCGGATTAAGGTAAGTCTCAAGCCCTTGCCACAGTCATCACTACGATATCATCCGCTGTCTCAAGAGAGATCGCCCACCAACAGGAAGAATTATACCGAAATCCTCATTAACATGCAACGTTTAAGTTGACTGAAAGCAGATACAACTTTGTGATTTTATTTTTTATTTGTATGATAGATTCAGTTAGATCGAAGTCTGTCCAGGGCAAACCACGTGGAGGTACTATCATTTTTTACCCCATGGTGGTCTTTAAAAAGACCGCTGGTTCGTTCTCGGATACATGTCTAGATTTGGCCGATTCCGCTGAGAAAGACTTTTAATCTCTCTATGTCAGCGGCATCGACCTCCTCTACTTCCATCCGACTGTCAGAGGGCGGAATATATCTCCACTCTGCTGAATCGGCATAATCGGTAACCGATGAGCCGATTCGAGCAAGATTGTTATAGACTCGCTCTCGCTCCTCCATCTCTGAAAACTCAATAAATGAATTTATCGGTCTAAGCCGAGTCTTGTCAGGAGAGCTGACTGTCGTCTTAGGTGTGTTCATGATGGAGTATAGAATGAAAATGAAAGAGAGGTAATGGTTTATATACCCCTCTGATACAAAGACATGACTCAGTCTTTCTAATTATCTGATAGATTCAGTCAGACCGAAGTCTGTCCAGGGCAAACCACGTGGAGGTACTATCACTTTTTGCCCCATGGTGGCCTCTTAAAGACTGTTGGTTCGTTCACGTCGCATCTCAAAAATAGAAAGAAAATAGATGAAATTATATTCAAGTGATGGAGATGATATTAACTTCCCATAAATTAACTTAATCGGTTCGTTGAACTTTCGATGGTGGTGCGTGAGGTAGGTATTTGGCCGGCAGTTTCCGCTTGCGGTGGCGCAATTCCTTGATGTCACCATCATGTTTTATTGAGAGATGAAGCAGCGCATCTCCGCCATCGCTCCATCATAGCACTCGAACGTGGTGTCTAAGTCCTCACTCTCAAGGATGACAATGTCGACTATTCTGCTCTTGATGATGGGAATGTGGAGCGTTGTTCGTCTCTCCTCTTTCTTCTGGCTTTCAGTCAGGCTAATCTTTAGTTGTTCGATTTTTAGCTTTGACGCCTCTTCCTGAGCTTTTAATGATTTTATATACGTCGCCTGCTCAGTCACGCGTTTTTCGCTGGTAAGCGCCCTTTCGCGGAAAGGTTCTAAGTTGATCACTTGTGTCTTGAGGGCCCGAATCTCGGCTACCTGACCCTTAAGGTGAAAATTCTCGTCCCTAAGGGCCGCACATTCGTTTTTCTAACGAGTGAGCTCGTCTTTTAATTTTGTGAGTGCATATTCCTGGCTCACTTTCGCGATCTGGGCATCCTTATTCCAGCTAACCGTCTGCTGCTTAATCCCCTTCTTTACTGGGGAAGGTGCGATTACTTTCTTTTTCGGGGAAGACTGATTTGCCGGTTTTTCTATCGCTTCCGCGTTTTTATTGATGACGACCTCCTCAGAATCGGAGTCGTCTGAGCTGTCCGATCCACTTAGTTGTTCTGTGGTCGGTGCAGTCGGACTCAAGATGGTATCAATTGCATCTTGCAATTCTGCGTCTAAATCGACTGTTGCTTCGTTGAAGAAGGCTGTGATCACTTTGCCGATGTCTGATATCGTATAATTGCTAGCCTTTTTGATCGGACATTCGGCGTGAGCGGCATAAAATGCTGTCTGATCCTTGCCTTTTAAAAATTTCAGGCAATGTATGCAGCCGGAAATAACGGCTCTTTCCTCGTGAAAAGGAGGAGTATTCCTATATTTGTTAATGTGGCGTTTAAATTCGCCGCCTCTCTTTATCTCTCCACAAGAGCACTTTTTGAGCAAAAATCTTGAATTTCCTCCCATTTTCTGTAAAGGAAGGATGAAATAGAATTATTACTTATACCATTTATAACTTCAACGAATGAATACATTGACAATCATTTTAAAAATACAACTAATATGTCATTCAATACTTGAGGATAGACAAGCTAGGCTGATGAATCCGTTACAGGCATTAGTCAGAGGGGATCTTATCCCGACTCCAAGGCCTCGGCCCTCAAATCCAACCTCCCGCGGACAGAGCGTACGTCATATCACTGTGTTGATATTCGGACCCCGATTTTGACATGAAAGCCGGTGGAGATATTTACATCAAGAAGCAAGTCTCGAGCCGAAGCTTGCCTCTGACAACTTTATAAAGGTCTTTATTGAAATCAGAAGGTTTGAAAACCCCGAAAATCACCAAAAATAGCTAATTTAAATTTTTCAACTTTTTAGCACTACTTATGAAATTTATAAGTAGTCTATCACATAGGACAGTCAATAGCGACCGAACCTTTTTTGAATCAAGTCAAGCGGACTTGTAGAAGCAAAGTTACAAGCCTTTAAAGTTTTGACGCTGTAAGTTTTGGAGTCTTTTATGGCCTGGAGACTAAGGCCATCTCCTGGCTAACCTTTAAGTCTGACGGCTTAGCTGATATCAGCAATGAAATTTTCTAAGTCGGTTTCTTACAGAAACCCGAAATTTGGAATGTCCGAAGCTAGCATCAGAGCTCAGAGAGACGACCTACCGTTGACAATCTCTCGTCTGAATGACAAGTCTCTGTCGGTTCCCAGCTTATATAGTTTGTGGCGATCAGCTGATGACGTAATATCCATCATCCAAAAACTTTAAACGCTTCTATCGCCGATTCTAGAGGTCCGATTGAGCTGGAAATACACCATTTCCATGTAGAATTTGACGCTGAATCCGAATCTGGCCTCCGTTTTCCCATCCGATGCTTCGTTTTGGCTCTACAGTAGGCAGCCATCGCAAAAATTCTAACTCTGTCGTTTTTCTGAAAAATGTTGAAAATTTTTTCTCGCCGATTGAGCTGGAAATCACCCCACGGATGTAGAATTTGACGCTGATTCCAAATCTGGTCTCAGATCTGCCATTGGAGCAGCCGTTTAGACGGTAGAGCCGAAAACATCCCACATTCGCCGCTAACTCTGTCGTTTAACAACCTGGTCGGCCGCCCAAGTCAACACGGACGGACAACCAACACTCGCAACCGAGGGGGGGCGCTGTGTTTATCATGGAGGTTTGCTTACTACTAAAGACGTGAGAGAATGAGTATGTGCTTAGTTAATTCCGTTTCTTGTTCTTCACTGAATGTGCTATATCTCCCTAGTTTGGGCTTGTCAGAATTGCCTCTCCTTATTCTTGATATTAGAGTTGTGCGAGTAATATTATATATCGCTGCCGCCCTTTTCGCAGTCTCACTCTCTTTTACAGATTTCATCGCAGCGGCTAGCTCACGTTTCGTCCATTTTGCAATTCCCGTCTTTCTCTTGTAAGTGCGCGGCATTCGGCTACCTAAACCAAATAAGAGATATTTCAGTAGGTCCCATTGTTACTCCACCAAATGTTTTAAGCAATGTAATTACTGAAGACCCCATATGGATGTAATATGGTCTAAGGTTTTACATGACATGCTCGCATAGTTACATTTGGTGAATATGACTTCATAATGATTAGACCGCAATCTACTATGCTAGAAAAAGCTATGTTATTCATGATATGATTCAGAATATCTGATAGTCCATGGGTTGATAGCTCGAGATCTTAATCATTATGTTATAGGCCCATATCGGCTGGTCTAACAATAACTTAAGCTTCTAAATCAAATTACTGAATAGTACATGTTTGTAATGAGGGGTAATGGTGACACTTTTGACGCCATTACCCCAACCTAATAGATTTCATAAAACTTTAAATTTATTCTATAAGACGTTAACATTTGAGTTTGTTCTACTTATGGCTACCATCCTAATTAACTCTAGAATCGTACTGCGCTAATCTAAGAACCATTAACACACACCTTCCCATTACAAATTCACTCACCTGGGTCATCAAAAGAAATATCAAAATGTCTTCTAATTTTCGTCTGCAGCTCACGCATGATTGAACGAGAGATATTCGAATCTGATTGGCTCTAAGTCAGCCACATCAATGTAAGTTTTGTAAGGAACTCAGAACATATGTCAACGCTAGCTGTGGGACTGAAAATCACTAGTGTCGCCATTACCCCGGTGTCGCCATTCCCCCATGTTCCCCTACGTCTTTGAATACCGGTGCATAAACCAAAGAGGATAGCCATTTTTGATCAGAAAACTTTCAACTTTGGCCACTTCTTCATCAATATATACTGGTGAGCAAATTTTGCGGACACGATAAAACAGAGTGCAAACCAGATTAACCTTGTATTGTCTTGGACAAAATGCTGACTATTGGGTGTAGAGTCCCGTTTTTACGGTAGACTGTTGTCGATAATTTGCCATTCCCTTCAATGATTTTTACATCAAAAGGAATTGGTGTCCTGAGTCTTTCGTGAATCGAAAGTTTGCGTGCATTTTGTTGAGGAAATCAAATACTCCATCACTGTCTGTCTGAAACATCATTACACATGATAAATTATCATCGACGTATCGGAGGTAGAGCAATGGTGGCGACTCGATGTCTTTGAGCATAGGCCTAAACTTCTCATGATGTTCAACGAATATGTCAGCAAAAGAGCCTGAAAGTGGGCTTCCCATGGCCATGCCATCGATTTGCATGTACGACTCTTTGTTGAAAGAAAAAATAGCTTTAGTGCTGAGTTTTTCAAGGAGGTCTCGTAGACTGGACTCACGAAGCACTGTACTGCCTAATCTTGGAAGATCTCTGCTTGATCTATAGTATTCATCACATATAATGTCGATAGTTTCCATTACGGGAATGCTGGAGAATAAACTTTTGATATGTGTTGTCATTCGCACTGTATATGGAGTGGTTTTCACATCGAATACGATCACAGAAAGAAAAAGAGTCTTTGATAGTGTAGTCCTTGAAGAATGGTAAGATGGGCTTGAGTAATTCATCGTCCACCATTTTAGCAAGTTGATGGTACACTGAACCTGTAATGGATAGTACGGGGCGTAGTGGGACGCCGTTTTTATGAATTTTAGGTAATCCATACAACCTTAGAATATTCACACCTGAAGGAATACATCACGATAAGTATTTTTCACTCAATTCGCTGGATTTGACCAAGCTTTCGATGAGATTCTGGAATTGTTTCTTATTTTGCATATCATTCCATTCGACCGTATACTCTCCTTGGTAAATTTAGATCTGTCACACAATAAATTTCCAATTTTCTGTGTATACTGTGATTTCGGCATCAGAACAGTACAATTACCTTTATCAGGCTTTATCACAATCACATCTCTGTCATTTAAACTTTAAAGACTTCATAAATTCTTTGCGATTCTTCACTGTGGGATGACTTGGCCAGCGAGAATTGTGCAGGGTGAAGGCGAGTTCGTTGATAGTATTGGAACACTCTTTGGCTTTTTCAATCGAAATCGGGACCTCGGAGCGCAGTTTTGATTTCAATTTCTCAAGAGGAGTAGCAACATCGATTATATCATCAGTCTTGGTGAGTAGTAAGAAAACGGCGAACACTCGACCGGCGCCCCCCCTCTGGAACGGCAGAGTGTCGTGGTCGGCCGCCGTGGTGCTTCGCGTCTGAGTCCCCCCCTCTGGAACGACAGAGGTTGTGGTCTGTCGTGGTGTGCCGTCCAGGTTGGTCAACGTTCACAAAGTGTTCGCTGACTCCCCCCCCTCTGCAACGACAGAGTGTCGTGGTGGACTTGGGCGACCGCCAGGATTTGTCTTGAGGCTATAGTGTGTGATGTTTTTCGTGCAATCTGCTGAATGTTGAGTTGTAAAATGGGCTGTTTCGAGTGGAAGGAGTGCTCGGATGAGAAAACGGAGGCCAGATTCGGATTCAGCGTGAAATTCTGCATCGGTATGGTGAATTTGAACGCAATCGGAGAGAAAAATTTTCGCTGACGTCCCCCCCTCTGCACCGACCTTCCAACTTTGCTTCTAGTGGACGGATTTTGTCGTGCCATAGCTCGTTTGAAAGCTAAGAGTGAGACAAATTCAGTGAAACAAACGGCTTGTTCATATCTGTCTTCGTTTAGATGTGAGACGCCATTTAGGATTTTGGGACATTGGCGAAAAACGACAGAGTTAGAATTTGGGACGTTTTGGGCTGTAGCTTCAAAACGAAGCATCGGATTGGAAAACGGATTTCAGATTTGGAATCAGCGTGAAATTCTCTATCAGCATGGTGAGTTTCAAGTCAATCGGAGAGAAAAAATTTTCAACATTTTTCGAAAAAACGACAGAGTTAGAATTTGGGACGTTTTGGTCTGTAGCGCCCAAACGAACCATCGGATGAGAAAACGGAGGCCAGATTCGGATTCAGCGTGAAATTCTGCATCGGTATGGTGAATTTGAACGCAATCGGAGAGAAAAATTTTTGCTGACGTCCCCCCCCTCTGCACCGACCTTCCAACTTTGCTTCTAGTGGATGGATTTTGTCGTGCCATAGCTCGTTTGAAAGCTAAGAGTGAGACGAATTCAGTGAAGCAAACGGCTTGTTCATATCTGTCTTCGTTTAGATGTGAGACGCCATTTAGGATTTTGGGACATTGGCGAAAAACGACAGAGTTAGAATTTGGGACGTTTTGGGCTGTAGCTTCAAAACGAAGCATCGGATTGGAAAACGGATTTCAGATTTGGAATCAGCGTGAAATTCTCTATCTGTATGGTGAGTTTCAAGTCAATCGGAGTGAAAAAAAAAATTTTTTTTCGAAAAAAAAAAAACGAGTTAGAGTAGAATTTTTGGTCTTTTGGTCTGTAGCGCCCAAACGAAGCATCGGATTGGAAAACGGAGGCCAGATTCGGATTCAGCGTGAAATTCTGCATCGGTATGGTGAATTTGAACGCAATCGGAGAGAAAAATTTTCGCTGACGTCCCCCCCTCTTATCGATTGCATATTCACAGGGTATATAAGAACGGGATCGGGAGAGGAATTTCACTAAGTTGAGAAACTGACTACAGGTAAGTCGTTTCTCTTGAGTTCCGATATCGGACTTCTGACTTTCCATTGCTGATATCAGCTAAGGTGTCAGACTTATAGGTTAGTCAGTATAGCATGACTGACCATTTGATGATAGTAGGCCAAACGGCTATAACTTTGCTTCTACAAGTCCTTTAGACTTGATTCAAAAAACATTCGACAGCGTTTGCTATGCTGTAGGTGACAGACTACTTATAAACGTTTTATGAGTAGTACTAAAATACTGAAAAATTTAAATTCATATTTAATGATAATAATTAAAGTTTTTGAATAAAAAGCAGTCGCTTATGAGTCTCTGTGACTTGGGTCGTTTCCTCTTGTAAATAACTCCACCGGTTTTCATGTCAAAACTGGGGCCCGGATACCAACACAGTGATATGACGCACCCTCTGTCCGATCGAGGTTGTATTTGTGGGTCGAGGCCTTGGAGCTGGGATAAGATCCCCTCTGAGTAATGCCTGTAACGGATTCAAGAGCTTAACACCCAAACGGTTGCTGGCTTGCTATCAAATGTTTGGTAACTTAGTCTTTCAATGCATATCAGCAAGTAGTATCCTATAAACACTAGCTATCAAATTTTACTCTATCTTTACAGAATTATCATGACAAAACCGAGTAACGCCAAGATGTTGGTTGGCAAGTGCAGTTGTGGCAAGATTGCCAGAGGTAGTGAGCTGAAGAAGCATTTAAAAGAAAAAGAGGGGACGATGGGCCATGAGAGGAAAGTGATGTTGAGGTTGTGTGTGTCTTGTCGGAAATGTGTGATGGGGAATGAGAAGGAATTCATCAAGGCGCATTTACAGTGTGAGAGTAGGAACATCGGAGAGAAGGGGTTCAAGACGTGGTTTGAGGGAGAGTTGTTGGAAAGGGAAGAGGTGAGGAAGGCAGTGGCAACGATTCAGGACGTGATTGGGGAGAAAGTGGTGAGGAATGCGAGTGAGGGGAGGTCGAGTGATGGGAGTTCGAGTGAGGAAGTTGAGTTGAGAGCGAAAATGAAGAAGAAGAAGGATGATGTTGATTTGGATGCGGTGATGGAAGATTTGTTTGGGGATATAGCGGATTTGAAGGAAGAGTGGGAGGGGAAGGAAGTGGCTAAGCCGATGGCAGCGTCATCGCCGCGCCAGCAAGAGGCGTATGATACGGAGGTATTTGTGAAGATGAAGGATCGTGTGATGGCTTTGGAAAGTAATAATAGAAAAGTTTTGAAGGAGAATGAAGAGCTGATGGTGAAGGTTGAAGGGTATAAGGCAACGAGGGAAGAGTTGGAGAGCTTGAGAAAGAAGAAGGAATGGATGGCGGAAAGGAGCGAGTTGATGATGAAGGCAGGTTTGGTGGAGAGTTTGCAGGCGAGTGTGTCGAGGAAGGATGAAGAGATAGAGCGGATGCGAAGCGTGGTGAAGGAGACGGAGGAGGTGAAGGCTATTAATTAGAGGTTGTCGGGTGAAGTGGAGCGACTGCATGAGCGTTTGAAGTGTCAAAAAAGGAGAGTATACGAAGTTCATCTTCCCCTCTTTGAAAATAATATCTGTGATGTCCCCACAATCTCCAGCGATTTGAATGAAACACAGTTGTGTTACGAGGGGGATGGAGTTCGCTGCCTCCACATGACGATGAACATCAATGGAGAGCTTGATGACTTCGTCGTCAGAAAAGTTAGAAAGAAGGTTCCCAGTAAGTCTATTCAACATAATCATTTTTGTAGCTAATCTAATCTCCTATTATTTTCCTTTCAGAGTGTTTGCAGTAGTAGTGTCGGTGGACGGAGAACGACCCATGGGCTCTTTTAAGGGCCAACCTTCTAATGCAGCTAAAGCGGTCCCAAGCCCGCCACATATCCTCGGATATGTAATGCAGAGGGGAAGAAAAATGATGAATGGAATGAAATGGGAGGACACTCACGCGCCACACGCAACATAACACACTTCTCTCTTCCGTAGTCTAACAAGCTCTTTACACATGGATTGCAGTCGATTGCTATCCCTGTATCAGAAGTGTAAGCTATCTTAATTTTATTTAACACTATTTCATCTACCATTATCACCCATATGAAATGTTATAAGATTTGCAAGTTAAACTAAGCGTGCTACTATTTCCAAATGAAAAAGTATACATGATTAAATCATCCACTGAAGCCCCATTCAAGTAAGTCAGTATGAAAGCAAAGATAATACGAAATAAACATTAATTATGGCATGTATTTCAAAAGGTCTTCATCGTCAATATCGTCCCAGAGTCTGGCTTCACATAGATCACAAAAACAGTTCACTTGTTTCAATCGTTCTTCCACTGCGAGCCTCACTTTGTCGATATACTCCCACTCCGCCATAGTTCGTGGCTGGGAGTTAGGGGTGTACCACTCCCATAATTGGTGGAGGAATTTGGTGCTGGTGATCTCCATCACATCGTCAGTATCGTACTGGAGATACTTCCACCTCACGCTTGTTAAGTCGGGACACTCTTTCTCACATACACTCTCCTCTTCGTCGTCCGCTGGTAATGACAACTTTCTGATATTGTCCATTCGGTACACCTTCTCTACCTTCCCCTTCGTTGGAGCGTTTGGTGCAACGAGCGCCTTTGGTGTTGAGCATGGAGAAGAGAATTTTGTATTTGGCGTTGTCGGAGGGCTTGTCATGTTGACTGTGAATAATAACTTTGAAATCTTTTCCAATTCTTAAGTATCAACAAGCAACCAATCAGAATGAACAGCCAATGAATGATGAATATGAAAGTATATATGTAAAGTGACATTCGTGTCATTTCACTCTGTCTTTGTGACATATAAGTGAAGTGTTCTCTGGCGAATTCTATATTTGAGGCGTACGAGTGAACTGCTCTCTCGTGAATTCCAAATTTGAGTGAAGTCTCTATCTTGTTGAAGTATCAACCTTAAACTTGATTTCGTTGAAATGGTAAGTTGAAGATTTCCTCTCTCATCTCCCTCAAACGTGTGCCTAATAGCATCTTCCTCAATTTTGAGGCATCAACTTCATCACCAACGCCCTCCCTTCTCGAGGAAAGTTTAGAGTTGTTGAGTCAAGGTAGGTTGTAACAATACGCTGAGACTTGAACAGAGATGATAGAATGATTTCTCTTTCAGGTGATACCAGTCCCATCTCGAGCGAGTTGGATAACAACAGCGACTCCATGTCAACATTGTCGCGGGAATGCAACGATAGGGAATGTGCTGACTGTGGACACATCTTCACGAGGAAGCGTGATCTCGCCCGATACATCAAGCGAGGTGTTTGTAGACCTAAGTCAGCATCAATCTCCGAAGGTGGGGATGATTCTGTTAACGATGTCTCCTTTTCTTGCGATCTATGCATTCAGTCTTTTGAGTCACATTTTGAACTATCTTCACATAGACTTCGACATACACACAGTGACGATAGTTATACTAACAGCGCCTCCTCTATCCGACTCTCTGAAGTGTCGATAAATAATTTAGTGAGGAACTACCAGATGGAATCCTCAGAAACCATTACTGACTTTGAAGAATGGTTTCATCAAAATTCATCTTTGATTGGTGCGCTCTTCAAAAATTTAGTCAATTTTAGAATGAACGCGCTCATCTATCTCAAAATAAAATATGTAAAAATCGACCACCATACTGGTCAAATAGTAGAGTGGTTGGAGTTTCACATACCCTCCTCTCCTACAACCGAAGTTGTAGACTGCGAGTCTTGGATAAATTTTCATATCCAAGGGTTAAAATTAAACATAGATAAATTTAGCGAGCGTGATAGTGGTCTCGTTTTTGATGGTATTGAGACCGCCATGATTAAAATCACTTTATTAGAGAACTACTCTGGACGAGGCTCCTTTTTACTTCCAAAAAATTTAAGAAATAAAGCAGCAGTTATTTCTGTAGATTGCGAATCGCAATGTTTTAAGTATGCCATCCTCTCCATTCTCCACTATAATGATCTACAGTATAGCCGATACCGTAAGAGTAAGTATCAACAGTGGGAGAATGAATTAAAGTTTGATGACTGCAATAGTGAAGATATGAAAATTAAAGATATAGAAAATTTGAAAAATTGAACAACATCAAAATAGTTCTCCATGTTTGGGAAAAGGGATTGAAGGGTGTCCGCTACAACTCGCGTTCGAGTTGTTATGACCACGTTGTCAACCTTTTATTAGTAAGACAGGATGATAGTGAGGAATGGCACTACTGCGGTATTCCCAAAATTTTTCGCTTATACCACCACTTAAGAAATTCTAACTCATCAGAGATTTATTACTGTGACAGATGCATTCGCAACTTTAGGAGTAAAAATAGATTTGAAACTCATTACGAATGGTGTAAGCGAGGTAAACTACAAAAGGAGCGCATGCCCAAAGATAAGGAGTTTTCATATAGAGAGAATGGCGATGAACTAAGTCCTCTTCGTGTCATCTATGCTGACATCGAATGCTATATCGATGGTATCATCCACAAGCCAGCAGCCATATCCTGCTATGAAGTATGGCATGACCATTTCCAAAATAGAAAAAATAAAATGCACGTCTGGCAAGGTGAGGATTGTATTTACCAATTCCTACAATTCCTCGAACAGGCTGTAAAATTTCAACAAAAGTATGATGGTGAACTCTATCGCAGATCATTGCATATGACAGCAGATGATCAAGCAAAATTTGATAGTTGCAACGTTTGCCCCAAATGTAGTAAAACATTTGATGATGATAAGATTAAGAAAGTGCACGACCATGATCACATCACTGGTAAATTTAGAAACGCACTATGTTCAAAATGCAATTTTTCACTTAGGATGAAACGGCGTACATTACCCGTCATTTTCCATAATTTCAAGGGCTACGACAGCCATATGATAGTAAAAGGAGGTTTAGGTCAAATGAAAGAGTGGAAGCTTGATGTAATAGCACAAACGAGAGAGAAGTTTATGGCCATGACAGCAAAAGTGCCTGTCGATAAAACTAAAGAAAATAAGACGGTCTATTTTGATATAAATTTTTTAGATTCCTACCAATTTATGACTGCATCACTGGCCTCTCTCGTACAAAATCTAAAGTCTCTTCCACTAACACAAAATCTTAAGAAACAATATCCAAATCTAACCGATGAAGTCATCACACGGAAAGGAGTCTTTCCATATGCATATTTTGATGCGATTAGTAAACTCGGCGAGACTTCTCTTCCGCCCATAGATAAATTTAAAAATGATTTGAGCGGCGCAGAATGTAAGAGCGAAGATTATGATCATGCACAAGATGCATGGATAAAATTTGACTGCCATACATTTGGCGAATATATGATTGCCCATCTTAAGTTAGATGTATTTTTGCTGGCTGATGTATTTCAGGAGTTTCGACGAGTGGCATTAGAAGAAGATAAGTTAGATCCCGTCCACTTTGTCAGTCTGCCAGCCATGTCATTTAAGTCTGCTTTTAAAATGACTGGTGAGACCATTCATCTCTTACAAGATCCAGAGATGTATAATTTATTTAAGCGAGGAATTCGCGGTGGTCTCACATTTGTAAATAAACATAGGTTAAAATCAAAATTAGTAGGCGACGATCAGACTCATCTTAAGTATTATGACCAAAATAATTTATATGGTAGTTCACTATCCAAACGACTCCCTCACTCTGAGTTTAGCTGGTTAGATGATAGTGAAATTCAGCATCTCTCTAACCCTTCTAACATACTAGCAATTCCAGATGATGGTGATTGGGGATATTATTTTGAGATAGATCTAATCTATCCAAATAATATTAAACATAAAACCGTAGATTTTCCACTCGCACCCGAATCAGGTGAAGTGACCAAAGATATGTTTTCCGACTTTATGAAACAATTTCATAAAGATTTAGAATCATGCGGTCAACCCGACTATAAGCCTTGCCGCAAACTTTTACTCACCCAGTATGATAAGAAAAACTATCTAGTCCACTTTAGCATCTTAAAATTTTATTTAGAAATGGGTATGATTTTAAAAAGAGTTCACCGCATTATTAAATTTAGACAGAAAGCCTTCCTCAAACCATATATTGATAGCAACAGCCAGAAACGTGCACTAGCCCAAAAAATTTTGAAAAAGATTTTTATAAGTATAAGAATAATAGTCTATTTGGTAAGACGATGGAGGATGTTAGAAAACGTGTAAACTATAAACTAGTCAATGATGTTACAAAATTTAAGAAATTGGTCTCATCACCTCTATTCATCGATAGAGACATTATCGATGAGGACCTTGTAGGTGTTAAAATGATAAAATCTGAAGTTGAGTTGTGCAAGCCCATCTATATTGGTCAAGCTGTACTAGATTACTCTAAGCTTGAAATGTACCAACTCTTTTATAAAATACTAAAACCATGTCCTCTCGTAAAAGAGGTTCGTTTGTTGGGTGGTGATACAGATAGTTTCTTCTTAGGTATTACCACTCAAAAAGATTTAAATTTCAATGAAGTAGGAAAATCTTTAGAAAGATATTTTGATACATCAAATTATCCTACTGATCATCCACTCAACTCCATCAAAAATAAGGCAAAACTTGGCTGCTTTAAGGATGAGACAGCAGGGAAGGAAATAGATGAAATGATTCTCCTCCGTCCAAAAATGTACAGTATGAAATTAAAGGATAGCGACGATAGTATTAAGCGCGCTAAAGGCATATCAAGATCATTGGTGTCTAACATGAAACATAAAAATTTCAGGGAAGCCTATAGAAATAAAAATATAACGTTTGCCAATATGACAATCTTAAAATCTAAGTCGCATGAGATCAAAACTCATACTTTTAGGAAACGGGCGCTTTCAGCATGGGAGGAAAAGAGGTGCTGGCTAGAACACAACATATCTCTTCCACATGGACATCCTGACACAAACATACCACCACCCAAAAGAATTAAACTCACACTACCACATTCAGGCGACGTCTTAGCATAATCATCCTTAACTTAGTATTTTCATGTTGATTTCTGTAGATAAACACTGCTATTTTATGTATCGCTTTAGATCGTTTCTTCCTTGTGAATATATGCCTACAGTCAGCCCATTCCCCTATATCTGTGAAAAGACTTTTTCATACACATATTCTTATTTCAATAAAATTTTACAATGACTTCACTTTGTTTTCCGAAACACTAACGTTACGAGGGATTTAGTATCTTTGACATGGATGCACTCATGTAGACCATTTGCAGTTTTGATAGAAATAGATGGTATAGTTTGTTTGATAACAGGATGGTAGAAAATAGGTTGAAACATCTTCTCGACTATTCCATATGAAGCGTCTTTATCATGAATGAAATCACGTAAAATGTATTATTTTTTCTCACCAACAGAAATAGGTAGAATCAAATCACTTTGAATGTAAAGGTGCTGTTCATGTTTATCAAGTGTCATTGGTGTTTCTATACCAATCGTATGCGCAGTAGTAAACACAGTTTGTAGCATTGAAAAACCAAAGAGTTTTTCAAATTTTTACTCAATTGACATTGAATGTCATCACCCAGTTTCAGAACAACGCGTTGATTTTCAATTGAAAACGAAATGTGGTGTGTCTTTACATCATATTTACTTTTCATCACATGCCTCAACTTCTGTTGTATATAAGGATTTACTACATGAATGAAGCTTTCAACTGTATGATATAGACGCGGCATTATATTGATAGCAACTTTAGATTCTTCATAAGACTGGTAAATTTTCTTGATGCGATCGCCATAGATGTCCAGTTGTCCACCCACCATTCATCATTAACTGAATCAGCTTTAGTGTGATATTCATCAGAAGCATACACCACACCGCTTCCAATAATAGGTGTATAATGTCTTACAAAATGACGCAAGGTTGGAGAGAAATAAACTGTAAGTTTGTCATTATATTTCTGAATAACCAACTTATTTTTGTCCGCCATAATTTTCTCTCCATACTTCTTAGCCACAGTCCCATTCCATCGTTTTACTAACTCAATAAGTGATAAAGGTTGAACACCACGCTTTTTCAAAATGATGCGT
Source organism: Prostheceraeus crozeri (assembly GCA_907163375.1). Classification (NCBI taxonomy): domain Eukaryota; kingdom Metazoa; phylum Platyhelminthes; order Polycladida; family Euryleptidae; genus Prostheceraeus; species Prostheceraeus crozeri. The sequence continues at coordinate 257,580 of CAJQUW010007235.1, forward strand.
TCTTCACATTCTACAACATCTTCATCAAATATTTTAAATTTATAATGAAATTTATTGATTCGATTTGAATAAACTTTTTTAACATTTGCAGTAGCAATTGACGTTAGATGTAGTCCATGGCCAAAACCGAGATGTCGATAGAATTCATTATCCAACCTCAGTGTAAGACCTTTAGTAAAAGAATGAAAGCGAAGGAACTGTCTCCCACTCCAATGATAGATAGTAAACTCATAAGCTTTCTGATCCTTATTCTTCATGATGGAAGTATTACCACTGTTGAATGCCTTAATAATTTTCTCATTCCCAAATGGACCATAATAATCTGATTTTATCTGAATCCATTCATAGTTCCACTTTCCATCTGACGTTAAATTGTATGGGAACTGGAATGCATTATTCATCGTTATTCCATCATGGGTGCGAGGGGTCAATATCATTTCTTTCAAATCATTCACATTCTGAATATTGCTATCATAGCAAATACTAGAAACGCCAACCTCCCATTCACCTTCTAAATGTAGTGGGCGATTTAATTCTACTCGATAGTCTGGTGGTTTATTTTTGGGAAATTTATTCATAGAAGCATTACTGGGTAAGTAGATTAGAAACGAGTCCTTATTTTCACTTTCCATATTATTCACATTGGAAAAATATATTAGCATACTTTTGCATTAACTCTTCATTCGGAAATGGAGTGTGATACTTGTTACAGCATCTTTATGAAAAGGAATCAACGCACCAGCATCGTCATAAATGGCAGTATCAATTTGTGGGATGTAGTTTGATTTCAGCTTTGTATAATTCACTTTCTTGAAAGTATGCTCAGATAAAATACTTCAGCTTTTTGACTGGTATGGTATCATTGCTAGCAATGGAGCTTCAACATCTCCCACACGTACATCTTCACCAATATTGGAATATATCTGAAAATAGTTAATACGACGCGATAGCGACATGTCTGCGCTAGCTTTGGTTACAGTACCACTTTTAAAGATATTTTGATCAAAACCCAAAATGTCCATTAGAGTTTTATCCATAATTAGTTCAATACCTTTTCCACTTATAGTGAGAGACAAAGTACCTTCTTTTTCAGAAAATGAAATATGTTGCTCATTAATCACTTCATTTAAATAATCTACAACCAATTTAACTGAAGTAATAATGCGAGGCATCAACACTCTTGTTTCATGCAAGATACCACCTAAAGGCTCTATACCTTTTCTGTATAAAGATACGGTCCATTCTGTATCAAATTGATTTGACCTTTCACATGGCAAATGTTGCATATCAAATTTTCCATGAACAGCTGCAGAACGATGTCGTAAGAACTGATGAAAATCTTTTAAACAAACTAATACTAGATCATCATCATTTAATTTACTTATTGCAATATGATTAGATGATTTGATATAAGTCAATGTTGCCACTTGTTTACCATCAACTCGAAGGAGATAATTAAATTTCTTCAATAATGTTTCAGGAGTCATGTTTGTCTTTCTTGGCTTAATCACAATCTTCTTCACCAACGTCTTCTCATTTTTTGGAATAAGATCTACATAATAAGCTTCCTCTCGATATATTAACTGTTTATGACCACTTATGTGGTAATTAACGTTAAAATTATCATAGCTTGTTAAGGCGCTAGCGAGGTAACCTAAATCATTTCTTAAACTTGGACTTAAACCAACAATCCAATCTTTCTCAACTACATGATGTACATAATTATGATCATCATTGTGCGGAGTAAATTGGACAATATGTTTACACGCTTTATTCAAGAAATCATACATAGACTTTTTACATGATAAGAGATCTTTCTTTGGCCACTGTGGAATGTATACTCGGCACCCCTTTTCACATTGGTAAGCAGCTGTACGTCTCATATTAATAGTCATCACCTCATGATCAAAAGTATAGACACAGTTGCTATAAACAAGTTGAGTGACACCCACTTCCCAATTTCCATTTAGCTGTTGTGCATGATCAATGGGAGTAGAAAAGAGTGCGGCTCGATTACTAGCAAATCTCTTTGTAGCCACATTGCTAAGCAAAATATGATAAAACGACATTTTTATATTGCTGATCTGCGGCTTTGCATAACATCATGAAGACTTGGATTTTGGACTCTCTACAATATGTCAGAGTTGATCGTGATGGAAACGTACACTTCAAAAATTCTCATGGTCATACATCAAGAGGTATTACATTAACATGGCGACAATTTGTCAACCTCAATGATATCATGAGGGATTTGGAATATTTTGAAACATTAAGATTCATCTCCTTGGGTGATCAAGTTTGGCTTCAACATTACAGAAATGAAATTCAAATCTACCATTCTCATTCCGCAAACTGTTTCTCATTTCGCAAATACAATTGGGAGAAGTATAGAAGATACATACATCGCTCCATCATGACATTTATTCGTCGTGAGTTCATCGCCCTACTATGCAAATCTTAATCAGACATGACTACCACGCACCATGAGTTGGAAATTAGATTCCCTACAACGTATTGAAACGGATCATGATCGAAACGTCTATTTCAAAGATTCAACTGGAAATGTGAGGAGAGAGTTTGCTTTATCTTATCGTCATTTTCAATCTCTACATCATATCATGAAGGATTTGAAATACTTCTATATGAAAAGACATTCACGTATTGGAAATCGCATCTGGTTGCGCGTCAACAATCGGCGAATTCAACTCTATCATTCCCAACTTCATACTAACTTCACATTTCATCAAGGTAGTTGGGAAAAGTATAAAAGGAAGGTACATCGCTCAATTTACTCATTCTTTCATCATGAAGCGCCATCGCTACACCATCGTCAACATTCTCCGTCGCTTCAGACTCTACACCAAAATCGATCTGACAACATTACACCAACACCTTCCAAACAGCAAGTATTACCCGGGCCGACCTCAAATGTTAGTGGTGAAGATGAACAATTCACGGAATCTTCAACTCTTCCCAAATGGGACTGTACAGATTCTCGGCGCCCTTTCTCATTCATCGGCGCAGTCAATGCGCTTAGAGCTACAAAGACTACTACGTCGGATATGGAAGAGGGAGAGGTGTGTGATGTCGAATCTGACTGTGGACAATATGGTGATCTCTACTCAATTGAGTGAAAGTGTATCATTTTTGAAGATTCGTACCAGCAGTTACAATTTGTGTTATGAACCCGAACTTTTTCCTGCAGCTCTCATTAGTTGTTGGTTACCTGTGCATGTGGCAATCTTTCATAATAGTAAAGTGATCATTACTGGACTAAAATCTCATGTACAAGCAAATGTGATCCTAGACTATCTCATCGAGTATGTACGTACCCAGCGGATTGTAAAATAAAAAACAATTTTCCAACATGATGTTTTTATTTCAAATCATGATAGAACTTACAAATCATTTTTTCATTAGAGGATGGATTACATGAAAAGTTTTGAATAACAGATGCAAATCGAGATACATGTAAACGTTTTAAGATGAAGTACAGTACAAAAGCACCACACGTTGATGAAAGTGGATGTTGTAGTATGCGTTCATTTCGCTGATATTGACGCGTATGTTTTCTCAACCACTGCTGTGTTGATATATTTGGAGGTTGAGCAAGAGAGTCAAATAGTTCACCACGTCGGTCTTCTCCAATAAAGATCGCTTTCCAATGCTCACCGCCTAAATTCTGCGAATGAGTGTTTAGCACCATAAAGATGGGACAGTGATTTACTGCAGGTGGTAGGGTATCGAGTGAATAGACATTATCGAAAGCTTTCAACGTCGCTTCGTCTGCATTACGCTGCACTTTAGTCTTAATATCGTCAGCAGTCAACCAACTCATTAACGATTATACTGAAGAATCACGTCACGATACTTTGTAATTTCAATATTTGAATCGAAGACTGCATAAATTAATACATTGATCGTCTCAGGTAGTGTTCTTTTGAACGTTAAATCCAAACCAATATTATGAGGCACGTTCGCTTGACGATAGGGTGCACTAATATCGCTGTCAGCAGTCAAATCAAATGCATAAATAGTATATCCACTCTTAAACTCTTTCATAATAAGTCCGTTGGTGTCATCCGTATTGTAAAAGCCAAAGACATCCATAAAATCAACATAACTGCGCATAAATTGATCCGAAGCAAAATCTGGTTTGTAGGGTGGACCAGGATGACTCACACCATTAACACGTAAAGCAATTTCACTTAACTGATTGTGTTTAAAATTGAAAGGATTCTTCTTTATATTACCATTAAATGCATCATTTTTAGCCATTGCCACCATGAGGAGCTTCGGTGCTTCCGATGGAAAGAGGCCATCTTTCATGAAACTCTTTTGATCTTTCGGAATTGTAAAGGTGAGAAGCTTTGTATGCTGAACGGGATAAATGGCATTTTGGCGGTTAAGACCTTCAGCATGTCCTCTAATGACACTTGGATTCGGTACTACTCGACGAATGTAAAGTGCAATATCTTCCACATGAATTCTAAAATTGTCAACTTTAGCAAATGCATTCAGCGCAAATTCAGGCTTATTCAATGTCAGCTTGAGTCGCTTGCTGGTATTACAGAGTAAAAACTTTGACTGTCTAAAGAAGTCTAAATTCAGCGGACCATATAGCTGACATACTTTACTATCTTTAATCATAGCAGATCGCTTTACAAAGCCACTGTTTGTTTCAACATCAAATTTTCCTGCTTCATCTCTATACCATCCCATGGCTTCCATATGACTTTTTTGTGCTGCTGGATGAAACTGTGATACATGATTGAAATATGATTTATAGGGATAATCGCTTTGACCACCTTCCACCTGCTGCTCTCCAATCGTTAGAGAAACATCGCGAAGTAATGTAGTCAATGGTAAATTGTTCAGTCCAACTTTATGTGCATCGTCAATAGCAGTTCCATCTGCTTGCTGAATTCTAAACCTCAAATCAACCATCGCATAACTCAAATCTATGTAGTCATCACTACCACCAGGAATAACAAATTCAATGGGGCCAGCATTCTCAGCTGTTCGAGGATGATAATCTACAATACTTGAACTAAGAATATCTGTCTGTATGGCTTGTTGATCGAACAAACAAAAACCGGAAGTTTTACACTCCATGATTAGAAGTTATGGCAGCGTCGTCGTTTAGCGCCTGATGAATGATTAGAGCCTCTGCGACGTTTGCGTGAATGCCTTTTGACTGAAGATCGCACCTTACCAGCTCCGCAATGTTTCCTCCTTCCTTTTTTCATTCATTTAGGTGATTTCTTTCCTTGAGTAACACCAGCAAAGGTCTGCTTCAATGTTTTTAAACCGCGTTCCTTCCCACGATTCAACAAACTGCTCTTAAAACTTCTACCTCTGGAAAGATCACTAGCAACATCACCAGCAAAGCCAACGGCATTACTTAAAACATTTCGTTTTAAAGATCTACCGACATTGGATATGAGAGGTGCTACAACAGATTTCAGTGCACTAAGTATGCTACCTCCACGTTGGCGGCGAGCGCCGATGTAAATTTGTCCTCCACCACTTACATAGGAAGGTCGTAAATAAAATGAGGCAGTTGGATTCATAGCTCAAACCCTAAACATTGTTAGGTACAACTTTGCATGAATCACTGTCGATCACTTAGATGAAAGCTGTCGGCACGACGCATCCAAGAGTTCATACTTGAAGGATAACCAGTCCATTTAACAAGACACCATTCTCCACCTTGCCGTTTTTTACATCGAATGATTTTCTCTACCAAATATGTTTCACTTTCAGTGACTACCTCAATCTCATCGCGGTAAAAGCTACCCTCAATTTCTTCAGTATCGTAATCTTTCAACTTGTAGGTGGTCGGAGAGTCTTTTTTATTGATGTTTGAAACTGTAAAAATTTCTTCTGTCCAATTCGGGAGATAACCTTTGGCAAAAACACTCTTCACTTTTGATATGCGAACTTTATCGCCTATTTTTACATCACTTTTTGCATTATTACGCTTACGTTGGAATGTTTTACGCACTTCATCTACATTGTCAGCATTTACATCTACTGGTCTGAGTCCAATAGAACGATGGATAGAGTGATTGTAGGCATGGAGTGTATCTTGTAGAATCTTTGTCCAATTTTGTGTCAAGTTGGCAGTAAAATGTCGCCACAAGCGATTGTTCAATGTGCGATTAAAACGTTCAACGAGTGCAGCTTTATAAGCACTCTTTACACTAAACAACTCAATGTCATACCTCTCAAATAATCTTCTCACATGCTGATTTTCAAACTCTTTTCCTTGATCACTCTGAATTCTTTTTGGAATGTGACCTTCTCGAAAAATTGTTTGGAATGCTTTTGCTACTCCTTTCCCTTCTTTAGTTTTTAAAGGTTGAGCCCACGCATAACGCGAGAAAATATCAATGACGGTTAAAATAAAATTATTGCCCGAGTTATGTTTTGAAATGGAGGCGACATCGCACAAATCTGCTTGCCACTGTTCATCGATGTCATGAACAATATAATGGCGGGTGCGGTACTTCTTTTTCGCTTGTTTGTGGAGTGTATAGGTAGCCTGACCCTTTAACCATCGTTTCACTTGTGATTGTGGAAGACCACTCGCTTTTGATAATTTCTTGATAGATGCAAATCCTGCCGGATGTTTTACATCATAATAGATTGACTTCAAACGTTCAGTCGATGACGACTGACTCTTTTTCCTCCTTCTCATCTTTTTGTTTTCTTGCCTTTCTACATTTACAACAACTGCAGCATTTAGCTTTAGCGGTTTTGCGATTCATTGTGAGAGCTGGCGCAGCAAGTGCAAGTGACAACGACATTCACCTCTGGCGGCTCATTACATGGCAAGCAACACATCTGCTTCATATTAATAGTCTGAGAACATGTATTTCTTGGGAGGAGCTGTTTTGCGTTTTCCTTTTACTAGTTTTAGTGGCGATGTAGATCTACGTCGAGTTCTTCCTCTTGTTTGCTTAGTGAGTGTGGGAGGGGATGTAGCAGGTGACGCCTTAAACCAATTTGTTGGCATTTTCATCGTCTGAAGCATTGGAGCGTAGCCACTGTTGAATCAAGTTCTTTCAATGTCTCATTATTCAAAGCAAATTTTGGTACATTATGCTTTTTCAATAGTTTAAGAAAGTATGACCAACCAGGTTGAACATATCCCTGACGGCGCTTTCTACGTGTCGCATACTGAATCAAGTCTTCATAACGTGAAGCATCGATCACTTTATTTTCATCTGTAATGATTTCTCCTCTATCATTTACATTGAGATGGGGTTCAATACTATTGAAAATAGATATGGCATGTGCGCGAGATGCTAAAGGTGTAGCAGTCGATACAGAGTCACGCATCTTATTCTTCAAGCTTTTCAATTGCTCAACAGTTTCCGATTGTAATAATACAGCACGATGTGGATCTTTGATGTGAACATTTTGCTGATAATCTAATTCTTTCCTATACTTTTGATTTGCAAGAGGTTGCTTTACTTGCTGCATGGCAGTCAATTGTACATATTCATCCTGAGGAATAACAATCATGCGAGAATAAGAACTCATAGTTTGTAGATAATCATGGGAGTTTTCAAAATATCACTTCGAAATCTAAATTCTTCCGGACACTCTTGCGTAAAGTCAATGAATAAGTAACTGTATGGTTTTTCAGTACCTGCTTGAAAAATTTCAATTAAGGCTTTTGATCCTCTGGGTGCAACTTGTCGTGCTAAAATTTGAAATTGACTTTTATCTCGCGGATTCTTGAAAATAGCATAATAGTGTGTATTCAGGTTTCGTGTACGAGCTTCTTTTCCATCAGGAAACAAATTTTGTGTGATATAGATGATAAAGCACCTTTTATGGTGTGCTGCGCGATTGAACATATCTGTAACATCTTTTGAATTCTTACTTTCTTTTAATAAATCATCCAATACAACAACATAATTAGACTGAAGTTTATCCACTGCAATAATTCCTTCATGTCGAATAAAGTTGCGACTTTGCAATTCCTGAAACAGCGACGGTTGATAAATACCATAACACCAAATCACTCGATTGATAGGTTCCTTAAACAACTCCCTTCTTTTATCCAATAAATTCAGCGTGAAAACAGTTTTACCTGCATGAGATGGACCTGATACAGTCAGAACTTTATCACATTGAAGTCTGAAATCCATTTTATTACTTTGAGATTCAACATTTGCATAATTAACGCTTAGAGCCAAAGATATTACCCAATAGGTTGCCCACGGCAGGAGCTATCATTGGAAGTATTGCTGAAAGGAAACCGCCCTTTTGTGTTAGAGTTTCCCTCTTTCTTTGAAGGGTGACTTTAGGATTGGAGATGAAACGCAATTTCGTAGCATATCGCTTAAGTAACTTTCGTTGTTTTGGCGCTAATTTCTTCGTCCTCAACTTCCTCACATGAGAAATAATTTCACAAATGAATTTATCGTTAGCATGTCGTATAGCATTGTATCGCTGATTTGCTTTCATTCGTCGGAGAGCTTGAATGGCTGAAGAAAACTTTGAAGACTTTTGACTTTTACGTTTCGTCATTTTACGTTTCGCCATTTTCCGTGTTAGTCTTTGCTAAAACCTATCTTTACCACATTTGCATAGGTACTAACTATTGCGACATAAGTGACACTCAAAATGAGCAATATCACAGTGGTTACATTTGCAAAGTTGAATGCAATTACGTATGAAACAGCGTTGACAAAAAGCGTGCTTACATCACTTGAAGATGCGCTTATCATTTCCATCCTTTCGCCTACATACATCACAACACATAGTTTCACCGTTACTGATATCTATAGCAGGTCTTTTTGAAGATATGAATTTGCTAGCCTTTTCTAAATAATAGACGCATGTACAGAAGGAATATACTTCGAGAGTGAGCAGACATAGCTCAAAAACCAGTTGTGCTACAATCAAGTACCACTGCATTTTCAATTTTTCTTTATGGAAAGTTGAATATGAATATCTGAAATCGCTTCAATCACTAGACTGCTACCATGATGGTTAAATGCGTTAAGACGTTCAGCAATTTTTATCATATGTCTTTTAAAAAATTCTTCGGGGTGATCTACCACTTCCATTGAATAAGAAGCAAAATGGAAAGAGCGACTTTCCACCTCTTCCTTTCCAAAATGACTAAACTTAATTTTCGCAACTAATCGCGCCATGACAATGCTATCAGAGAATGTATTCATTAACTCTAGAAATAGAGTGCTAGCATCATCGACCACTGCTTCGATGTCGGTCTCATCTTTATGAAAATTTATCACATAATCTTGAACAGCTCCTTTTAAACTTTGCCTATGAAAATGTAATGTTCCGCAGTCGTTTGAGAAAGACATGATCGCCCTTTATCTAACCCATCCATTGCATGAAAACAACTCTTCTCATAGTAACATTTATTGAATAACGGTAACAAGCATGCATTATAAATCAATGGTTTGAAAGAGATAAAATAGATACAGCTGGTAACTATCATACAGCGAGCAATGATAACCATACAGGACTTTGGCAGTGCTGAGGTAAGGAGGAAAGAAGCATTGGTTATGAACGTAGCTACTACAACGAACAGACAAAATAGGAACACACAAATCCTTAAAACGTTTCGTGACTTCATGATAATGTTGATTCACTCTACTATCCCAAGGTGGGAGCAAAATATCATCAATGATTAGATTGGGAAATACTTTCCTCTCCTTACCAGGATTATTACAAAAGATGCGTATAACATTGAAAGCAGCTAACCATCGTTTAAAGTCAATAAGAAGAGCACTCTCACAAGAAAAGCCATAGTCTTGCAAATATTTCAGATTAAGTCCATGAATGTGTTTTCTCGCCCATCCATCAGCTTTGGGATCGCAGTTGGCATGTTGATGATAGACACTAACAATCTGATATGTCCAATTGTTCATAGCAATAGCATTGAGCTCCTGTACAGGTTCACCCTCACAATCCATAAAAATGATGATAGAAGCCTAAAACGGAAATTTACACATCTAAGGAAACGTTCTATAACATATTACAAAATGAAGAATTACATCAATGCTTTTCACGACAAAATACACAAATGATATGATGGCAACGAAGAAGTAAAATGTATCTAATAAGACCACGTCTACGACACTCAAAGCACATAAGCGAATTGTCATAGGGTAGAGTTAGGAAAGGACTAGTAATTCTCCTTCTTTGATTTGCGTTTTGATGCAGCATTCTTGTCCGACTAGCTCTTCGTACCACTGCTGTTAAGGATTTGATCAATTATGTCATCCACGTTGGGTAGTTTTGGAATATATAGGATGGATTCCATATGCATGGAGAGAGAGACTATTTTATTATCCTTATGCCGACCATAATATAGCCCATTCACTTTAAAAAGGATATCCCAAGTACCTTCTCCGAGCTCATCACATCTGATGGGTATTGAATGATCTCCATCCTTCTTATAGTAAGTGCACCAATGTGATACCGGTAGGCAAATGTGATTACCATCCCAAATCTTTCTTTAGGGAGTATCCTTGTCATCTCTCGCCTTCCACTCTTGAGCAAGAGGAGTAGGAATGTCCATATTTAATGTCACGTACTCCTCAATAATATCAAGTTGGTGGTGAATGTACGGACTCACGGGGATCAGTATGTAGTCCCCATACTGATTGCGCATTATCTTGACATCCGTGGAAGGGAGCATTACCGTTTGGAGTACTACGCTATGATCGTCATAACGCAAGACTTGTTTAAATTTATGCTGTAGCGGTGTAGGATTATGTACCTTCGTTGTTTCTTCCACTGGCCTCAGTTGTAGATGATCTGACCGTAGCGAACCTTGTAACGTTTGACCGCCATTTTGTCCTACTAGTGTTGCAGATGGAGTAGATGCCTGAAAATGAAAAAGATTGTATTAAGTTTACGTTCAGGGGAGGAGAGGGAGGAAAGTAGCGACTTACCATTTTAGTTGGATAATAGAATAGAGAAAATATGCGTCCGTCACTCGTGTGATTCAACGATGGAATGATTCTCACTGTGGAAGGCTCGCTATTTATATAGAAATGCTTGATTCTCATAGGATGATGATCCTCATTGGACAATAACATCAAGCTGAATCCGAATCTGAAATCCGTTTTCCCATCCGATGCTTCGTTTTGAAGCTACAGCCCAAAACGTCCCAAATTCTAACTCTGTCGTTTTTCGCCAATGTCCCAAAATCTTAAATGGCGTCTCACATCTAAATGAAGACAGATATGAACAAGCCGTTTGTTTCACTGAATTCGTCTCACTCTTAGCTTTCAAACGAGCTATGGCACGACAAAATCCATCCACTAGAAGCAAAGTTGGAAGGTCGGTGCAGAGGGGGGGGGACGTCAGCGAAAATTTTTCTCTCCGATTGCGTTCAAATTCACCATACCGATGCAGAATTTCACGCTGAATCCGAATCTGGCCTCCGTTTTCTCATCCGATGGTTCGTTTGGGCGCTACACACCAAAACGTCCCAAATTCTAACTCTGTCGTTTTTTCGAAAAATGTTGAAAATTTTTTCTCTCCGATTGACTTAAAACTCACCATACAGATAGAGAATTTCACGCTGATTCCAAATCTGAAATCCGTTTTCCAATCCGATGCTTCGTTTTGAAGCTACACCCCAAAACGTCCCAAATTCTAACTCTGTCGTTTTTTCGAAAAATGTTGAAAATTTTTTCTCTCCGATTGACTTGAAACTCACCATACAGATAGAGAATTTCACGCTGATTCCAAATCTGAAATCCTTTTTCCAATCCGATGCTTCGTTTTGAAGCTACAGCCCAAAACGTCCCAAATTCTAACTCTGTCGTTTTTCGCCAATGTCCCAAAATCTTAAATGGCGTCTCACATCTAAACGAAGACAGATATGAACAAGCCGTTTGTTTCACTGAATTTGTCTCACTCTTAGCTTTCAAACGAGCTATGGCACGACAAAATCCGTCCAGTAGAAGCAAAGTTGGAAGGTCGGTGCAGAGGGGGGGGACGTCAGCGAAAATTTTTCTCTCCGATTGCGTTCAAATTTACCATACAGATGCAGAATTTCACGCTGAATCCGAATCTGGCCTCCGTTTTCTCATCCGAGCACTCCTTCCACTCGAAACAGCCCATTTTACAACCCAACATTCAGCAGATTGCACGAAAAACATCACACACTATAGCCTCAAGACAAATCCTGGCGGTCGCCCAAGTCCACCACGACACTCTGTCGTTGCAGAGGGGGGGAGTCAGCGAACATTTTGTGAACGTGGACCAACCTGGACGGCACACCACGACAGACCACGACACTCTGCCGTTCCAGAGGGGGGGCGCCGGTCGAGTGTTCGCCGTTTTCTTACTACTTTGGTGGAATGCACTGAGAGCAGTGGCGGCTCGTCAGAGGAGGCGAGGGAGGCATTGCCTCCTCATGATTTTCTGCGGCAAGATATTTTATATTCCTGACATTTTTCTACTCTGTTTTGTTTAATTCATTAAAATAGTAACATTGGTCACACGGCAACACGCCTCAGTCGAGCAGCGCAGATATCAAACTCGCTGTATCACAACACAGGGAGGCGTGCCTCACCTCACAGTGTTATTCGCGGTAGAGAACTTTGATGACACGTGATTGGTTGATTCATTCAGCTGCTTGTTTACAATTTGAAAGGGAGGCATGCCTCAGCCATTATTCGCGTTCGACGTTCGGTACTGCTGCTTCGATATGGCGTCCGCTGCGAATGAATATGCACAGCAGAGGTTCCTATGTGGACAGCATTCTCGAAAAGCCGTTTTCACGTTTATCTATTTAGGAAAAGTTGGACATCAAGAGGAGGTGAAGAGAAACACCAAACTTATCTTCGGAATCCCCGACAAACAAAGACAATCCGCGGACTTCCGTCGGAATTCCATTGGATTGTCTTTGTCGGGTCGGGAAAAAAACTTTCAATGCTGCTTCTTGGTAGATGCTGCCTTTGGCGAGCACATGCCTTTAATTTTGGGAATTAATTGATTTTAAAATATCCATTTGTGAAGCGTGTCAAACTATACTTCTGGCTTTTGCTTCATAGTTAAAATCTAATTTCTAATTTTTCATTTTTTGCCTCCTCATAGAAAATACCCACGAGCCGCCACTGACTGAGAGGGACCGAATTTCAGAAGGTCCATCTCCTCATTTGATATGTCTTCACCCGATAGATTGAGTACTTCAGTTTGACCATACCGACAACGCACGAGATTCTCCAAGGAGTTTCAGTTGTGCTTCAATCCTTTGTCCGTCTGAGATCGCTTGACATGCCAAATACATTTAAAAAAGGACATTTTTTCCAAGCTCCGTTATATTGTCTCTGAACAGTGGACGAAGCGCCGGCAAAATAAAAAGAATTTAATGAATTTTCCATTTTTGGAAGTTATTTACAAATTGGCACCAAAAAATTATAAATTTTCCAGTTTCGTAGTTTGGAAAATACCACAGATTAAAATTTCCTAGGCATACGGGTTTAAACTTTTGCTTTCTTTAATGAGATATTTGAAAAATTGAATAATCGTGGAATTACAAGTTGGAATTTAAGTAAAATATCAAAATTACGTTTTGGAATATCCTTTCTGAAAACTGTGTCTCAACTTTTTCTATATACACATTGTCTATCAGCACAATGTCTTCCTGAGGATTTTCCTGGGGCTGAACATTTTCACAGAATTGCACTAGCACATCGTTCTTCTCAGGCCAATGAAATCTAAAATATTAAACTTTTTTGATTTATTTATTGCAAGAGTTTATAGTTTACGTCTCACAGGCAAACTCACCGGTTGGCAGAAGAAACTTTTGATCTTTTTTGTTTCAATGAATTTGTTGATATTGGATAATACTTCCCCGAATAGGCCTACACTGTAAATCGCTCAATACCAATCACATACGAAGGATGCATACCAAAATATTTTTTTGGTAAATTTCTGTATGATCTTGGTATATATTTGTATGCTTTTCGCATGTTATTTCAAGTGTGGTATGCTTTACATACTAAAGCCATACCAGCACAATGTTAAAAGAAAGCGTCAATCATGTCCAAAGAATGTTGATTTAAGGCTTTTTATCAATAAAGATCACACTAATGCTACTACTGCTTTGTAAGTAGTGAGATAATGACATTTTATAGTCAAACTAACAATACTGAATTCGATTTTAATACATGTAAGTCCGAGGCATTTCATAAATAATCAATAAGTATTTGACCATCAACAATTATGCATTATGTAATTTTGGAACTAAGCATATTATCAATCCAAAATAAAGACACATTATAATTCATGAACGCAAAAATAGTTATGTTTGAGATATGTAAGTCAACATGGTTGCTGAAAAGTTATCGTTTATTGAAATGATGTTTATCAATTTAGTTCAAGGAAATGAGCTAGCCTTGTGAATGCTATAAGACAAGTTGCAAAGATGACATGCGGCTGTAATTCCACAACAAATCTAATCTAGTTAAATACCACACTTTCACAAAGAAATATTCACGGCTGGTAGTACTGGAAAAAAGTTATTTGTAAGTAGTATGTAGTATAACATATTTTTTGCCATATGACATAAAGCTATTCATACGAAAGACATACGAAACACATACCAATTTGCATCGGGTCTCGTATATAAAACATACCAAGAATTCGTATTTCAACGTAAAACAGCCAATCACAGTTAGCATAGTTCGTATCGTTTACATACCAATCACATACGAAAGTAAATGGCCATTCGTATGAAAAACATACCAGATTTCTTTATATATACCATAACTCATTTTCAAAAAACCAACATTGACAAATAACTGGGTATGCAGATGCCATCCCCGAATTATGACGCAATTCTAGATGCCTTAAATGTTAGAAATTATTGTTATTCTGGGCACAATGTTGACGAATGAAATTTAGAAAAAATAAACAACGGAAACTCAAAAATTTACTTTCGACTCCATTAAATGTATTTCAAGACCTACCAAATAAAATATTTTGAGATAAATCTTGATTTTTCCGTTGAAAGTCATGTTTTATTAGAGAATTACTCAACTAGAAGAAGAAGTTCGAATTCGGACTTTATCACGTCGAACTGGCAGATGCACTTTGGTCCCCTATGCCCATAGGTCCCCAAGATCCCCTAGTATCAAACAAGTTGGATATCAAGAGGAATTTGCTAATATTCATCATAACTAAACGGAAATAACTAAGCGGAAATCAAGCTGATTATCAATTGAATTTCATGAATCGCATTATAATGGAAGTCTTCATGAAAAAGTCACGATATTATTCGTGCTTCCTTGGCTGAAATGTCAAATTTTTAATTCAATTTTCACAGGCATGATTTTATGAATAACTAAATTCATGCTTTATTTCTTGAATCTGAATAGTGATGTGGACCCATTTACATATTTTAAAGTTAATTGAAATCATTGTCTTTGATAATGTGAGTTTGCTCTGCCAGATGACAAGTTGCCTGTGATCATAGATCCTGTCATATGATATCATATTAAGAAAATATACTCTTGAGGTTGAGCATGAAAGTGATAGGAACCCATCGAATTGCTAATTTAACAAACATTACATCTACAAGGCTGTCATGACACTGATTGTAAAATACCATCACTCCTTTTGTATTACTATCATGATTACTCAATTCCGTGGCAATTTCTTCGAAACTGCAAAAATTTGCATATCTCACATTTGGTAACAATTGCCAACTACATCCCCTTCGGGTTCATTTAATAAAATCGGAAGTATATACACATTGGGAATTTAATAAATGCTGAGTTACCACTCTACCTAACATACCTACTCTATGATCGCCGCACAACAGGAATTTGCAAGTGTTGTGTGCGGTTGCATATTTCAATATTCTACTTCTTACAAAGATCTATCAAACTGTGCATCACTGAACAGTTAAAATTACCATCAATGAACAGCTGTCAGCTATTCAGGTGTCAGTGACTTAAACAAAGCGAAAAGTCAGATTTCTATGCCTTACTTTATGGATGAATAGAACAGCTGACTGAAACAGCTGTTATTATTTGTTTTACATCACACCATTTTAAATATATTTTAGTACTAGCACGAGTTTACCGTCCGCTAGCACATGAGCATACCAGAGGAGTATCATGATGACCAATCTAGGCGATGATCATCAAGCGGCGGCCGAGGAAGATATGTGTGAAGAGGCGAAGCGATGGACTCAACTTTCTGTGGACAGTGACATGTATACGGCATTTAATGAGGTTCATCTACATGATGACATAGAAGGAGTCCAGCCTATAGCGAACTCATGGATCAAAGAAAGGGTAAATTATGCACAAGCTTGAATGTATCGGTTATTCTCATCTTGCGAGGGAGCTTAATGTGTTTTTTTAGCTGATGTTGATTGTATGTCTAGTAATAGTAGCGGGTATTACACCGGCAGTCCGGCTGGGTCGGAATATTTTTGGTCTCGCGGCTTGTGCACCGGCACAATGTTCTTCCAGCCATGCCTTATTTTCTCAAATCTAGCAGACTCCAGTTAGTCAGTGTAGCCAGAAAATTGCATCAGAATGTAACTTGGTTTTGAAGCAATGTTGCTTTCCGATAATTTTGAATGTAGATGTAGTCGCCAAGAACCTTTTATTTGTGAGGGACATAGCGTTAGCGCTCTTGAGGCCTCTAATCATGCATGCAACGGCCGAGATAATGAAACAAAATGACAGAATGATTGTGTGTACAAAATGAGACGTATTCACTGGACAAAATGAAGATATCTGCAAGACATCAAAACAATAATGGACGGAGCTACCTCGGTAACAATAGACTATAAATAAACTCTTTTTGGATACTCAAAGGAGGGACACGCTTCAAGATTTCTCAGAGAGAGAAAGATATGTTGGATGTATACAAGATAGAAAAATAGATCACTAAAGAAATAGGTATCATCACAATCAAACACATGTTTACAAACTGATGATGTACACGATCCATGGGTTTGGCTACGAATCCAACGTGAAAGATGTTCTTTGATGCGCTTCCCCAAGTTCCTCTCTGTCCAGCCTATGTAACTGGCTCCGCAGTCACATTGAAAGTGATAAATAACATGAGGCCGGTTGAAAAAATGGTGTTGGGTCTTTTAAAGTGCGGACAAGGATACGTTTAGTGTCAAACAAACATACAGGTTTAGCAGCAGGAACAGCTTGCTTGACAAAAGAATAAATGCGCTTTGTTATAACACCAGAGTGAGAATCTCCAGTAAAAGTTTATCTTAAGAAAACGTCTTTTATTTCGACCCTATAGCATCACATAACACGCCTACATTGTAACACCAGATAAAGTTCTCGGGAAAATCGCTCGCCCTGAAGACATCAAACAAAAATTGTTCTTCCTTCGGAAGAGAAGAATTCTATCAGATTTTCCTGGCGCGGTCATACAAAGTTGTGACTTGGCCCGACAACGGCACAAAGCCATTGAAATTTAACAACAGACCGGTCCAAGTGGACTTTCTGCAAACGGACGTAGCAGCACATTTGTCACACCCCCTGGAAACAAGAGCATTGAGAAAAGGTGAGGACCCACTCGGAGATTCAGTTCTGTGATGTTCAGTGATTGTGATGACTCTAAAGGTACCTATTTCTTTAGTGATCTATCTTCTATCTTGTGCACATCCAACATATTTTTGTCTCTGCGAATTCTTGAAGCGTGTCCCTCCTTTGTGTATCCAAAGAGTTTATTTATAGTCTATTGTTACGGCGGTAGCTCCGTCCATTATTGTTTTGATGTCTTGCAGATAACTTCATTTTGTCCAGTGAATACGTCTCATTTTGTACTCACAATCATTGTCATTTTGTTTCATTATCTCGGCCGTGGTATGCATGATTAGAGGCCTCAAGAGTGCTCGTGTTATGCATCTTTGCTTTTTGCTCTATTTTGCTTCGCCTTATTTCAACTTGCTACGTCAAATCTTTTGAGAATTTAGTGATAATATCAAGCCAAACTGATAATTTCATAGCTGTTTGTAACTCCAAAGTACTCAATATCACAAAAGATTAATTCAATAATATATTCAATGTAGATAATTTCTATATTACTCCACGGTTAACGTCTTTTTTCACCGTTTTGTGATGGTTGGAGACCGTCGAATGCTGGTCCACTTGTATGGCAATTCTGGAACCTGTTCAGTCTTATAAAGCTTGAGCTTTCGCATATCCTGTCTGAAGTCATCAAGCCATCTCTTCTGGTGGCGACCTCGTGGGTTCTGTCCAGGAACTTCAAAGGACAACATCTTTGTCAACGAGACTACATTCATTCGCTGCACGTGACCATACCAGCGAGATCTTGTGCGTATTACGTCTTCGATCTTGCGAAAGCCGAGCCTCGTGTGCAGATTGTCCATGGGAACCGGTCGGCAAATTGCTTCGAAGAGATAAACCTCATCATACTCACTTATTTCAGGCAATCAGCATTACCGGCTCAGCCGGTGTAATAGTCACTTCCTCTAGCAACAAGTATCCTAAATCACCGAAATGCAAGATCATGCTTTAAAATGTTATAGATGACATTGACTACATAAACATTAATTTTGATAATTATGTCGTACCTATGTGAATGAGTTGATGATTATGAAAACTTTCATGGAATTTTGATCTCATAATTTACCGCACTTGTCTGTCACATTCATTTGGTGAGATTTTAATTGAAATTGATCAGATGCTGTAGCCAAATTTTCTATTTGGTATTTGTTTTCAAAATTGAGAGCGTTTTTGTATACCTTCTTGTGAGACGACAAATGAATGGAAGAAAGCTCGATCGATAGGCTACTAGTCAAAGGGCGCTGCTGATTGATCAAGTTGTTCATAATTTTCAAATGAGTTTCAACGGTTTTCAACATTCAGCAACTTTTGGTCCATGATTGACTGAATAAGTCTCTGTGATATCACGTCATACTTGTTCAAAGAACAATTCACTTTTGAAAATTTAAGTTCCGAGTCTTCAAGGCCTCATCGACCTCTTTCCGAAGTTCCCTTGTAAGAGTTTTGCAGATTAATTGCTTCCGATTTGAAACGATTTTCCGTCTAACTTTTTAAACGTAAAATCAAGGAGTCTGGATGCCCGTTGTTTCGAATAATATTCAAAATGAGCTCAATTTTAAAAGCCCGCGTAAAAACCTATCTGATAGCAGACACTTTACAAATGTTATGTTCCATCTTGCTCGCATGCTCCTTTTTCATATAAAGTAAAAGTAAAGCAAGCGGCTACATGCTACATATACGGTATATAAAGTTTGAATCCAAAAAACCAATCGATTGAAAATTTCAAAAAAACTTGTCTCCAAATCTGTTTTTATCTAAGGTTGCGCTTTCGGTGGCGGTCTCAAATTTTTAAGATGCACTTACGTTGGTTAACCATGGCTTCCCCTAAATTTTGTCGAAAGTCATGTTAACACTGAACATGTGTAATGTGCAGAACATTCACATTATGATATCACCATGTATTGCACGCGAGTACATGTATATGATCGTGGACTATCGTATGAGAAATATTGTAGATACACGAAGATAGGCTACTGTAGGTCTGTTCAGAAACACATACCGGTTGAGTTATATGGATACTGGTTACAAAGTTGCTTCCTGAAAAATAGATTAATGTTCTCGAGCTATTCTTGGTACTCTGATTGGAGGATAATCGCATCTACGCATCCAATGGGAAAGCCTCATAATATCAGAAGATTCGATGTGATACAATCCTGATTTATAATCTCATCCATGCCCGCAATATAGCTGTGCTTATCTAAGCAGCACTGACATGTAGCAACCCTTCGAAGCATCGATGGCACCAAATGCCAACACTTGAATTAAGACAGAAATGAAAACTTAAAGTTGAGTGAGTTACGTTGCTTAACATGCTGTGTCCTACTTAGTAGGCTAAGTGTTTTTGTTGTGTTTTGAATTTTCGTGTTGAGATTTTGTAACACAAAGTCTTTCGAGGGCGCTTTGCCGTCTAAGATGGCCTTAAAAACCCAGCTCCAATATACACTATGAAAATTTGCATAACATTTAGCATTTATAACATCTATTGAAGTTTTATCCCGAAAAATTCTCATTTTTAAATATATATACAGGGTGTCCGTAAAGTCGCTTGACTTTTAAATTGAATATCTACATGAGCAAACAATAAACGTTTACGTCAGAAACTCTGCTATATTACGCAACATGAAGGGGAATTTACGAATCTAACAATAAGAAATGAATATTCGATTATTTAACTGCTTAAATTTTACATTCTGCATGTAGTCATTTTTGTAATGAATATTATATGTGCAATTATAGTTCTTAAGCTTTGGTGAATTCATTTCAGTTTCAGTAAATGTTAAAGTCAATTAGCTTTGCTGTTAATTATGTCAATTAACCTTACCTAGGGCCATAGCTCAAAATGTTCCCTATTCAATTCTATAAAGCTTTCATCACCAGCCATGACGACATGCTTAGTCATTGATTGATTCATATCGTATCATCTTCAATTGAGAACGTCAAATTAATCAGCTTTCATTGCATAGAATTGCCATATCACATATCTATGACGTGATGTTTTCGCTAACCAATGACAAAGACGCGTGTGTCAACCAATAGCTTAAGTCTGTATCATAGTGTTTCCTCATGCTATGTTCGAAATCTCAATGTGAAGTGGTACGATCGCTGCCTATCTTATTAACAATGGATCTTCAGACTCGGATAGAGACAGTTCAGTGCGAGTTGGCTTCTCGACAATCAGAATGTAATCGATGACATTGTCTGGTCTGACGAGGCGTATTTTCACTCGATGGGATCGTTAACACGCACAATTACCGTATTTGGTCAGATGTTAAGCCATTAACATGCATCTCAAAATCCCTTCATTCACCTAAGTTATGTGTCTGGATGGGATTTTCTGCTAAGTTTGGACTACGACCTTTTTTCTTCTCCAACACAGTGACAGCTGATTCCTATCTCCAGATGCTTAAGGAGCACGTGCGTCCTCAACTTGCGCAAAAGCGCAAATTGTTCTCCTGTATATTTATGCAAGAGGGTGCCCCACCCCACTTTGCAACAAAGGTACGAAACTTCCTCATCCGGACATTTGATGATCGCGTGATAAGTCGAGGATGTGACCGAGAGTGGCCTCCACGTTCACCTGATTTGAATCCTCTCGACTTTTGGTTCTGGGGATGGATGAAAGCGAAGATATACCATCATGGTAAGCCACAAAGCCTGGACCAGTCGAGTGAGAAGATCACTGATATCTGCAATGAAGTCACACGCGAAGAATTTGCCGCTGGTGTTTTCGATATTATTCGGCGATCGACTGCAGTGATTGATTGCGATGGCAATCATGTCGAACACTTGATTCGAACATTTTAATCATCAAATATTGGCTTCTTACTGTTAGAGTCGTAAATTCCCCTTTATGTTGAGCAATATAACATGGCTTGTGATAAAAAAGTTTATTGCCTTCTCATGTAGATATTCAATTTAAAAGTCAAGCGAATTTGCGGACACCCTGTACATGCAACAGGATGTACAGATTTTTTTTCATATGGCGTAGGAACCATGGCTATACTCGTCATGTTCAATCTGCTGGCGATGGATAGTCAGACGGTTACGAAAAATATCTCCCGTTTGACTTAAATAGAAATGTTCACACGCATTGTACCTTATTGCATAAATAACATTCCTAGATGTGCAGGTGAGATGTATATTTATTCAATAAGATGATAAACAACAGCAATATAATCAATAACAAGTCACTTGATAATAAAACAGGTCAACTCTGCAAGACCCCCATAAAGTGGCATGCATGTTCAGCGTTCCGCTAATGCAGTCTTCATGCTTGATGCGTCATCGCAATAGAAGTCAATATCACGAAGTGTGTTGGCCAATGCAGTTGTTCTTGGGATGTAGTAATGTTTCCTATTATACTCCCTTCCCTTACGTTCCTTTCATTTCCCTATCATTTCCATTGCTTCTGCTTGTTCACAAAATGTTCTGTGTCTTTTGTTCGAGGCACGGATGCATTAAGTGAATAGCGCCTTTTTTTAAAGTGAATAATCCCTTGTTCAACCTGCGGCCTCTAGGCTATAAAAGGGTGAAAACGTGCTCCGGCTAACTAGCGGGCTCTGGAAATTTTACTTTGCTGGTCATCAAATTTATTTATGCTTGATTAATTGTCCATTCTTATTCTCCATCCTTGTTTAATTTAGATGTGTGGTAGGCTTCGGCCGTCCCTATTAGCACCACTCCTTGGTTTCCCAGATATGAATAGTCATCAGATGTTTCATGTTGTTGAATCAGGTTTTTGGGCATGTCACTTATTTGGCTCATTTGTGATCGAACTTCCTTTCACTGTTCGCCTTTGCACTTCACCATTTGTTTCAGGTTAAAGTGTGACATCCAACGTACCGGTATTCTTGGCATACGGGCGTCAGGTAGTTCGAGGGTTCCGAACCCACTGGTAATGCTTTGGGAGGCAGGCCCGGTCAACTGCTCGGAAAAAGGGCGGTACAGTTCCACTGCCACGGGAAGCTTATACATATATATGCGTGGGTAGCTTTACTGACTGGTTTAGCCCATGTAGCTGTATCCGGTTCCTCTGTGGCCTACCTGACTTGTACCCATTGTTACGGCAAAGGGGTTCTCATTTGGGTTTCTTCAAGCTTTTGCGACAGGAAATGTGCCTATAAGAGTCTTTTTGCATATTATTTATTGTACCTTTGTTGTTATTATTTACATTTTTCTGATGGCTTCCAATATTGGTTCTTCATTATAACTTTGACTCGTCTACAAGCTGTAGGAAGTAATAAAACCGAATTGCGATGTAATGATCTTATTTAATTTTTATATTAATGTTATAAAAATTAAATAATATCACTACATCGCAATTCGGTTTTATTACTTCCTACAGCTTGTAGACGAGTCAAAGTTATAATGAAAAACCAATACTGGATAAATAATATCTCGTCGTGGCACAATCTGGCAAATATTGCCTCTTATTCAGATGCCTTCCAAAGTTTCGTGCATCACTTAATTGCACAGTATAATTTTCGTTTATTTGATTGATATTCTACGAGAAATTATGAAAATGAGAGAGAGACACACAAGAAACGTAGTCAAGCCGTGAAGCTCAAAACCCCTGTCAGAATCAGCTTCAGCAACGTAAGAGGACTGAGGTCCTATTACGACGACATCAACATCTTCCTCCAAGTTAAGTCAACAGATCTTCTAGCTCTGTTGGAGACCAGGTTAGATCCCAATGTGTCATCAAGCGATGTGAATCCTGATGGATACATATTTCAACGGATGTGTAAAACACCTTATCATGGTCTTGGAGTTTATGCCAAGACAAGCCTTCCCTTGAGAAGGCTTCGTAGCTCAGAGGATCCAAGGCATGAGTATCTTGCCTTCATTGTGCCGTTACAGAAAACCACTCTGCTTTTATTTTTCCTATACCACTCTCCATCAACCATTGCGGACATTTTCAATGTTCTTTCTGATAAGATAGATTCTCCTCTACAAGAGTATCCCAGCGCTGAGGTTGCCGTTTTTGGTGACTTCAACGTGCACAGTGATGACTGGCTTGCGCACTCACGCACCACTGATCTCTCCGGTCCGGCAGCCTATGATTTCGCTGTTTCTCACAACCTAAGTCAAATTATCACTTGTACTATCAGTGTCTGACCGAAGTGGGGATGCTGGATATCTCCTTGGCGGCCTGTTTCTCACCTCAAATCCAGCTTGTTTTTCACACAAGGTTGCTTCTCCTCTCGGCAGTCTGATCACTGTGTTATCACAGTTTCTGGCAAACAAACTTGTTCCACACCGTCTGCGCCTTTCCATAGAACAGTTTATCAATTCTTCAAAGCAGACTGGTGTGGCTTCTGCACTTTTCTTAGTCAAGTTGATTTTCCATAAGTGCAAGCTTGAAAGTACCGCTGGCAATCTTGAATTGTACAAAACCGCACGTACAAATTGCAAGGAAGCCGCTACGCTTTGTATGTACGTAAGTCCATTGCTACTAAAAAGCTTGGCTCTACAGACTTCTGGAGGAATTACAATAGTGTCACCAATAGGAGCAACTCCTCCATCCCAGCACTTCGTCATGCCTAAGTCAGTACTTCTATGGCAACAACCTCAGCAGACAAAGCCGAGCTTCTTTGCAGGGAGTTTGCGAAGAATTCAACATTGAACGATGGAGTTAGAACTCCACCTCCAATTCCCACGCGCACTGATGAGACAGTTAGTCCTCCTTCAGTCACAGTCCGAAACGTCGAAAAGATAATCGCATGTCTCAATAGCCCTAAGTCTAGTGGACCAGATGGCATCCCGGTTTCGGTCTTCAAGCATCTCTCACCTGAACTTTTTATTAAACTGTTCCGTAGATGTGTGCCCAACGGTGAGTTTCCGAAAATAGCTTCCGTGGTTCCAGTTCCAAAGAAAGGTTCTGACTCATTTTTATTCCATCTAGTTACCGTCCTATCAGAATGCTTCCAATTGCTGGCAAGATTTTTGAAGCTGTGATTAACCAGCATATTGCTAACTTCCTTGAAATCGGGCACTCTCGATCAACCGTAGATCTTCTTTCATATGTCACTGAACATGTGAGTCGTGTCCTTGACAGACAAGGTGAGACGAGATCAGTTGTCCAGGATATTTCCAAGGCATTCAATAAAGTCTGGCATCAGGGACTCCTTAGGAAGCTTAAGTCCTATGGAGTTGCTGATCAACTCCACAAACTTCATGATTCTTTTCTTAGTGACCGGCAGATATCTGTCGTCTTAGATGGCCAAAAGTCTTCCACCAAAGTTGTCAATGCAGGAGTTCCTCAAGGGTCAATTTTGGGACTCACTCTTTTTCTGCTGTACATCAACTACCTCCCAGACTGCCTATTGAGTAAATTGGTGATGTGTGCAGATGATACGACACTCTTCAATTCCAATGAGCGACTTGCTAAGAACACTCTGCAGTTATGCGACGTTCTTAATGAAGACTGATTGTACTGTGTCTCCTGTACACAGCATAAATCGATTCCTCTCCTGTCGAGCATTTCCACCACCTCTCTACTTCTTCCACACAGCGAACCTACTTTCACTGACCCGAATTTGATCTTTTGTTTGCCACCCTCCGCACCCCATGCGTACCTAAATGCTGCTGGGCACAAGGGCCAATTGATATTGAGCCATCATTCATATTGAGCTTGGAGCAAAGTTTTAACGGTCGCACGCCCTTGCTGACACCAACTACGATTATTGGTCGTGGACCTAGCCTTTTCACATCAATGGATGGGAGGCACCTACAAGGCAGCAGGTTCTCTTGATTTCCTTTCCCCAAGCGCTCGCACCCCGAAGCCGGTGACCTTGCTTAGACCAAAAGTATACTTTCGTGGATACCGTATGTCTGCACTCCATCCTATCTAGGCTTATTGAAAGGCGGCCGCACTCGCCTTGTCGCAAGTCGTCTTCGGTCTTTGAGAGGTTTTACAGCTTGCAGCGTCTCCTGCAAGCTCCACTCCCCTGGTGAACTTGTCGCTTTGGTCCGCGACTGCTTATTTGATTCGCAGTTAATCTCCATTTCTGAAGACCATTCCATTATCTATCACCCGTGGACGCGCCCCGTACCAGTTGCTCTGGTTCCCCAAGTTGGAAAAGGGGTGGGATAGCGAAGCCATCCAGATACGTATTTATCGTAGAATGACATTTAGGGTCCGAGAATCATGACTTCATGAAGGTCACGTGAAATGCTACTTTTAGCACAAAACTTATGTATTTAAAAGAAAGGAATACCAAGTAAACTTACATTAGTATAATTACAAGTTATCACCAATTAATTTGTCTTCTTGATGAAACCATGTTCAGGAATCTTAGATATTAGCGGCAGCTTTTTACAACTGGCTGTTTTATCATTATATTGTCGAAATGAAACATTCTCTCTTGATAATAACATCTATTACACGGTGAATGAAAAATATACAGAAGTTTATTCCCTAAGACGATAGACATCCCTCTGATTATGAATATTTAATTTTTCTTATTGCAATTTTTTGGATCCAACCTTTGACACAAGAAATCAATAATATTAGCAGAAATGTCGATAATGAATCATGATTCTATATTATTTATCACAGAAAAGTTACTATGACAATACAAGCACAGATCTGATGACTTCATAGACATGTTGTATAGTACCCTGTATAGGTTTAGTTCCCTGATTTAGGGTTAGTTCGGCAAAGTTATGGCTTACTCTCATTTTGGAGGTTACCTTCAAGAAGTCATGATTCTCGGATCTAAAATGTCATTTTGCGATGAAACATTTTGGAGCCACATAATATATTGCGGGTATAACGACCCTATGACCGATAACAATATAAGAGATACAAATGTGACCCGTATTTATCATTTCATGAAGTCTTAAGGTAATTTAAAGTCATGTGATGACGCCAGAGGTTATTTGCAATTTTCACTCATTTGACCTCACTTTGAACTCTTTCCATGACCCCTAGACATTTTCCGATCGGGCTACAATTCTATACTTAAAAGTTTCTTATCAAGCCTGTCGAAATGAACGCTGAGCACCTAAACTTTTTCAACTTTTATTTTTTTGCAGCACTCTAAAATAAATGTATGAAGAAGCATTCAGTCTTCAATCGAATGCTTGAGTGTCACTTATATGATTGAACGAGAATCAGTTCATCTGAAGTCTCTGACTTATCACAAGATCAATAAATTTTATATCAAGCATCAAAGTCGAAAACTTGCTTTACTTTCTTTCTCCTTTTAGCGTCCGTTTTTCCTATTCTGTTGAGGGTTGGACGATATGAGACTTCTCCAACGGGCAAGGTCGTGTGTATCGTCCGCAAACAGTCCCATCTCCCCATATCTTCTTCAATCATTTTAAGCCATGATTTTCTTGGCCTATCCCGAGGACGGTGTCCTTCGACATCCACCTCAAGGATTCGTTGGATAGAGTCTTCCACTGTCCTTCGCTTTACATGACCGAACCAGTGGAGTCCCCTTTCTCGCAGAACTTTTTCGAGTGGTGCAAGGCCGCATTTAGTCGCCACTTCAACACTCGATTAGGTTAGAGAGTGAGATTCCCGTCATGTAGCGAAGCATCCTTCTGTCACTAGAACGCAGTTGTTGGATCTGGTGTTGTGTTAGTTTCCATGATTCTGCGCCGTAAATGAGTACATATCTAATGCACGCGCTGTATACCAAGCCACGACATCTAAGTGGTATCTTTTGATTTCTCTGCAATCTTGCCAAGACTCTCCATTTACACCAGACAGACGCGATTCTCGATTGCACTTCACGTCTAGCACCTCAAGCATGAAGTCGAAAAAGCGTGAAGTAAAGCGAGAGCGCTGGATAGCGAGCTGATTATCATTCAGCTGAATTCGATTTGAGACGAAAAAGAATGTTCACCTCATGATATATACTCATTGACATAATTAATGAAACAAACTATCATTGGCTTGAATTGAAGTTTGTTTCATTTTTTCTCAGTGAGAGACCGCTATTCACTTCCACCAGTGTCCCTGAAGATTCTCTCTGAAAGACTGACAGAGCAGTGGCTTCTCCTTGAAACATCCTTCATTCAGAAACTTTATGAATCCATGCCATCTCGGATTACTGAATGTATTGGAGCTAGAGGGGGGTACACGCGCTATTAAAGTTGAATCTGCTACATGCGTTGTTTTTCTGTGCTAGCTACTTGGTGGAGATTGTGACTAAATTATCAAGGTATCATACCTACAAAGAAGTAAATGTTTCAAAAATTTTGTCAATGAGTATATTTCTTGGTTTTGTTTGTCTGATTTTCATTCACTTTTCAGATCAGAAACTACAATGTGGCTTTGGTACTGGCACTCAACTGCGACGTAGATCCTCCTGACGTGACGAAACCGTCTCCATGTGCACGCTTACAAGCTTGGTACGATCCCACCGGCAAGAATCCTCAACATGCTGTCAACCAAATCGGAAATAATCTTCACAAGCAATATGAGGCATGGCAACCTCGAGCACGCTATAAACTTTGTCCCGATCCCACAGTTGAAGATGTGAAAAAGTTATGTCAATCAATGCGACGTGGTGCTAAAGAAGAGAGGGTTGTATTTCATTACAACGGTCATGGAGTTCCTCGTCCTACAGAAAATGGTGAAATCTGGGTTTTTAATAAGAATTACACGCAATATATACCTTTATCCATCTATGATCTGCAATCCTGGATGGGTGCGCCATCTGTATACGTGTTTGACTGTCACAACGCAGAGAGAATAATCAAAGCTTATTATACATTTTGTGAAAAGCGACGGACTGAAGCCGCTAACCAGACAGTGGAAGGGACCCCAGTAAGGCGAATTAATTGATGTCGTAATACTATATTTTTTAATAATTTCTTCGTCTCTGTGCAGGTTTCAGTAACGCAACCATTAAGAGCAGATGTGCAGGTAACGCTGAGTTAATGTTCGATATGAGTCTGGCTGAAAGCAATGATGCATAATGTTATGTTTTCATTTAACTTAATGTTCATTGGCTAAAATTCAGCTGTTTTAAATGACGATATAATGCCGAAAAATCTCGTGAACCTCCTCATCAAACTTCCTTATCCTTTCTTCCGGCAGAATGGCAAAATGTTTTCTCAAAATTGTGTTTTACCAACTGTTTTATTTTTTTGCCAGTGATGCTTGTATTTGGTTAGAAAATTTAGGAATTACTAAAACGTAATCGCTAATATGTACCTCTGAGTATAACTTAGCGAAATATCTTAATCAGTTCATCACACCTATTATTGATAATGAGTTTTCAGTCCAAAGTAATAGTCAGTTGATTGATGCTATCACGAAATATCAATTCTCGCCTGACTCCAAGTTAGTTAGCTTTGATATCGAGAGCTTGTTCACGAATGTCCCTCTGGATGAAACGATCAACATCGCTTGTGAGAAGGTCTACAATGGTGATGGTCTTAAACCGCCGTTTAGTCAAGATGTGTTTAGGAATCTTCTCAAATTTGCTACTGGTGGCATTTTCAGCTTCAATGATACTTTGTATGTTCAGCGTGATGGTCTGGCGATGGGCAGTCCGTTAGCCCCAACCTTAAGTAACCTCTTCGTGGGTTCACTTGAGAGAAAATACTTGAAGCAGAGTTGTCGGAACGTAAAGTTTTATGCGAGGTACGTGGACGACATTCTTGTGATGTTTGAGGATGATGATCATTCGACTTTCTTGGATTATATCAACTCGTGGCATGATAATCTCAAATTCACTGTAGAAATAGGTATGAAGTCCATTCCATTTTTGGATATAAACTTAGACATCGGAAGCAATGTTGTGAACACCACTGTCTACCGTAAACCCATGTACACGAATCCGCTGTTGAATTACGCTGCATGTTGCCCCTTACAATGGAAACGAGGCCTGTTACTAACCTTGATCAACCGAGCTTATGTAGTTTGTAATTCCTGGCTTAATTTCCACAATGAAGTTGATAAACTGAGTCACATTTTCAAAGCCAATGGCTACCCGTCCTCATTTATCTTAGATACCACCAAAAAATTCCTAGATAAAAAATTTTCTAACCCATCTGTCAAGTCTGATCAATCATACAGCCATGTTGTTAAAATTCCTTTTTTTGGACAGCAGTCTCTGTTCTTTAAGAAGAGACTTCACAGCATTTTTAATCGGATTGATCCTGACAGCAAAGTTAGGTGGGTGTTCACTTGCACAAAGTTGAACAGCTACTTTTTGAACAAGGACAGAACTCCTTTAATGTTGAAATCAGGTGTTGTATATTGTTTCACATGTGAGGTTAATCCTCGCTTTACCTACATTGGTAAAACTCTCAGACACCTAAACATTAGAGTTAAGGAGCATAAGTCCAAAATCTGGGCGATCTTTGATCACCGACTGAATTGTAGTTGCAGATGTAACCCTGAAAATTTCAAAATCCTGGCATCAGATAGTGATGGATTTGCCCTAAATATCAAAGAAGCTTTTTACATTAAAAAATTGAGTCCTAAACTCAACAAACAAGTGAAATTCGATGGGTCGTTCTATGATTGTCGTCTTTTTTAAAAATTGAAGTTCAGTTGGGCATGGGTGCTAATGTGATTGCGTTAGGCCATTAGCAAGTTATAGTGTCTAAACTCTCTTCCTGCTAGTATTTCTGCGCTTTCAGGCTGCTACTAGTAGTTTGTGGTTTCACTAGCTGTACATGTTCCATTCATGCTCAGTCCATTGTACATTGAATTTTATTGATTTGTATCTATATTACGTAAGACATTCACCTTTTAACCTAAAAATAATAAAACGCAGATTACGAAGCGTTTTCTACAAGGCCTTTAGGATAGAATAGAATAAGCGTTTATTGAAAAACATATGACCGCCAAATGAGAATCGGAGGTCAGGGAAAATTAGCAGAAATAATAACTTTTGAGATTGATACTATTATCAATCAGTTTGTGTTAGGTTTCACCCACAAGCTGTCAAGAAAGTTAGATTTTCTATTTGTAATTTTTCAAAAATAAATTTCACTAATAACGCTCGTATGGTTGTATAAAGCCATTTATATTACTGAGTACATCAATAGAGTGAACAAACATGCATGTGCATGCTGAACAGACATCAGCGAGTAGCCATGGGTACCCGTATTAATATGAAGTGCTACGTGGAATAAGAAATAGTTGCTAAATATGCATTTCAACAAATAGTTGCATATTCGAAAATATAATTAGTATGTAATCCATTTTAATTGCTTAAAGTTAATTTAAAAACAATAATCCGCCCCTGGTCATTAGCATTGCCATTTGCTATTGCCTTCATTATTTATTTTGCTCATGGATCCTAGATCATTTCAGATACACCTAAAGGAACATTTCTTGAACAATGGACAAGGAACAATGCTAGAATTGATGTGCTAAAGTACAGTCTTTTTTTACAATATCCGATAATGCTGTGCGTTTTCATGTTGTGATTTTCTTGATAGCTACGCCGTTTCAGTGAATGAAGTTGTTTTATTTTTCGGGTGTCTCATCCTATACTCAACAAATCCTATTATGAATGTTAATAAAAGTCTCTATATGATAAAATTCTTAAAGCGTCTAGTAGAACCACGGCGTTATAAATATGATTTTGTTTACTCAACCGGCATCAATTGGTTTACATACAGGACTGTAAAATATGCACAATTATGCCAATATTTTCATGGATTGACTGGATTGAAATATTATAGCAAATACAGATGAAAACCGTCAGTGTGGTGGAAATATGTAGACGATGTTTTCTTTATTTGGACACATGGTTGTGAGAAATTGGAGGACTTCAAAAATCACACAAATTCCTTTCATCCAAGCATAAAATTTACTTCGAATGAATGAACTTCTTTGACATTTTTTCCATATGCTGGAAGTGCTGATTTAGTTGAAGGAAACTTAAAAAAAAGTAAAGTATACCAAATGATTTGTAAAACAGGTCCTGAATGTTCCATGCAATACGCGTTGTGATAATCGTTTAGTCCTACGTTGAGTTGAATAATTTTGAATATTTGTCAATTGCTTTTGATTAGAGTCTAGTAGGCTACTAAGATTACTCGTAGAAGAATATTGGTGACAGAAATATGCAGCAAGAGGTTTATTTCATATAATTATGTAAGCATTACATTCCACTAAAAATCACATAAATAATCAACATCATTAAAATGATAGAGACAAGGAAGAACCGATCCATTTTCTAACCGATGGTGGCATGAAGGGACAGAACCCACCCTTGTTACTACATCGAAAGGGTCTGAAGTGACTGGTAATTACTTAACATAGACTCCACTTTGGTAAATGATAATTTCATCGTTTATTTACGAAAATTAGTATATAGAGGCTGATATTCCAAGCCGGAATTCGAACCCAGGTTCTCCAGTTGTACTAGTGAGAGCTCCATTACAAGGCAGCAATTGCAGCTGGTCAGCTGCAAAGCGAACGGTTGCATGTCTCAGTCAACTAGAGACGAGATCTTGACATGACCAAGGACTGCCAAGAACTTGAAAAGCATGAAAAGTTGAGATCAGCGCTTTTTCCATAGTAGAAGCTGAACCTGTCCTTGATTTTTGGAAGCACAGCTGGTCGCTTGTTCTTAAGATTGTTTTTCTTGCCGTCTCCTAAAATTTGATGTGTCTGCATGCAATACATGTATTGTGTTGATGCAGAATCGAGTATAATTTGTACGGTTTGCAATTATGTCTAACGCTAAAATCATTAGACATTGATGGCTAGGCTATTAGCTTCCTTGACACACGCCAAAATCTTCACCTTAAAAATTATATTAATGGATTTAAAGACTAGCGAGTTCTTTACAGAACGACTAAGACGACAAAATATTTCTGCGAGATATGACAGAATTGCAGCAATAGTCGCTGTAAGACCTGTGAGATGCATTCCGACGACACGAGCATTACCACAGACCAGTGGATTCTCATACACTGAATTCTGCAAGAACAACATGCACATCAAAGAAACATCATTTATACATACATGGGACACGTTTCCGAGAATATAGTTATGTTTACATTGGAGAGTCAAGAAGAACCTTTATGTTGAATGAACATTGGTGTGACGTCCGCCATGAAAATAAGGATAAAGCGGTTTCATTTCAGTTCTTTTAACATCAGCATAAAGAAGATATGTTCATGTCAACTTTAAATATTTTTAACCGTAGGCAGTCTAACATGCAGCCTATGCATTATCTTGTTTTAGGAATGTTGGCTAACGGATTGAGAAATTTCAGGAATTTAGCTTTGTCCCGGGATTTGAGTTATTTTTCCCTGATCACGTGATATGAAAAATGTCCAGTAATTTCGAGTACAAACACTCTTTATGACCTATTGAGCCCCAGTTTCGTTCCTGCTTTCTACAATTGCTTGTGACATGCACCCCCCCCCCCCGACTATGTCAGCCTAGTAATTGATGACATCTTTGTCAAGGTGCGTCTTTGGGACTCAACATATGAATCGATACACTAAATAATGTGCGATAATTGTTCAGTTTTGTTTGACAGGTGGAGACTACGGAGACGGCGGACAGCAACGCTAGCTGCTCCGTTAAAGATGAAGGGAAACGATCCAATACAACGTTATGCATGGATAACACTATCATTTTCGCGGCGTGTCGGGAAAGGGAGCAATTACCTCTCAATCCTGAGATGCCTGCTGACCTCTTCACCTCTTGTTTGACCACACCCATCAAGGTAGCTCTACGATTTTACTTCATGGAATATCGCGGAATTCTGCCGGGCATTGTTACTGAAGATTTGTTACTTCGAGTACCGGGTGTAATGACTGACCGCCGAACCATGCTCGGAGAGATTTACTGGTTGTTTGCAGCAATCACTGACTCTATTGCATGGAATTCCATGTCTATTGACCTATTCCAACGCCTATTCAGACAAGACATAATCACAGCTAGTCTTGCACGCAATTTTCTTCTTGCTCAACGTGTTATGTATTACTTCGAGTGCAATCCAGTGTGCTGGCCTAACCTTCCACCAATGCAGACCCATCGACTTTGGCAGGTGAACATCTTTAAAAATCTTTCTTTAAAATTTGATGCTAGAGTACAGCGTAGTTTTTCTAAATAGACTGACCACATAGACATATATATATATATCGAAGTATTTCATGTAGATATTGTTCTAATAATCGTTTACAAAGTGCTCAATACTATTAGCAATAATAGAGCATTATAAATTCAAGAAAGTCAGATCAAGTTCACTGCATGTTAGCAGTGATCATGCAATATTAGTTTCACGGATGGAGTACAACCGATCATCAGAGCGCAGTGAACAAGAAGAAATTTTTACAGTAAAAATTTAAGAAACACTATGAAATTCAAATGGTCAAGGTATAGATGTAGATTGTGACTTGAAGCTTGATAATAAAAATTTTCTTCGATGTCTACACTTTGAGACTATTTTATTTTTCTTATTGAGGAGATTGCTTTGTTTTGAAGTGGCTATAAAATATTTCTCTTATTATATATATATATATATATATATATATATATATATATATATATATATATATATATATATATATATATATATATATATATATAAGAAATGTGCGCTCCTGGCCAACCGAATTGTACTCTCCTGCCCCACGGACGAATATGAAATGTACGCCCCTGCCCCACAACTGTACGCGCCTGCCCCCATGTGCACCCCTGCCCCACTGACTCTCCTGCCCCACGTATGAGCTTTTGCGGAATATGATTGTGCATTGATATGTACTGTTGTGAAAGAAGTTCTGTGGCTGTCAGCACCTCCAAATGCCTGGTCCGACGATTGGTGTAGGCCCTGGTCCCTTCAATTTTCGTATATAGAGTTAGCTTTTGCGGAATATGATCGTGCTGTGATATGTAGGTACTGATATGAATGAAGATATATGACAGTCAGAGCACCTCCAAATGCCTGGTCCGACAATTGCTGTAGGCCCTGGTCCCTTCAATTTTCGTATTTAGAGTTAGCATATGTAGGTACTATATGAATGAAATATATGACAGTCAGAGCACCTCCAAATGCCTGCCCGACGACATTGCTGTAGGCCCCTGGTCCCTTCCATACAAGTGGGCAGGGGAGAATTCCATGGGGCAGGTGGGCAGCGTTTCCATTCTTATTTATATTTATAAATGAAATCAGACACGCGAATATCAGAAAAAACTTGCAAATTTATCGCCGACCGGTTTCACTTGGTCACCCAAGCTTTTCAAGGGCATTCATTTAATGAAGAAATATCATATTTACATGCATTTCACAAAATTAAATCAAAGAAATCATGCACTGAAATGAAATATCAATAATTATGAAAGAATGCAATGAAAGAAGCAGAGAATTAACATGTCTATGCACATATCAAACACGATTTAGTGAGTTTTTCAAGATGGCCTTGAAAAGCTTGGGTGACCAAGTGAAACCGGTCGGGCGATAAATTTGCAAGGTTTTTCTGATATTCGCGTGTCTGATTTCATTTATATTACTTGCCATTTTTGCTTTTATATTTTTCCTTATATATATATATATATAGTAATTATCGTGACCAAAGAGAGTATAAATGAAAAGACCAATAGTAACTAAAATGCCCGACCGGTTTCTGCCTCTTCGAGGCTTCTCAAGGGCTGCAATGAACTATATTTGCATAGTTAACTCAAAATTATACATTCGAAAATTATGGTATGTAGAGATGAAACACAACTTCTCACAAATAAAGATATGTTGCCATATCAGATAAGGACTGAAAAATAGAAATCGAATGAAATGTGGAATTGAATGAAATCTATGAAAATTTATACGGTTGAAGGTTCTTATTGATTACTGTATACATGTAGGCTATTAATTTTTATTGAGCACTGGTCCCGTAATTGGAGAACAGAACGGAATAATCACGAAAATTATTGGAGGGATATTAATCAAATGAATGGGATAAATGAGCAAGTATATTCTTACAGAAACTATAATAGAAAAGTTGGCAGACATGACCAACAGATATCTAACTATATGACACTCTACTAACCATAACATTATTTTTCATATCTATAGCTAAATGCTACATTTACTATGTGCTCTGTTTTTTGAAAGAAAGAAATATAAAAATTATAATCCCTTGAGAAGTCCACAAAGCTGGACGATACCGGTCGGATCAAGTCACTCCTGA
This sequence comes from Prostheceraeus crozeri, assembly GCA_907163375.1. Taxonomy (NCBI): domain Eukaryota; kingdom Metazoa; phylum Platyhelminthes; order Polycladida; family Euryleptidae; genus Prostheceraeus; species Prostheceraeus crozeri. The sequence goes on from CAJQUW010007235.1 coordinate 293,291, forward strand.
GTTTTGATTGTTTTTCATTTAGTAACTCTTTTTTCGTATTAATTTGCCATTTTGAGTTTCATCTCCTTTGCTCTGTATACTTGATCAAAATGGACGCTAAGTGGAGAACATCAACAACTAGGGAGGGAGCACAGTGCATGAATAATAGATTCGAAATTCTAAATAAGAAGTTAGACATTTTAATTACAAGATTCAACGGAGACGGTAATACTAAATTTGACATCCTGAACAATAAAATGGACATGTTAATTATGAAATGTAGAAGCATGGATAGTACGTTACATACGATTCAAGATGAACTAAGAAATCTTAAGAATGAAAGTGGAAAACAAAAATGTATATCAGAAATTATTACGTTGAAAAATGAAATGGAGTTTGAAGTTAAAGAGCTATCAAGAGAAATTCAAAAAATGAACATCCCAAAGTTGGACTGGACGAAGAAACTATCTCAAAGAAAATTCTCATTTTATCAGGCCTTGCGATGTAATTCAATATCAGAAATATATGAAGGAGCCTTACGAGAAAGCACACCAAGAATTCCAAGGAAATTCTTTAAGAATCCCTCACCTCAAATTGGTGATCAAGAACGGAAATTAAAAATGGAACTGTGCATTCAAAACTGTGAATCTGAAATAAAGAGATTAAAGTTGTTAGCCAATATCAAAACTAAAACGGTGGAGGCAATTGATGCTGAAATGAAACAATATTTTCATACCATTTATGATCCTGAGGAGGTTAAACAGAAGGAAGAAGAGTGGAGACAACTAAGCGAAGGTGAAGAGAGAAACAGTAAAATAATTTGGAAAGCGAAATTTGAATTTTTCACATCGGACAAGCACCTCATAAGAATTAGTAGCCGTAACAAATTTCCTTCAAATAATCAACGAACTAAACGTCCTTTTTTCAACAACAAATCAACTATGTATTATACCAGGAATCAAACTTGTACAAACTATAGAACGAATCACTATAACAATAATTGGAGAACAGAACGGAATAATCACGAAAATTATTGGAGGGATATTAATCAAATGAATGGGATAAATGAGCAAGTATATTCTTAAAGAAACTATAATAGAAAAGTTGGCAGACATGACCAACAGATATCTAACTATATGACACTCTACTAACCATAACATTATTTTTCATATCTATAGCTAAATGCTACATTTACTATGTGCTCTGTTTTTTGAAAGAAAGAAATATAAAAATCATAATCCCTTGAGAAGTCCACAAAGCTGGACGATACCGGTCGGGATCAAGTCACTCCTGAGTTTTGATTGTTTTTCATTTAGTAACTCTTTTTTCGTATTAATTTGCCATTTTGAGTTTCATCTCCTTTGCTCTATATATATATAGATATATATGTTAATAATAATTTTCGCCATTGACCAAATGAATAGGTTTTAAAAAAAGAATGTTAAAAAAACAGTTTTTAACATCGGACTCTTAAAAGAGACAATCGAATATATAGTCCAGTAATAAGACTTTCTTCATTGACCGTGTCATTCTTTTTTTAAATATATATATGTATATATTAATATGTTATATTATGTTATAATCACAGCGACATCACATCCTACTCACGGTGTCCGCGCCCCCTGGAAAACACCTGGAAAATGAATTTTATCCTGGAAAACTCCTGGAAATTTTGAGACTAATTAAGACACTAATTGCAAGTTGCTGAAGTCATACTTACTCTATGGTTGAAGTGTTTTCTATTTTTCCAGATTTTACTCTTCATGTCTCTACTTATTTGTTACAATTATAGCCTTCATTCCCATGCATTTTTTTTGTTTTTAGAATATTTCAGTGACTGGAATCTCCTATCATAACGTATACAACATGAATGAGACTGAGCTGCGTGATATGGTTAACTGTGAACTGTTGTCGAACTCCTAATCGTTGTACAATATGGTGAATTAGTAGCTGTGAATTCCCTCGCAAACGCTGCGCGGTATGGTGAACTAGAAGTTGCAAATTCCCTCATTAAGGTCGTGTGGTATGGGGAACTAGGAGCTGTAAACTCCGTTATTAACGTCGTGCGGAATGGCGAACTATGAGCTGTAAAGTCCCTCATTGACGTCGTGTGGAATGGTGGACTATGAGCCGTAGACTCCCTCATTAACGTCGTGTGGTATGGGGAACTAGGAGCCGTAATCTAGGATGTGGACTATTACACACTTGATTGCCGTGTGGCAGAATCTCCTGACTCAAAATGGTGCTGAACATATAAACTTCATTTAGGCACCAGGCTTGTTCCGAATGATCCGAGGCTAATATCGAATATTTTCAAACACATTTCAAGTAGGTTTTCAATAAGCAGATATATTATTCCCGACACGTCGTGTGCCAATGAGCTTTCCTCGGTCAGTTCTTCTCTGTGTCATTCTCTTAAACTGATTGTGATTACTCTCATGCATATGCAGCTCATTAGCCATTATGGTCCTCTTTCTGGCTCTTGGTCTTCCACCTTCCGCGGATTCACGCTGCAATGCTTCAGTTCAAATGATCTTATCTGAATGACAACGCTCTGACGTTCACCTTGTTGCATTTTATTATAGAGTGGACTTAGCAGATATTCCGTTAATGTTACATTTCATTGTTAAATCTCATATTTTTCGCTATTTATTGTTTTACTCTTTCTCTATTTAGTTCTCCTCAATCCGCAAGCTTTAAATTTGTTACGATCGATTATATTTTTATTTTTTTTATAAATATAATGTAGCCGTTTGGCATGTATTGGTATTTGTTATTTGGAATCACCTGCGCCTTAAAAATTCAACCAATTTTGCGTCACTTTTCAAATTTTTGTCTTCAATAATGTTAATTTTATGGTGTGTAAGCTCTTTAGCCACAGAACTTTGGATTTTTTCCGGAATTATTCTTTTAAATTTGACGAGTGCATTTGAGTAAAATTTCCCTGCAGAAAGTCAGGAAATTTTCTTTCAAATTTGAACTCCCTCCCCCCGTTTTTTTGTTAAATTTCCCTGGAAAACCTGGAATTGAATTTTACCCTGGAAATCCTGGAAAACACCTGGAAATTTTCATTCAATTTTACGCGGACACCCTGCCTACTGCGATATGCCAATATGCTGAAATGCATGCAAATTCATCCTCAGTCTTTTTCGATGGCCGCTGAAATAGCATGTAGTATTCCGGCAGCCAGAACGAGTTTCTGCAGGGAACCAAGCCGAAAATGAGACTTTCTCAGATTGATGTGCATTCTTTGCCTACTGCGAATCTGCACGTCTGCCGAATTCTAACAAGTTCCTCTTCTTGACCGACAGTATTAAAGAAAAACATGTAATTCCAATGGGATGCAGATTGATGCTGTGTGGCTTTTTGAAATTTTTGAAATTGTGGCTGTGTGAAATTTTCTTTGTTTACTCTTGTTAACTGAAAACTACTAAGTCTATAGCCACCGTTTTTTGCATGGAATGTCTTCAGGTCATTTCCTATCAGTGCATGTGATATTATCATGCTTCTGATCGTCGATGTATGCGAGAATGTGGTTGAATGTCACGTGGATTAAATTGCTCAAAATGCTTGTGATTGCCGACATTAGGTTTGCCAAATCTGAATTTGTTTAGCTTTCTGGACAAATGTTTCGCAACATGATAAGATATGACTTGAAGTCATGCCATGTCAATAATTATAGCTCTAGACTTTGTAATTTTCACTTAATCAGGGAAAACTTATAAAATTTCATTTTAACCAAAAACTCCGATCTGCGTCCCATCGAATTAAAGTGAGTTTCTCTTTGATCCTGCCTGACAAGAAGATGAACCAGTTAGAACTTGGCAGACGCATAAAATTATAATTTTCGGCCTCTTTCCCTGCAGGAGCTCGTTCTGGTTGCCGGACTTTTAGTAACGTAAATCGAAGGCTTGCTGATATAGTAAGAATTCGTTGGCTTCGTCCGGAAAGCAATGTCCCGTCCGCAAAGGTTTATTCTGGTCAGGCGTGATGTTGATGTTGGAGACTCTTGAATTATTTTGTTTTGAGTTTCATGCTCTGTGCTGTTGTTTAGGATATTTTGGGTGGTGTGTTGGTGTTTGCTATGTCTAGGTTATGGTGCAAATGTTTGTTGGTGTGGTGACAGTGATGTTAATGTTTGTTTTCTTATGTCTTGCTACTCGTCTCGTTGACTTGTCGAGAAGCAATCTTCTTACATGTTGCAGTGTTGATCGATTTCTTTGTATATCTCGGTGCTTAGTGTTTTTTGAGTTAAGGATCTTTGGGTTTGGTGCATCTTCTTGTCAGTTAGTCAGATGGCATGTCTTGTGTGTCAGTTGTGTGGATGTTTTGATTTGTCTGATCCTTTTCACTTTGATATTATATTCTTTATAAGAATGCGTTGATTGACTTGTAGATGTTCGGGAGAAATGGATTTAAATTTAAGTTTTCGGGACAACTAAGATCTGATTGTCGGTAAAAGTTCTTGGACAACGTGCGTGAAGTCCTCACTGCTTTATTTGTTACAATCGGTAAATGTGTGCTCCAGACTTTTCTCTTTTAGCTTGTGTGTAGCTTATGTCTGCGTATGATTGAGTAGATGGTTGGATGTTAAATTGGTGAGTGCTAATCCTGCTTAGGTTGCGGCTTGACCTCTGACTACTGTGATGTCTGGAGAAGAGTTCATTCCGTGGTTGTGGACCGGAGGACTTTTTGTGAGTTGGTTTTTTGTAGTCAGTCTGTGCTACTCTTCTTTCGTTGAGTGTGGATAACCAGGTGTATGAGTGGGTGTTGGCGTGGTGTCTGAGTATCAAGATCTGTTGAGCCAGATGTATGAAAAGTAAGGAAATAGGTGACTTCCTTGTTCGTTTCTTGGGTGAATGTGTGGCCTTAGAAGGGAATTACGCGTTGTTGATTAGGAATTGCTTGATTTCTTACGGAACCTCGAGAGTTTGGAATTTGATGAAATTGTGTTTATAATTGAGAAGACCGCTGCCATTGTTATGATTTTGATCGAAGGAGGGCTTGTTTTACCTGTTTGAAGTGATGCTTGGTCTGCGTAGGGCATACGTCTATGGGCGATGACTGTATGTGGGAGTGATACCTGTGTGCAGGAAGTTGAGCCGACGTCACTAAGCATAGTAGTACTAACCTATCACTGACTATTACTAAGTTACTAGGTTTACTAATCAGGGGAAATGTTTTTCGAAATAATTGAATATCATCTGGAGTCTTCATAGTGCTCATGGAAAAATTAGTTTTCAACTAGGATTAAGATAAAAAATTAGTTTCGGAAGACTCAGTATTTTCACCATGTGTTCACGTGTGGAGCGATGATACTGTTCTGCATGATGCAGTAGTCAGGCTGCTACTTGCGAGGAAATGCCATCCAATATAGCAATTTGTTCTGTATTATTTATTGCATGATTCTTTGAATTGAATTATTTAAACTGAATCAGAATGCATGAAGCATGAATATGTGCTGTCGTGGAAAAGGATCAAATTAACCCAAGACGTTTTGTCTTTACTGACTGCATCAGTTGCTAGAATACTGTCACTCAAACCTTAATTGCGTCGGACAATATTTGATTTAGATATATATTTAAGTCACCGAATGAATGATTGTCTATCGTTCACACTAATGCGACTATGTGAACCAGAACGGACGAACTGCAAAATAAAATAAAGATGTATTTTGGATGTGATGATTTAATCAGAGGCAAGCAGAAGTGAATGTAATTACTGTATGACCATTTTCATAGTCAGCAAATTTTGTTGAAAAGCTTCAATCCCTGAGTAAACGTTTTTTCTTGGGCGGGGATGGGGGACAGACCTGAGGAAAACCCGGTGATACTGTGGAAATCGCTATCCCTGCAAAGCTGCAAAAAAATTCTGTAACCCAATACATATTTGCGTAACCTGAACATTACAAGGGAGTTCTGAATTTTGCCAGTCCATCAAATTGCTAGCATTTGTCTGCTATATCTGTTTCAGTCATGGGACGGCGCTTTGGAACAATATCTGCGTCAACTTCCTGCTCTCGTCACCAGTGTTCACTTGAGTGCTGGTCTTACAGCTGCTAATGTGATGACTCCGAATGCTATCACTCCAGGATTTGAGCATACAAAATTCTTTGAGGAGCAACTTACAGCATTTGAGCTCTGGCTGAACACGTCATCAGAGAGGAAAGGTCTTGCTGCTCAGCTTCCAGTACTGCTGCAGGTGAGAAATAAGAAGGAACCTTGTAGAATCAATACAAATGGAATGTATGCATTTTTTGTGGAGTGACATTACTGATTTGTTACTTGCTGGTGATTGCTGTTTTTGATGTCCATGCTCGTTTTACACTTCGTAGTCCGTATCCGCCCTCACCCAACAATAGCCTACATGACCCAGCCCGCAGCCTGAGAGTAATCCATCTATACCGATCTGTGCCAATCCGCACCCCTGGAATAATCTACATGTACCTGTATCAATCTTCACCCCGGAGAAACCTGTATTTACCAGTCCACTTCGCGGGAATAATTTACCTATTCCAGGCCACACTTGAGAGTAACCTCTCTGTAGCAATCCCTAACACAAGGGTAGCCTGTGAATGAACCAGCCCACAGTCCGGGAGTAATCTCTGCACCAGCTCGTACCGTTGAAGCCCCTGGCTGTAACCTCCCTGTACGAATCTGCATTATAACTGCCTACATGTACAAGCCCGCACCGTGGCAGTGGCCTACCTGTGACAGTGCAACCCTGCAGTAGCTTACCTGCACTAGCCCGCATCCAGAACTACACCTTTTTTCGTTCAAATTAAAACAGTTTGCGATCTAATCAAAACACTTTGCATTCAATTTAAAACAGTTTGCATTCAATTTAAAACAGTTTGCATACAATTTAAAACAGTTTGCATTTGATTTAAAACAGTTTGCATTCAATTTAAACGACTTTTTTAAAATTATCTTTTACTTATTCTATTCATGTTTTATATGTCTTTAACATAATTTAGGTATGTGATATATTATTTTATGTATTTTATATATGTATTATATCATTTTTATGTGATATATTAGGTGTACAATCAAATCCTACTTCTGAAGCATCAAGTTTTGCCCAGACAGATAATCCAATATTCTGAAATACACTTTGTTATTTATAGTCTTTGTGTAATGAATTCAGCTTCATAAGTTATTTGTCATATCAAAACAAATAAATTCCACTTGCATTTTTATTCAATGTTAGTGTAAGAAGACAGTTATTTAGATATTGTACCTTAAATCTTGCATTCGCATCACATCATCATAGAAAGAATATACATGATTATAATAACCCTCACACTGAACAGGCTGATTGCTCTCGTTAAGGGCTAGCTGCATAGTTTCTTCAATTATGCGAAGACGGTGCTCTGTCTGAGTCACGGCAGAAATCATTGACGTTATGATCGCATATCTGCAAGATATCTATGCCCACCGTTTCTATGGCAATATGCATTCTGATATCCTGCTTTTGAGTGTATGTCGAATTGGCAAACTTCATAATTGACAGTGAACGTTTGACTGACGCTTCGTATTTTTGTCTTCAATATGCATTATTCAGATGATACCGTATCCGACATCTCCAATGGTGCTCGTGCTCCTGGAGTTCGCCCAGGGTCATTACGCGGAAGCTACAATAGGTGTGACCCTGCATCCAAGAAAAGAATACTCGAGTGTGCCGAGGCACATGGCGATTTTAAGGCTGTCGCACTGGCGAATGGCGTAAAGATTCAAACTGCCCGTCGATGGGTGAGAATGGCTGAAGAAGAAATTGAAGAAAAACCGCGTGGTGGGGCATTTAACAAAAAGGTGACCAGTGAGCATGTCGAGCACATGATAACAATGTTAGAGACGAATCCTCAGGTGACTTTGGAGGAAATAAAGAGCTCCCTTCAACATCAATTTAGCCTTCAAGTGAATATATCCACGATTCACAGACACTTAAAGGATCAACTCTACACCGTAAAGAAAGTCTCGTTCGTGCCATCGACTGCAAATACTGAAGAAAACAAAGAGCGAAGGGCATCTTTTGTGCAGAAGATCATGGAGCTGACTGGGTCTCAAAAGGAAATATTTTACCAGGATGAGACTAATGTGAATCTATTTTGTCGTCGATCTTACGGTCGCGCAAGACGAGGTGAACCTTGTCGTGTGATTGTACCCAGTTCCCGTGGTCCTAACGTTCATTGTTGGGGCCTGCTCAGCAAGCGAGGTATTGTATATTCACGCATTTGCCGCGGATCAATAAAGCGTGATCGATATCACGAAATCATGTCTTGTGCACTCGACGAACTGTTATTGTCCCGCGATTCTCTTCAAAATGTTGTAATAGTCGTTGACAATGCGCCATCACATTCGGGCATCGAAGACATTGTTCAGACGAAAGAACAGTATGCTGGCCTTACAATTCTGCGGATGTCGCCGTATTCTGCTCCCCTCAACCCCATAGAGTATTTATGGTCGTCCATGAAAAGCAGAATCAAGAACGTTATGTCAAGAAGAATCTTAGACGTTCTCAACACGTCAATGATTTCTGCCGTGACTCAGACAGAGCACCGTCTTCGCATAATTGAAGAAACTATGCAGCTAGCCCTTAACGAGAGCAATCAGCCTGTTCAGTGTGAGGGTTATTATAATCATGTATATTCTTTCTATGATGATGTGATGCGAATGCAAGATTTAAGGTACAATATCTAAATAACTGTCTTCTTACACTAACATTGAATAAAAATGCAAGTGGAATTTATTTGTTTTGATATGACAAATAACTTATGAAGCTGAATTCATTACACAAAGACTATAAATAACAAAGTGTATTTCAGAATATTGGATTATCTGTCTGGGCAAAACTTGATGCTTCAGAAGTAGGATTTGATTGTACACCTAATATATCACATAAAAATGATATAATACATATATAAAATACATAAAATAATATATCACATACCTAAATTATGTTAAAGACATATAAAACATGAATAGAATAAGTAAAAGATAATTTTAAAAAAGTCGTTTAAATTGAATGCAAACTGTTTTAAATCAAATGCAAACTGTTTTAAATTAGATGCAAACTGTTTTAAATTGTATGCAAACTGTTTTAAATTGAATGCAAACTGTTTTAAATTGAATGCAAAGTGTTTTGATTAGATCGCAAACTGTTTTAATTAGAACGAAAAAAGGTGTAGTCTATCTGTGCCAGCCCACATCCCGGAAGCAACGTGCCGTGCCAGCCTACACCCGGAAGTAGCCGCCGTGTGCCAGACCATATGCTGGGTCGTCTATGTTGAAACTATGTATTCGACAAAGATTCTCTAAAAACGTATGAAATAAAGGCAGACGAATTTCAGGAATAATCTCATGTCATAATCGGCAAAATAGAAAGTTGACGATAGTTGACACTTACGTAACATATACGTACGTTGTGAATCACCTATTTGCGACAACCTTTAATATATCGTTCGCCGCTGAAATATTCGCAATATGAATAGTGACAGTATCTGGTTCTACAGAAGTTTATGTTTCTGTCATGCATTCTAATTTCTACATTTGAACCTATACTATATGCTTTATTGATGTTTGTCTATCTTTTCATCTACGAAAACGACCTTCACCACTGCGAGTAGACTGTTGTGCGCTCGGAATTACAGCACTTTCTTAACTTCGTGGTAGGACTGTCCGCGAACATTTTTTTCGCCCGAATAATCATCGATTTTGATCGCATTCTCGTTTGAATGTCAATATTCGATAAAATTCAAATTTTGCTTGCTTGCATAATCCAATTATCCGTGTTTCAATCGAAAATGATAATTATGGTTAATGTAAATGTTTAACCCTTTAACAGCTGGGTCCGAGTTAGCTCGTATCGACCATTATCAACAGTTGACTGGTGACGGTGACAATGGAGTACAGCAGCAGTGTTCCCAATGCTGCGCGGAATTCAGGAATCGTCTGCGCAGCGCGGAAATTTAAGTCACTTCCGCTCAAGGGAGATTTTTATTATTTTGAGTGGTGCCAATTGAAAACTGATTTGAAGTTGACTATGATTATCACTAATATTATTGCATTAACTTATCAGTTCATGGTATAGTACCTGTGTATGCTCGTATGTGAGATGTCCGCTGAAAGCAGGGCTGGATGTGAATCTGAATTCGAGGAATCGCGGGAATCTGAGAAAATATACACCCGATCATAAGTTTTAAGCAGGATATGAAATCATGCTTACTTTAGATCAGTCTTGCACATTAAATTATTCAAAATAACTTATTTCATCATGTCATTTATGTTTATATTTGAGGCGTTAAAGCATATGATTCTGTCAAAGAAATAGATTTTCTGTCAATCCAAACCCTATGCATGGTTAGACACAATTAGAGAATCAAAAATCAAACAGCAGTGATTGTGTACTATAAAAAGGATGTACTATGAATGAACATTATGAACATTAGTTGCCTATTGCATGCAGCGGCATGATGACATGCATTTTTAAAGTGTAAATAACCTACAAAATCAATGAAGTGTCAACATGTAAGTCTTGAAGCATGACTATGAATGTCAGAAGAAAAAGACCTGAAGCTTTACAAAAATTGACGTGGGAATACCTACAATTCTGGCGTCGAAAAGCCGCTGACACCCTGTATGTACATACATACCTTTGACTGGAATCTCTCTAAAAATAAGTTATACTTATAGTCACGTTCACCGAATCCGAAGTAGTATAACATGAACAATATGTATATGTTAAGGTTACAGGAGGATATCATGACTGTATGGGAAATACAGAGGTGTATAACTATGTTAAAATCCCGAGGCCGTATGCCGAGGGATTTTAACATAGTTATACACCGAGGTATTTCCCATACAGTCATAGAGATATCCTCCTGTAACATACTTAAAGGATGCTCATCTCAGCCAATCAGAGAGAGGGACAGCTTGTTAATGGAGAGACAATATTGTTAAAATGCCAGGGACAATTTGTTAAAATGATTGTTTGTTATCTATGATCAAATGTCCTTTCTAAATTGAGAATGTAGATAGATGTCCATGGATTTCCGTTCATAGTGCTTCGTTCTTAAGAAATCTATTTCTAAGTCATAGACTTCTAATTGTCTAAATATAAACAGAAGAAGAAGAAGAAGAAGAAGAAAGTATTGGGAAATCAAGAGACGTCTATGTTGGAAATCAAGATATCAAAGATAGCTAGAAATTTGACCCTTTTGATAGGTACATCTGTACTAATTCTATGGATATGGTTTCTTTCATTTAGGTCACTGATACGCATTCAAAATTCAAAATCAAAGTTTTGGACGTCATTCTAGGGTCAGACGGATAGGCATTTCTTTTAAGATAGTTTACCATCGCAAAGCAACACGGTCAAAGAAATCATGACAAAAAGACACGCCACACCTATTACAACTGAAGAGCTGAATAAGATATGGAAGACCACCATTCCTCAAAACACCATGAATCAGAACTACTGGGCAAGAAAAGTATTCGACGACTGGCTCAAGGAAAGAAATACAACAATTTTAGAAAACGGTTCAGAGGACCTTATGTTTCTATCGGACCGTTCAAGCGATGGTCATGAGAAATTGGAGTTCATCTCCAAAGTCACTTTGAACCTGGCATTGAAATTTTTCTTTCATGAAGTTAGAAAGAAGAACGGCGATGTGTACCCGGGTGAAACTCTACGACTATTACTATGCGGAATCCAAAGATACATCAGAAGCGAACGCAAGTTGGATTGGAAGGTAAGACGATTTTTATGACGCTAAAATTGGAAAAATTAATCATAAATTTAAACTGCCATAAAGTTGGAAAAAAATATAGCTTCTATTAAATCGATATTGTGAAGTAATGCAAGTTTCCACAATGGTTTTTCTATTATTTTTATTCTCGTAGTCATTTTAGAATTAAATTATGATCAACTGACTATGAAAAATAAGATATATAGGCAAAGGAATTTGGTAGCCTATACAAGTAGATATATAAATGTATGTTCCTGATTAGCTGATGTTGAACAAGTAGCATTCTAGTCTTCATATTAATAAAACTCCTACAATATTTGTGTTATGCACATGCATGCAGATATTATTCACAAAATGTTGGCCTATACAAGAGGAAGGAATGATTTTAATCTTTTACACTAAACTTCTTTTTTTGTAACTGAAGTTTATCGCAAAAGTTTCCTTTATTGGTTGAAGTGAAAGTCCTTCTTTTGAGTTTGAAAGTGGAATCAATTTTTCTTAATAGCATGCAAATTTAGTTTAATTGAAATATTTGATAATGCTTTTTGATTGAAAAGATGAATTTATTTTATAAAGATATTGCTCTATTCATAAATTTATCATGTACCAGTACTTCTCAAGGTACTCGTACTTTTGCCATTTCAATTAGTTGTGTAACTTTATTGTTATTTAGTTCGTGATGCTACTCTGTTTTTATGAAATAAATATAGTTACTTTTCCTTCCGAAAACTAGGAATGAGGATAGTGGAAAAAATTATTTGTTTGCAATGTCGACTTTCATTACAAACTACGAGTTAAAAAACATAGTGAACTAAAGTGCGGTAATATCATAATTAATCTATTCTAAATCAAATTAATTTGTCATTACAGGTGTTTGATGATCCTGCTTTCCTGAAAACAAGGAGTTCGTTGGACGCAGCCATGAAAGTCAATACCGCTGCTGGAGTTTCCCTAACGAAGAAGCAGGCGAAGCCGGTGCCCCTGTCCACAGAAACACGGTTATGGGAGAGACAATATATCGGTCGCGATAATCCTCGAAAACTCACGAGGACGTTGATTTACCTGATTGGAGTCAATTGTGGGCTTCGTGGGGGAAAGGAGCTACGCAATCTAAAATGGGGAGAAAATGCTCAATTGACCTTGACTCGAAGAGAGGGTGAAGATGTGCTCGAATACAGGGAGGATATATCAAAAACGTATAAGGGAGGTCTTCATGAACATCACGTCGTGCCAAAAACAGTAACTGTATTCAAAAGTGATGATCCTTCAAAGTGCCTGGTAAATCTCTTTATCTTTTACAGTTCATTGCGTCCTGTTAACGATACGACCAATGCGTTCTTCCTCCAGCCTCATCCAAAGCCGACAGCTACCACTTGGTTTGTGAACCAACCTCTGGGACACAATTCTTTAACGGCAACCATACGAAACATGATGGAGGCTGCGGGAGAAGATGACCAATATAGTAATCAGTCATGCAGAAAAACTACGGTGACCAGAATCATGAATGCCACCGGAAATAAAGAAATGGCAAAAAAGTGACTGGTCATCGCTCAGACTGTGTTTTGACTTACAATGATTACTCAACAAACATGCAAAAAGTAACATCAAACATACTAACCAATAGTAATGTGAATTTAGCTAACAAAAATGAACAAAATCAACCAACGGACGTGCCAGCTGCAAGTGACAAAATTGTCATCAAATGTCCAAGTGGGATCATTATTGAAGTCCCTTATAGGTGATACTAACCCCAAATCTTTGAATGCTTCAGCGTTGACAATTTGAAACATTATTGACTTTTACTTCCCTGTATGAAAAAAGATAGCGCTAGATGACTCCAACTGCGAAATTTCATTTGATATTTTAGCCAACATAAAGCATAATGTCATATCTTCATGGACTCATAGATAGTAGAGATTTAATATCTAGGAGTCCATGATAGTCCATAATGCCACCTTCATGGTCAGTTTTACTATTTTCTATGTACATGTAGTCTGGAGTCATCTAGCGCTCTCTTGCAATAGATATTTATTTGTTAAGAAGTATAAATTTTATATGAAATACAAGATATTTTCCCTCCTACCTAAAACGTGACATAGTTAAAATGAGCATCCTTTAAAGACTGATTAAATAAATATTTTATATTTGCTAAGGCTTCATCTGTTTTTTTAATTTCGTTTAATTCATCTATTTCGTTAAATTCATCTGTATCGCTAAATAAATATCTCCCATCTGGTAGGGTCTCATCTTCACTATTGAAAACTTTTTTATATTCCGAATGTGAATAATTATCAAACATTTTTTTAACTTTTATATCAGTAGGTAATGTTCCTAACCGGTAGGAAGCAATATGTGTCGGTGGGTATCACAAAAAGTAGTCTTATAGATGCAGACCACCCAAACATTCGCGTTTTTCGCTTTTATTCGCTTTTTTGAAAATATGCCTGAATTTTCGCTTTTATCGAGTGGCATTCGCTTTTTTGGTAGATCAGGAAAAAAGTGTTTCGTAGCACAGGCCTCTTTTACATGTTGACAACGCAACGTGACTTTTTGTCATGTTGCCCTTTACTCTAGTCATGTTATCATGTGTTAACAATTGAATGCATATCTTGACGATTGCATAATCTTGTGTAATACTAATAACTATATTATATAGGGGAATTGGAGAATGTGCCCTAATTAGCAAAAAAATCATGTTGTAGCAATGCTTGAAGTCAATGCCTTGTCGTACTGCGTTCCGGTGAATGCACAATTTTTTACAGTAACTTTGAGTTCATGGTGCTATGGCTTTTACACGAGTCTGAATTGGTGCATGTTGAAAGTACATGCGGGTTTCATGCTACAAATGAATGTCATCAAATTTATCAGTCAAGGAATGATGGCTTGCCAGAAACACATGGGAGGCCTACTATCGAGTTTTCATAGAAGATTGATGGTGGATTAGTGAAACAAGCGGATCACTTTATGCGAATGAGTGAGATGCATAGCATAATGTTGATACGTAGGCCTAAGAAATTGAGATGACAATATACACAATGGAATATTTTCTATTGAATTTTACCAGGTATTATACTAAGCTATTTATTTATGTCACTTTCACTGTGATTTTCGTGAAGAGCGTGTAACTGGGCAAAAAGTTGATTTGTATAATAATCATTTTGCATCTACTGATAAAGACATTAATATGATACTGATAGGATCGGATATGTGTAGCCTATTTTCTCATAACCTCCTGAAACTTTATGAGTTACAGATTGTAGAATAGATGTACCAGTAGGCCTAATGCACTATCTTGTAAATAATTTGACTACCGTTTACATTACTGCAGTCATACTGATTACGTCATACTTCACCCGCTATATAGCCTACATGTATTTTCATAGCTTGTGTGTGCTGAGCTATGCGGTATCGACCATCTAATGAAGCTTTTACGTCACTACTCCCCGTACTTGGGCTTGGACGGTGCTGACATAGTCAGTCTTATGGAGCGTTGTAGTACTTTTAGTCCGGATGTTATTCCTGCCGACTTCCAGTGACACCTTCGGGGCTCGACCTCAGGAACAAAAGATCGCTAGGCCAAGCACTTAACCATTGTGCCACGGAGATCACCCATCTAATGAAATATCAATTTTGCTGAACAATATTATAGCTTAATCATGAGCATTATCTTACTTTACAAAAATGCATCCTAGTAAACAATATTATTAGCATAATATTGAGCTTACGAGTTCTGAAGAAAACTACAATGATTATCAGATAAAACCTTTTGTGTACATTCTATCACTGTATAAGATATGTGAAGCTAATGTGAAACCTTAATAAGGATCCTTTATTCGTCATATGATCCATTTCCCATGACTTTAGCTGACATACCCCTACCTAATAAATATACTTTAAAATACCAATATTCTTTTGGAATATTCAGATGAAAGAGATGTACAAAGTTTAAGGCTAATTTAGCAGTTGGAAGCATGACAGTTAGAGAAATTTCCTCAACCACATTAGAAATTATAAAATCATCTACATTCTGCTGAATTTTCTACCAGTATTTTTTTGATTTTTTCAACACTATGTTTCAACAAGTCTATGAAACAATCTTGCAATGTATATTATTTGTCTAAAATTGAAGCAATGTAAATAGATTGCTGGTTATATGTTTGATCATTAATAGAATTCAAAAGCCAGTTTTATATATGAATATGGTCTGGTGCATTTGCGAATCGTTTAACAAGATGCAAGGAAAATACCTCCCAAGAGGTACTCCTTCAAGTTATCATTTTTGTACCAGAAAGTAATATTCGCAATCTACACAGGCTCGTAGTATTCGTGGGACTGTATAGCTTGATGGCATATTATGTCGTTATAACGCCATTCTACATTGCTTGATGTAAAAATTATCGGTTCGCTTTTTTTTCGCTTTTCTAAGTTAAGGATTCGTTTTTTCGCTTTTTTAAATTCGAATCGGCTGGGTAGTCTGTAGATGTTACATCTGGTCTCTTTTGGGCCCTATCTATGCGCTGTAACAACTTCTACCTTCCGATGTTTAAACTCAGCTACTTGTCATGTGATAAAATACGCGGATGATACCACACTTTGCTTTCCTGTTTATGTTAATTCAGCAAACAACCACATTAGTCTTGAGCACCAGAATCCGCTACGATGGACACATGAAATGCATCTGACTATGAATGAGAGCGAGTGTAAATCTTTAATCATTCCAAAGCGAAACTATGATGGGCAATACAGCGACCAAACTGGAATAACCATGGTTGATACATTGAATGTATTAGGTGTTCTATTCAACTCACGTGGAAATTGGTCCGACCATGTCGACAAAATTATAAAATGTGCTTCGAAGCGCATATATGCTATACGAGTTTGAAACCGGTTGTAAGCAAGCATCAGCTCAAAAATGTATACTGCGCCTCTGTTAGATCGCTGGCTGAGCATTGTGCTCTTTTATTTACTGGTCTATCTGTGACAGATTGTACTCGATTGGAGAAGCTGCAGCGAAGATTCCATAGAATCATTAGTGGACATGAATGTGACGCTGAATGTTATCCTACGTTAATGGAGCGTCGAATGGTTATAGCCTCAAATTTCTTTGATCGTGTAACTGAAGAACACATTTTGAACAGTCTTTAGCCACCAATTTCAATAACTGGGCGTTTTCTGATGCCATGCTTACGAACGCAAAGGAGAGCAAATGGTTTTATTATCTGTATGTGTCGATGCTATAATTCAGTGCATCAGAGATAAATTATATTCTAATGTCAAATACTCTGATTTTTGTGTATAAAATGTGACTTAATTACTTTGAATGTATGAACCACATCTTCCTGTGTCAACCCCGATTTCCATTCATAACGAAATAAACGCTTTATTATTATTATTATTATGAATATGATGATCATATCTGTAGAATTCACGGTAAATGAAATTACAGTCAATAGACAGCGGCAAGTTATGATGTAGATGTGCAGATGTTGGTGTACATGGTTATGAACAGCCTCTCATGATCAGCTGTGAACGGCATGAAAAAATATGCCCCTTCATCTAATTAGGACACTGAATACCTGACACTTCACGAATCATCAAAACACGAGAGACAGTGAATGTCTTTTGGTTGAATGCTAAATATTTAGACTGTTCACCGAGAAAAGTATATTCGAGAGAACGGTTTTTTAATCATGCATGATATTCATGAATTAGATTTTACATAGTTTCATACGTTGCTGTATCATTGTCGGGCGAAGATATCGGTTTAAAAGGTAATGGTGGCGGTAGTAATCCACAAGTATACAAGTACACTCGTACATAATACTTGAACTTGGATCAAAGATCCAATTCGTTTCATTTCACGTAAGCCAACTAATCATCTGTTCCTTGTTTTATTCTACAGGTTTTGCTCAGTCAAAATCATCGTATTCGTGCCTTAGATCTTCTAGGACGCTTCGTCGATCAGGGTGAATGGGCCATGAACCAGGCGCTTTTGCTTGGAATTTTCCCGTATGTTGTTCGTCTCTTACAGAGTAGAACTACCGAAGTACGCCCATCATTGACTTTCTTGTGGAGCAAAATTCTGGCCTTTTGTGATCTCAAAGTGAGTAAAAAAAAGGAAAGATGGAGAAGAACAACTTACTCGTCATTTGCTTTGTTACAGGACAGTCACATTCGACAGGAAATCGTTAAGGACAAGGGGTTCAACTATTTTCTGGAAGTCGTTCAAGATCCATCGTTGAATGTGAGTTAAGATCAAGGATGTAATTCTTATCCATAAATCCACGCACGCCAAGGAAGCCTGCCTAGTGTATTATCTATCTTAGGTGCCCTAAGAGTGTGAATTACTGCGTTACCTTAATCTTATCCATTTTAAGAGGGAAGAGAGGAGAAGATGGTGTGTGTTGGAGGATTGACCGGCTTGATAATCGCAGTAATTTAGATAAACCAGGGTCCGCATGGTTTGTAAATGTCCGTGAATTTCACGATTGTTTCGAAACGTTTGTGAATTTTCGGACGGACATGACTAGATTTTAGATGTTTTGCTTTCACGGTCTTGCGCATCATGAAGTCAGGCCTACACAGTCATCAAGATGCTGCGAACAACTATAGTAATTGAAGTTGAAATTTAGGACGCTTGCTCCTTGTCGGAAACTCCGGTTAAACAAGGAAGGCGTCACTCCCGCTTATGCGAACCATTCTATTATGCTCTACATTACTTGACATTCCGAAAAGTGATTTTTAAATTCATGTTCTTATGACACCGTGGCTTTATTCTAAAACTGGTGAAGCACTGTTATTACAGAGATAAATGCAGTGGTCGGGCCAGCTGCGAAAATTTTCGCACTGCGAAAATCTGCGAAAATGTTAAAAAAATGAACTCTCTGCGAAAAAAAATGACTTGGTCCTGCGAAAAATTGAACTTTGTAATTCTTACATTTAAATGAACATGTGTTGTCTAATAGAATAAACACTGGTCTACAGAATGGAAAAGGCAAACTAATGACAACTAATTAGCACGTTATTCATTATGTTATCATTTAACTAAAGCTTCATATTATTCACAGCGTCTTACATCTTGTAACAGGTTCAGCAGGAATAGAAGAATTGCAGCAGTAGTTCCTAGCATCTACTGAGTTACTGTGGATGTTGTAACCGCATACGAAACTTTCAAAGCTATGTTTAAAAAGTTGCCGATATGAAAGAATGATAACCTACATGATTTCAAATAATTTTTCAATTAATGTTTAGACGAAACAAATAAAATTCAAATTAATATGAGTATTGTTGTCGGATATAGGCGTTGAAATTCATTTTGTACAGTCGCTCGATGCCTGAAATTCTGAACGCAGCTGGAGTCATTTGAAGCGCTCGACATCCACACTTCCCATAATTTACTTTACTCATATTTTTGATATTCAACATACGATGCAACGGCCCTGGTGGATGCAGAAAACGCAATGTTTAGACTTGTGTTATCAGTCGCATTGCCATTAAGTTGTCCAAAGTATCCTCGAAGAGCTGTTGGTTTTGAAGATCACCCGAAAGGATCAAATCAAGCGATGAGTGATAGTGATCAAATCAAGCGATGAGTGATAATGATCAAATCGAGCGATGAGTTAAATGAATGCACTCATCTTACAAACGGTTCTTACCTTCCACTCAGAAAATTTGAAAACCCATTCTAAAGACGTGGATGCTCCGAAAAATTTACTCCATTTTATACCATACAGGCAGAAAATTTCATAGCTGGTCCTGGAAAATAGACTGCTACGGAATTTTCGCTTAAATGATATAAGTCCATGAAAATAAAATGTCCGGATCTCGAGACTTCTGTTTTGGATCAACACAGTGTGTGAACGTTGACCTAACTGTCAGCATTCAGTTCTGCCACACGTTGCCAATCACAGACAGTCTTTGTAAAAAAATGTCGTTGGTCAAGCGGCATTCCAAGGCTTGTTTGAAAGAACAAGAGGAGATAGAGGAAAGAAGCCGACAGTTTTGTGACAGTAAATTCGATGCCTCAGAACACTAAGAGATAAAAGATAGAGGCATCGTACAAAAAGAAACACGAGGGAATGGAAAACATTGATATGATGTAGAACCATCGAGCCGGAGTTGATAATATTGCAGCAAAGCACATTTGTTCTGCTCGAATTAAATTCATTGGCACACAAGTTTTCAGCCTAGGATCTTCGTCTGTTGCAGAAATAATGTGATCATAAGATTAATTCGGCTACTAATTATTCCTGCAATTTCCTGCAAACAGATGTCAAAATTTGATGCTTGAGTAGTCGCCACTGATCGACTTCAGTTCCTCCATGTGCCGGGAAAATTTGGGATGGACCTATACCCTCAAGCTCGATGCATTTCGAGACGGAGAGAATTTATTGGAAACATCAGTGCAATATTAGTGGAAAACCAAACAATACAGCTGCGTGAGAGCAGGAGGAGTCAATGGAAAGAGAATATCATACTCAGAGACATCATGCTTAAGGTTTTTATGTACAGGATTGTTGCATCTTTACAAGTTAAGATTTCCACACCGCTGAATTTCTACACCGTTATTTCTCTCTCGATCCGTAATTATTGCTTGTTTTCTTTTGACGAGAACTTCTACTTTCTGTCAATTGCTGATTGGTTTATTTCCTTTTGTTGTGACCTTTCTGTCAGCGCCTGTTATCAACTGAAACGGATCATGTCTTAAATGACATGTAATAACAAGAATTTTTTGTTGCAAAGTTTTTGCTGGTGGTTTAGTTGTAAGGTTAGTGACTTTTGGCTATATTTGCTACATGCACATGTATGTATACTAGTTGATAGGATGGATTCGGCAACAAAATGCCAGGTAGTTTAGTATTAACAAAATGGCTCCTAAGAAACAATAAATGGCGGTAGTAGCGAGTTCATGTAATCAGATATTTGCGAAAAATCTTTTGTGAGTCATCAATGACGAAACATAGTTACTTTCGAAAAATCTGGCTTATTACAAGAAAGCACTTAGTTGTGGAAATTGCACAAGACATTTTGAAAAATCGGTTTCTCCCTACAGATATTGGACGTTGGTTAAGTTTTGATAAGAGCGCTATTTTACTCTTCATAATCATGAAATACGATGCTATAATTTGCTGGTATTAGTAGGCCTGCGAAAATTTTGTAGAGCTTCGAAAAAAATGGAAAAATCTCTGGCCCGACCACTGGATAAATGATAGAGATATATAACAGTAAATATAGAATATAAAATAAATTGCATGTGTTCAGAGTTTGTAATCCTTCATTATCCCAGGGTGGCGGCCGTACCCGGAAATTTTGTCCGGGAATCGCCTTTAAATTTCATCAGAATTGGCGATTTAGTCCGAAATAGCCCGGAAATGCGATTTAATGATTTTGTTAAAACAGTACCTAACATAATTTCTTGATTTTAACGTCTTCTAGCGATTAATAAACTCACTAATCGTATTCATTATCATCGAATCTCAATTGAATTTAGCAAGTAAATATGTTCTGCATAGATGTACATAACGTCTAGATGACATATCTGTTTGACTTATATAAATTTGTTCGGTTTCTTGATTAGTGTGTCGATGATGTCTGCGGGGATATGGCTTTCGATTTCATTTTGTGAAAGATGTTGCGTGAGCACAACTTGATGAGCAATAAAAATCTGCTCAACTTATGAAAGCAGTACACGTGAGTGTGAATTGCTCAATGTAGCACTTTACCTTTTCCTTGCCTATGTCTACATATTCACTCCAATTTGAGGAAAGCGAGGCATGTCATTCTAAACATAGCCGAATTGGTTTGGATGGCCCTTTTGCCATGGCTTGCTAGTTTTTCAAATTCATCAACTAGCTGGTCTTGCCGTTGACTTTGATTCCAGATGCCAACGAAAACTCTGATGCAGTTCCTTTATATGAGCAGAATATTCGCCTGATCGGTCGACGGTCGGTGCCTTTCGTAATTACAGAAGATACATTCTATCCATTAGGCTTCTTATCGGTTATGTAGGGTAGCTGTTTGGTTGAAGACGAGGTCACTAGCATCTTTCGTAGTTCCTGAAGGTACATTAGGTTTTGTGTCGGGTGCGTAAGGTAGCTGTTTGATTGAAAAGTGTCACGTTCTGTTCCAAATTCTAATCGAACCAGATGAGAAATATGAGGCATAGCGTTGTCATGCTATATGGTCATCTTCTTTCTTGAAACTGGACAGTCATCTTCTTTGTTGAAACTGGACAGTCATATTCAGCGGAAGGCTCAACTTTTCATTTACTTCATCTTTAAAATATTCGAAATACGTAACAGACTTTTTATGATCACTTGCAATGATGGTGAGCACGTTTCGACCAGATGACCTATTGTCTCGTGACTCGAACATCCTGTGCAGTGTGCAACCGACACAAAACCGACCGCTGTGTTTTGTGGTGCAACGAAAGGTGTGGACTAGAACAAAACATCCACTGACAAAGAAGAAAGTGCATCAGTGCTTTCGTTGGTATCTAAGTCAAGGACCAAGCTAAGTGACACTATTCACTATTCATATCTAGGAGACCATCCAAGCCAATGGGCTTATGTACAGACAGATAGGTTCCGCTTTCATCAATTTGTTGCGACGGTAGTCCTACGAATTTTGCTCATAAAGATGTACAATTTTCAGAGGAAGTTACTCACAAAGTTGCAAATCAAGAAATTGATCATTTGAAGATAAACAATCATTTAGATAATAATATCACAAAATCGTGTTTAGGTAGTTGAAAAAGAAATAGTTAATTAGCCATAAATAAATAAATTATTACCGCAAAGAAAACCAACCCAAATTACGAGCATCTTAATATTAAAAAACTTATTAATAATTCACAAGACTGGAATTGTCTGCTTACCTGACAAGGGTCTGAAGTCCTAATGACTTGATAATTCAAGCAGAATCGTTAATAAACGTTATTATGTAATTGTGACTAGAGGGATAATTCGAGGCGCTATCCTAAACCTTAATCTAAACATCGTGATGACACTTAAGCCTTTCTCATCTGGACCCTATCAGCGTCACGTAACGTTTATCTATATATAATCATAACAAAAGGGAGATTAAACTGAACATGTGAAACATCTGTAGTTGTCTCAAATAACTTAGTTTTAAGTTAGACGTTAAACCCATAGATGAAAATTAAATTTAATAAAGCTTACAAATGAATAAAATATGATAAAAATAAAATAAAATCATATGAAAATGAAATTCAAGAAATGAAATGATGAACTCTTAAATGAAATAAATATTAAAACGAAACGTTAAAAAAGGAGTATAAATGAAAGAAAACATTTTTTTGTGACTTTTAAGAATTATAATAGTTTTTTTGGAATGTTTTTGAAAGAATTTAAGTCCTTAAAAGGACTGATTATCCGTTCCCCGTGGGTATCTGAGGTCATCAGCAGGTGACTCGGACAGGATTCGCGTTTCGGCCCCTCAACCTGAACGCTCAAACCCATCCGAGCGGGGCCCTGCACATAGAGAGCAGCCTCGACCACACTTTAAAAATTCCTTGTTCGGCAGTGTTCATAGAAAAGAAAATGAGGAGATTCAGGAAGAACACAGATCAAATAGCTGTCGTGCAGCAAATAGTCCAAACTTGTGCAGTAAGGAGCTATGCTTATGAAGTGCTTTTTCTGTTTCTAGTCGTAAT
Organism: Prostheceraeus crozeri; assembly: GCA_907163375.1. Lineage (NCBI taxonomy): Eukaryota > Metazoa > Platyhelminthes > Polycladida > Euryleptidae > Prostheceraeus > Prostheceraeus crozeri. The sequence continues at coordinate 316,690 of CAJQUW010007235.1, forward strand.
AATTTCTTGTCATAACCTCGTGATTCTAGAATGTGCAATGTTTTACTCGTTTTATTAATGAAATCTTTAATGTGTGAGCATATTCTACCATACCGTATTACTTGCCCTGCGAACACACGAATCCCTAATTTGTAAGGCATGTTGTTATCAGGAAATGTCAACAGGGTTACTGGAAAATCAAAATCATCGATTTTATGATATACCGAGGTCTCAATCATATGCTCTCCAATTTTAAGTTTTACATCTAAATAATCCACTTGTTTGTTATCATAGCCACTTCTGCTGGCTTCAAGACTTTTTGGGTAAATATCTAAAATTAAGTTATTAAAATGACTATAGTTTATGATACACAAATCATCTATATACCTAGTCGTATTAGATAAAATTTTTGCCAGTCCGAACTTTTTACTACGCATTAGTGCTTGCATGTACTGAAATTCACAATGCGCTAAGAATAAATCTGCTAGCAGTGGGCTGCAATTACCACCCATCGGAATACCACTAGTCTGCTGAAAGGTGAAGTCTGCGAACGTAACGAAGACTTCATCTAATATGAAAGCAATAGCCTCCTTGAACTTATTTTTTGTAAAATTATTATAACCACCGTATTTTTTCGCTGTTAGGAAACTTTTGTCTTGGCCTATGCAGAGATATTTGCGGTTCGTGTTATTAAAAATTAATTCGAGTAGACTGTAAATATGTAACTTAACGTCTTCTTGATCTAGATTAGTATATAAGGTTGAGAAATCGAATACCTGAAGGTTATGTATTTTTACATTATCTATTCTTTTAAGAAATTCAACTGTCGACACGATGCTCCAAAAACTTCCTTAGATAAGAAACACAGGCGAAAAACGAGTTTTTCTGCCGTTTCGTATAATTCGTATTAAGGCAATCTTATATAATATACATCTACACTCCTCACTCTCTATCACAGCTTTAACGAAATCTATTAACCCTCATCAGTCCGGTAAATGGCGCAAAAAAGACGCCAGGAATCGACAACATCCATCCTGAATTCATTTTGCACCAGGGCAGAAAGGCGACTGAATGGATGCGACTTTTCTACTCCGTATGCCTTACATCATTCAAGTTTCCGAAAATCTGGCGCTGAACTAAAGTCATCGCTCTGCCTAAGCTAAACAAGCCACTTGACAATCTCAAATTCTATCGCTCGATCCCACATCTGTGTGTGCCATGTAAGGTTCTAGAGCGCCTCATCCATTTACGCACCGATCCAGTCATAGATCCTATCCTCCCGAAAGAACAAGCTGGCTTTCCACGTAGGAAGTCAACAACGGATCAAGACCCTCCTGACACAGGACATCGAAGATGTCGATTCAAGGTACCAAACTACCACGCAGGCAATGGACCACTCTCAATTGCCTCCGGACAGGTGTAGGCCGCTTCGCCGCCTATAACGAATGCCCTATTATACGAACTTTATACAAAAATTTAAATGGAAGGTTTCATTGAGTCGTACGAGTAAGAACTATCCATAATTTGAGCTACTGTAAGTCCAGGCAAAAGTACTTCAAATGGATATTTCTTGAAATTTTTTTGAAATTTTGTACACCGTTGTCATTAGGCCTACATCTAGCTTTCATATAGTCAACAGCATAAGTAGCAAAATTATTCCAGGCAATTTTTCAAATAAAATTTGTATCTGCGCACGCATCCACATTACAATGGGAGCAACCTATCTGCATCTCAATTTTTAAGTTAATGATCTCAAGATGATTATTTTTAGTATTTTCGAGGTCCACTTGATGTAGGCCTACTCACATCTTTTGAAACAACTTGTTTCAAACGGCATTCGTGAAAAGGTAAGCTGCGCATAAATTTAGTTAGTGTCTATAATCTCAGCCAACAATTCTGTAACTTTCATTATGAAACACTCTCGACTCTCAGTATCCGTTCACTTCCACTTTTGGTAGAGCTCTGCATTGAGTAGCTTAGAATGAAAACATTGCAGAACAGAGATACAAGACTGTCTCTATTATTGCGCATACAACTGAGTCAAGTTTTTTGCTGTCCATAAAGTCTTTCAATCCTTTGCATGTACTATAATCAAGGATAATAACTGATTGGATCGAAAGAACAATTCAAGTTTTTGTTGACATGAAAAGAGATGCAAGAATGAAATCTTTATCGGGACACACGATATCATCGATATTCTTCGCGCTCGTATATAACTTGGTTTTCATCTGGTTCTCGATATTTGAGAATTAGAAACTCGTGTCACACATGTTGCCGTTAACTGGAAGAGTGTCCTGTTGCTATCAGAACTTGGTGAAATAGTTTATTGGACAGAGAATGATGAGTGAAATATCTAGCTATGTACATTTATAAACTCCTATTGGATCCGTGATAGGGGTAGCCAGCTAAAGAACAAATTCAATCCGGAAGCTGAATTTTTTTTGGCACGCACTCATCGATTCCTTGGTTGCATGATTGATCAAAGCACAGTATCAGTGCAAAACAGATAAAATGGAGAAGCTTTGTCAACCGTCATAACTCATGGTTCTTTAGGAAAATTTAGCAAGTTGAGGATGGTGATTCACCGGAAGCGTAACATAGTAATTTAATCGAAAATTATTCGGAGACAGAAATTGATACATAGAGGTATAAAAACTTATGTGGGACTTCTAATCGTACGTTTATGGTTGATATCAATATTCAAATTCTAATACCATCCGAATTTTCTCATCAATTTATACCATTTAGATGATAAACTACATATGTAGTCTGGTGGGCGGAATCATATGGAATTGCATTCAAATTTGTTTAAATTAACATCGTCGGCTGAAAATACTCATAGCAAATGACCGTAACATGAGTGCATTGGATATGAAATTTTATTGAAATTGAAGTTGAACAGCCAGATTTATATTGAAATGAAAATCAGAAAACTACATATGCAGACTGGTGGGCTGATGAGGGCTAAGTCGTCTCCCTCTAGTACTAGGACATCCTCTATTATGACATGATCTTTACTTGAAAGCAAGACAGTGTCTTAATAAGAGAAGAGACGGTGGACACTTTTTTGTATTTTGCATAACTCCCCTTGCATGTGGTATCGTTATTTTCAAAGACAATAAGTACAATGATTGAATTCCATAACGTCTCTCGCGTGTTGTTCGTGTCAAGAACTGTTTTTGAAATCAATTTCTTATTCGTCTTTGAAGATATCACGTCGCAAACATTGTCAGTCCGCAAATGCATTAGATATCAAAGCTACTGATTACTGACCACATATCTTTCTGCTTGGCTTTCTTCAGACAAAAAGAGGTCTACCACTGGATGATGAGCAAAAGAAAGACATGAAGAAAATGCTAGATAATACTCTGGTGTAGTTGAGGAGAAAATTCGAAGAACTTGAAATATTTTTCGACGAAACGGAAAAATCTCTTGTCCTTGAACATCTATGTTGAGAATTTTAAATAATATTGCATGAGCATTCAAATAAATAATCACCCTATTGTTTGCATAATGGGTTTTAAAAGAAGCAGCACAATCATACAGGAAATAATGCTCGTTAAATATATTGATGTAACAAGTGGAATATAATGTTTCACTCGATTTCGGACATGCGTAGTTGAAATCTACTCGAAAATCCCGATAGAAAGCAGTCTCATTTTTTCTATCTGCTTGCATTAATCAGGTCGTAATACAGTGAAATGGAATAGATCTTCAATTTTATCTGATTTGCAGAATTTACAAATACATTCCTCATAACTTTTTTCGACTCTATTGACCTTTTCTATTTTTTATCATGACATTTCTGTTTGTCTTGATGTTTTAGGTTGTCGTTCCGGAATGTCCCAGCTTGTGCTGGTAAAGGTTGGCTAGCAGCCTTGATGTCATAAAAGAAATGCTGTATATTTGTTGTTATTAAAATTATGTTGTTAAACTGTGCCTTTTCAATCAAAGTTGGATACATTGGTGGTAATTCAACTGCTGCACATCTGATACAGAGAATAGAGCTTACACAAGAATTCTACGATGAAGAAGATGGAGAAAAAGCTAAAAAATGAATCAGGGATGTTTTGAAACTGATATTATATCATACCACTGACAACACTAAATTTCACCTGAAAGTAGCGCATTTTCCAAAGAAACTGAAACCTAATTTTAAGAACAAGAGGTAACTTGAACAATTCATTGATTTAGTTTCATTTTGGATTTCTTCAATATCCTGTCAGAGTAAAACTTGCGCTCTACTTTATTGTAACTCAATTGTTCGATGTTAATTCCTTTAGGTAGTTAAGGACTTCGTCTTTGCCTGCCATTACTATAAATTTGGCGTTATAAATGATTTTGTTTATCTTAACCATAATTCACTACCTGTGAGTAAACAGATTTTTCACTAATTCAACAAATGTCAACCAAATTGGCTTCAAAATGAGTTGCAATTCAAAAATTGGGATTCTTGCGATTTGATCGTTTTATTTCATGTTGATTCGACTACTGACGCACAGCACTGCTATCAGGTATTCTGTTCAACAGAAGGCTTTGCACTTTATGATTGTGGCCTGATTATCATCGAATTTTACCTTTTTCTTAACGTATCCTTCAAATCCTGAGATAACATGATTGATCATATTGTTCTATTGATAAAGCGCTTTATTCATAGTTAATGGGGCTTATAAAAGTTAATAAAGTCAAAATTTGAAAATTAGGTAATTTTATCGAGATAAACTCGAAACAGTAGATAAATCATCCTTATAAGCTATGTACTGGAATGCATTAAGTCGAGATATCAAAATTCTTCATTAGGTCAAAAAAGTCAAAATTCGGTCAAATATCTCGTAGATTGAGAAAAACTTACGATAGCCTGTGAACAGCTAGTGCAGCTAATTGTGTTCAACAATCACCAAGCAGATCATTGTTTTTTCCAAAAGGGCGCTAATGTAGTCAATTACAATATATTGACAGGCTTTGACTTAAAAGTGGAGGAGAGAATATTTGAGAGAGTACATTTTTTAGTTTACATGACCATTATCTGGTGAAAAAGATGGAGCTCAACCGACGATAAACGACAAAGACAAACGAGAAGTAAGTGGTCAGAGGACAACTTCAGCTGACAGGACATTAAAATACATGGACTTGCAATGATCACTGAATCTAACATGTGAATCCTATATCACAATAAGATTTCCATGAAGTGACAATGCTAAAGCAACAATGAAAGCATGCACATAGAATTTCGTCAATTCTCGATTGATTTTATCGGATTTCTTAAGCATGTTTGGGTGGGGATTGTATATTCAATACAGAAAACACACGTCGGTTTGTTATCATCAACTTGAATGTCAGAATAAGTCAGCCGTTTTTCATATCTTATGTACCAGCAAGAGTAGCTGTTGGACTTTGCGCTGTAATGGAGTTCTTGTTCGTTACAAAATTTTTATCTTATGAAATTTCACTGTATAGACCCTGAAAACCATTAACTGTAATGATCAAGTCAATTTTCAGGTCAAAATTTCTAATCTGTAGGTTAAAATTATGCAGGCCCTAACCGATGAATCATGTCATCTAAATGTCACGGCTAGTATTAGTGGTCCCTTTCAAACTGGCTTTGATTCTGGCGCAGACTGTACAGTGTACAGTACATGTCCGTCATTTTCTTTTCAGTGTGACGTAAAAACTCGAGCTGTCTTTGTACTGTCTCGCATTATGGATGGACAGAAGCAAATTCAAGAAACATTGCTGAATAACAACATTGTCAATACTGTGCTGGAGCAGTTGGACACGTGCGATCCCCAAAAAATAGAACATCGTAACTACAAATTATGGCTTATTCTGTGTCTCAGCAGACTTTGGTGTCATAATGACAATGCACGTTGGTTCGGAGTTCGGTATAATATCCATGAGCATCTCTATGATTATTTGCGTGATATCAGTCCATTGGTGCGTGCGGCAACGGTTTTGGCACTTGGCACGTATGTTGATAACACGGAGGAAGGAATGGAAAGATCTGATCATGCCAACACCATCGACCATAACGTGGGAATCACACTCGCTCAGACCTGCCTCTCTGACGCATCACCACTAGTTCGGCGCGAATTGGTGGCCGCCTTTTCCGGGCTTGTGAAACAGTTTGAGTCCCAATTTGTCGCTATTGGTTGTCAGTATATCGAGGAGATGTCACAAACACAGGAACCCGGGCCAGTTGCCTCGCCTCAAACCCCTAATCGTGCTCAGGCCAGACACGGATCTGTTGGTAAGAATTTTCACTATAATGAAATATATCTAAGGTGTTTCTTTAGATGTTACTTTCTAAACGATAACATAGTAACAGCGTGGTGCATGTGTAACACAATTTGCCTCGGTGACAGATTTTGGTCGAGGACTTTTGAATTCTCTACTAACGTCAGTGGCTGGAGTCGGAGTATCCAAAGACAACTTGAACCTGTCAGGAATCGGTTCACCGCCTGCAAAGTCACCACCTACATACCATCCGCGCATGGCTCGCGAGAGGCACTCATTGACACCCATGTGTAGGTTCACACTGCATGATGAGCCCGCGCAGTTGGGTTTTGCTGTGTTTTTTGGTGGAAGTGCCTACGGTGATTGTAGCTTACCAGTTCATTTTATCAAGTTGGTGATGATATTTTTGACCTTGATTATGCCTGAATCAAATTTTTTAAGTGTGCAGTTTTCATGGCACGCTGTTAGTGTTCCGCTTAGAAAATCATTATTTTAATACCTGATTCCTAGTTACCAATCAACTATGTTTGTAATAGATCAGCACCCGATATTTGAAAAATACCATTTCGGTACATCGCTGATGATTCTTAGACTCGAATTGATTGTTTTCATGTGCGTATGTACACTGAGTGAGTGAATGCAGTTCACGTATATTTACGTTGATTTTCACCTACGAAAGTACACGGTGATGCTACCCTTTTCGTCATTTTGCCAATCTGTTGGTATCAGTGAGCTGTTTTAAAAAATTGACAAGTGCTCTCCAACTTATCTATTCAAACAAATGGAAAGATAAAACGGCAAATAATCAATTGTACAGTACGTTTCGCCCTCAGTTTGTTTACAGAAAAAATGATGCTACAGTTGAGCTGCTTCTTTTTGATAGCGAAGAAATTCAGACGAATGCTGATTTCTGCGCGGGTTTCCGTATTTTACATATGTCATTTTGTGAGTCCTCATTCTTGGAGTACAGGAATTGTAAAGAAGCAATATCCAATACAAAGCATAATGCTGAGAAGTTGGTTAAGTGCATTTTGTTAATTTGCTTTGGCTTATTTCAGTGATAGTATGTGTCTTAGCTCTTAAGGTTGGTAGGCTGATATACAGGGATTGGAGCGGTTTAAAATTTCGCTTAACCAGTTAACTGACAAAATAAACTGAAAATGTGTCAAAAGCTTGACTATGCATCACGTTAGAGAGTGAGAGATATTTACTTATTACTGTAGCGAATTATCATTAAGTATCCATTTACATTCACTTATCCATTAGAAAATAATTATTCATCAAAGCGTTATCATTTTAATGATAATGAAACAAAAAAAGCAAGGGATTGACGAAGTGTCGGAAGATATTAGATATTTCATTCAATCAGCTGCAGTGTAAAAACAACATGGCGTTTGCCGTTTTCTTCGCTAAGCGTATTCTTTTTTATCGAATATGTTTCCATACGCGGAGAACGAGTGTTAACTACCGATGTAACCTGAAGTGTGAGATACTTTTTGGCGATTTTATGCAGTTTTGGAAATGAGCAGCAATTTGCTCGTAGTTCTGCATTTTCTCTGAAAAGATTCTGGCTTTGTAGATGCTCCGATGCTTGCCATAAGTACTGATAGTCGACTTTCATGTTTTGTTTTGCAAGTAATGGTAGACACATGCTGTGATGCTTGAGACTTTCCACCAGATGCGGCTAATTCTTCAGACTGCTCCTATGTCTAATCTTCTAACTGTTCGCATAAGTTTCGAGGAAGGAAATCGAGAGATTTGAATCGAGGATTGGAGAGAGATGCACGAGTGTGACTGACATTTCAGCTAAATCGTCGTTATGAAAATGGGAGAAACATGTTCTCTTCAATTTTTGACGTTTTATTGTAGTGAAGGAACGCGTGTACTATAAAACGTAAAAAACTGGGAGGGAACCGATCTTCCTATTTTCATCCCGGATCGACAACTCCTATCAGCAAATATTCGTTATCGTACATGGAAAACGGGACCGTTAGATTCGAAATAAAAGCATCACGAAAATGACATGCATTCTAGGATAAATCTGTATGTGACAACAGCATATAGAATTGGATAAACAAGTGAGACTGAATCCTACTAACTTGCTTGCCACTCGTCAGCAGCCATTACTAAATCTTTTAACAGAAGCACGATTTCTTGCAGAAGATCATCAACTTCCTGGCTGCAAAGAGGTAATTGCTTCTTTTCGTTTGGTTTAAGGCCTCAGTTGACCTTGATCATATAATCATCTGCGTCCAAAATTCATGTTGTCTTCATTGTTTTTTGTGATTCCATCGTATTCTTGTTCGGTAAAAGCTGACCATGATACCTCCTGAACCCCCAACCCCCGGAACTGTTCTCTGACTTCTTCACACATGCAACTGCGTGATAAACTTTCCCTACAAGTTCTGTCAAATAATAATTCGAAGCATCATTGTCAGCAATAGAATCTTTGACCCCCAGTTGTAAAAGATGAGCTGTACATACTATGTCATACTTCACACGCTCAGTCAAGCGGAGTGTGGCATTCATGTTTGCCGCGGTATCGTGAGTGCAACAGAATGCTTTGGTATCATACCGGTACTCTACGATGGTTTTCATCAAGAACTTTTGATAATTCAGAAGCTGTGTGCGTCACTGCAATGTGTGGCATAGCTAGATTAACAGTCTGCAATCGCCAGTCTTTGTCAATGTAATGAAGCACCCATCGAAAAGAATGCTGTTATCTGTGAGTTGGTCCAAGTATCACAAGTAATAGAATAATAATGAGTGGTTTGTTGTTGGCAATGCATGCATTCTTTCGTCTTGGCTGAAAGTCATAGGTTGAGAGTCTTCACCGATACAATCAACAATAAGATCCGTAGTAACCTTTGCCCGCTTGGAAGAACACGGGCGATTCGCCGAAGATGTTACCCATTCAGAAATAGAAGTAGCTGTTGATGACATAGTTTTATCCTATTTTCCTTACTCTCGACGGCCAGAAGCATCGAAGCGAGCGGTTGCGACAGATGTTTTGTGGTGATTCTTTAATGATAATAATTAGGCGTTTATTGATCAAGATTAAAAATCACAACATGCACATAGACTCAGTTATAATGATTGACATGTTCAAATTTGTACATATAATGATGAAAAGTTCACTTTAAGTATCTACGAGATCTTAAGTTGTACAAAGCACATGACATAGGTATGAATGAATTCAAGCGACGTGAAGTTAAGCAATATGGCAAGAGAAAATGATTTGCTTGAAGTAAACGAGGAGGCAATAAATGATGCAACGGTTGATCATGTGACATGCATTTGCACAAAAAGTTATAAATCAGGGTATTACAGCGATCTTTAAATTCGGAAAATGTACGGCAAGAGCAAGATTCATCACAAATGATGCGATGTGACCGTCTAAAGAAATTAAATCGACTTTAGCACTAACTGAACATTGCAGGTTTCCGAAAACCGGAGTACAGTATAATTAAAAGGATTCAATCAGACATCGAAAAACGCATATTAGCTTAGGATGATCTGCGAACGGCTGTAGTTCTCGCATTATAGATAGTCGGCCGTTTGCAGCTCTTACGGTGTTTGAAAAGTGAACATACCACTTTAACTTATTTGTCCATGTCACTCCAAGAATGCTCTGGCTATCAACGACTTTGATGTTGTCGTAAACTGGACAAGAAAATCTTCGACTGCGCTGGATTACCATTTGCCGAGATTTTTCTGTGTTGAGTATCATATCATTTTCCATAATCCAGTCCTCAATATGATGTAAGTTATTTGGACAGACATTGTCTTTGCTGCAACTTTCAATTAGCGTTAAATCATCGGCAAACTTGGCGAACAGAGCTTCATTATTCGGAGAAATACTTTAGTACAATGTACTTTTGTAATTCCTTTGTTAAATGATAAATAAGACTGCCATTCCCTGATTTATGACAGAATAGTCGCGGGCGCAATAAATACTGAGCTATCTCACTGTCTAGTTTTCTTCAAAAAAATTCCAAACCCAGACCATTTTAGAGCAGCGATCAGAGCCCAGCGTTGAACAACTTAGAAACTATGCAACTGATCAAATGCTACGAAAGGAAAGTATACGTGTATGGCGATGAAAAGGCTTTCCTAATAGCCTAGAATAATATAGGAAGACGTCAGACAACTTGATGGCGATACTTGGTTGGCTGTCAGCCCATCTGAACTTGCATATGCGTTTGTTCGACGTTTTGGATGGAGAAGATCATGGAATAAACATGCATACATGCAAATATGCGAGTTGATTTTATTATTCTTAAAGCTTTATTAAAGTTCAATTAAAAATATATGTATTTCTATTTAACCGCGGTTAACATAAATTAACCGTTTATGGATTGTTCAACCGGTTAACCGCTCCAATCCCTGCTGATATATTTAAATCTTACACACATTGGAGCCAATGAAGTTTGAATCCTGGAAATATTGCTTAGTGTATGTGCAGACCTGCGTGCATCGTAGAAGCTAAGCATATTAAAATTCAGAGTACTCATCAACGACAGAAACTGGCCTAAGACTGCAAAATTATGTGGAAAATCTCTCTTCTATTCTCGGAAAAATAGCGGTTTGACAACTCAATATGAAAGCGGTTAAGAGAAGTTCGGACAAACCATTGATATAATTTGAAGAAAATCAAATCACGACAAAATCTCTTAAAGAGGATTTTCTACGTAAGATGGTGAATGACATGGTTTCGGAGGAGATCTAGAGGGTGAATGAGAGGGTCTAGGGAGCTGAAAAAGGGCTTGGCATTTTTGCAGTTGCACAACGCTTGGCGAATAGAGCAGAAAGATTAACCACGATGATTGTTCTATTAGATGATGCCTAAATCCTGCTTTCTGGTTTTATCGTTTTATTTTGTCATGTTAGTCACAACAGACTTATGCAACAAGTTTGAGATACGGCAGCTTCTTATCTAAATGTGGGCAAATAATTTCTACAAGGAGAACAAAAGTTTGATGACTTTTAATTGTTCAAGCATTTTTTATTTGATGATCAGTAAAAAGTAATTTGGGATATTTAGAATAAATAGGAGGTAAAATAAATAAGTTAAGTTATTTATTAAGTTAATAGTAAGCTATTTATTAAATTGATAAACAAGCTAGATAAACAGAAGCAATAAATCTTATGAATATTGCTTTTGCTACTATATTTACGAACCATACCTGTATTTTTGGATAGTGTCGCTAATTCGCGCCAAGTACGAAAATCACGGATATTGGCGCGATTGTGCGAATTCTAGAAACTAGGCTCGAGAAACTAGAATTTTACGCGCGAAAATTACTTTTGATTAATTTGTGGAAACATTAAAAAATGTAGTAAGTAATATATATTTTAGGGTATGTCAAAATCTATCTGAGTATTCTTCGTCTGCACTGGTGATCATTCTTACTTTAGTTATGGAAGTGCTCTCATCTGATTACATTAGGAGCGCGGTTTGATTGGTTGCATATGGAAACTTGAGAAGCACAAGTAGTCAAAATCTATTGTTTTTGAACTCTGTTTCATCTCCGTCCGTCACGTTTTGTCTGATAATGCTAGTACATCTTTCAACGTCAAGTGTGACCTCTTCACGTCAAGTGAGAGAATCATGGATATTGAAAAGGCAACATTCACCCCTCTTGTTTTCTCTACCATTGGGGAAATGGCAAATGAATGTAAAACTTTTTAAAAGAGAATTGCACATCTCACAGCTCTGAAATACAATCAGGAATATTCAAATGTGATTGCATGGATGCGCAAAAGATTATCATTTGACATCATAAGAACATGCGTCATTGCTGGTTTTTTTTAATTTTTCAAACCACGTGCACACTGGCATGTTGGGCTCAAAATCAACATGCCAATTCATAAATCAACATGCCATTGCCAGCACAAAGTATTGCAATTTCTCTTATACGCACGTAAAAGTACAAACTTGGGTTCTTTTACTTATGAGTATCAGAGCAATATGAGCAGTTTTCACTATCAAATACACATTTCTGAAGCATGCAAAAGACGAAAACTGGCGCAGTACGGTGGCGAAATTACTGAGCCGTGCAGAGGAGTACCCCAATATTTCGATTATCGGAAACGCAGTATTGCTATTTTGTGCTGAAAATGCGACTGTTGAGCGCGGCTTTTCGCTTATGACGCGCCTGAAAACGAAAGTGCGCAACAAATTATCGGTCGTGACCGTAGACACATTGATGCGTTTGCGATTGAACACTAAAAAGTGGAATCAATACGACTATCAAAGTGCATCTGAAAAATGGTCAAGAGGTAAAACACAGCGCCGATCTTTTTCGCAAGCTTCCACCCGCATCAGCTCACTTGAGAATGTTGGCAACGAAGAAGGAGCGCGCTTAATGTAGGAACAAGAAGTTTGACTTGTTTTTTATAGGTGTGTTTTTGATGAATAAAATATGTGATTTTGATGTTTTTCGGAACTTGTTCTTTTTGGAGTTTTGGATGAATAATAAATTTTACGCAAATTTTTTTTAAAAGGCAAGAAAGTTCAGCACATAAAACTTTTCTCTAAAACATGTGAAAAACTGACATGCCAGCTGGCATGTAAATCTCAAAATCGACATGCCAATTTCATAACCAATATGCCATGGCATGTAAAAAAAAACCCAGCGTCATTGCCATTCGCGGCTTCAGATGATGTGGCAAGACTGAGCAGAAGCTCCAGTTTTCTGAGCTGGATTTCAATCTTGTTGACTTACCTGTATAACGTACTTTTGACTTCTATATTCTGTTAATGCAATGAATTCCCGCGTTTTGTACCATAGTGCAATTGTTGTAGTTTCTTATATTTAATAAATTTATTACCAGTGTGACCTCTCACTGGTTTGATAATCATCATGTAGCGAAATGTAAATGAGTATATAATATCCTGTCGAATCACAACAGAACTTTCGTAACCTCCTTGCGTGGATATGGTAGGCGAAGTGAATGAATAGCTCTAATCCGGTCAAAGGAATTACAAACCACAACATGGGAAGGAGGAAACAAGGGACAAGCCCAGAAAAGTTTGTTGGACAACATCAAGAAGTTAATGAAAGAATTTCAGCTTCTTACGCAAAGTACTGAATGTCGTGGAGAGTGCGGATTTGGACAGTTGACCCTGCTTAGCAACAAAAGGTGAAGAAAAGAAAGAAGAAAAATAATGACAAAATAGGAGATGCCTGTACTTTATTCGGAAGTTTACGATAAACAAAAGCAAGAAAATGATCAATTGAGGAATGATTTTTCGAGAACAGAGTTCTAGCCATTTAAATTTTCTTGTGATTCGAATTAATTATTGCTTAAGTGAATGTGTGCTTTGCTCGATAGTCGCTTTAGTGAATCTTTTATGATCGTAGTGACCTGATTTCTGTCTTATTTATTAGATATGAGATCTGGAGAATGTATTATAGAGACGATTGCTTCTAATAGTAATTTTGCACCACAAGCTGCTGCATTTCTCTCAGTCAACTTTGTTTGGCAGCCAGGCTGACGTGCACTTGTAATTGCAGAATATGAAACACAGCGTCTGTCTAATTAGAGAGGGTTGAATGTAAACGATTGATTTTGAAGACACATCAGGACAGCAAAAATTATGAAGTCTCTCAAGTATTGTGACAACGAATTTTCAAATCCGTTTAATATCTACGAACTTGTACTTTCTAAGCCGAATGTGAAGAAAACTGTTTTGCCTCACATTTTTTGCGGAAAGGAAAGCATCTTTTTATCATGATCGAACCGACGAAGACTTAAATTTTATTTTTGCGTCTATTATCCATGCTTCGTAGAGAGGTTGGCGAACTGTCCATAGTTACATTTTTGCGAAACTTCTTAATGTTACTCAGCGAAATATCTGAAAATGACCACCTTGCACGATTTACTGTGCTTGAAATAACAAGTATGTAAGAGAAAATTGAATTTTGACGAGAGCAATATAATGCGTGTTTCAGAAAATAAGAAGTTCGATTTAATATCTGAATTCCACTGTTATCATTTCGCAGCAATAAATGATTCGCGACCAGATTATTTGATAGCCGTAAACCACAAATTTTACTGAAACCTCTCACATCAAGCAAATTAGTGCTACTCATTGTTCTTGGAAAAGTACTAGATGTACTAAGTATTTCCATGCAGCAGTAATGAATTATTGCTACGACCGTCGAATAATCAAATCAAAATAAATCACATAATAGAGACTCTCCAGCTCGATCAATTCATCCTTTACATAATATAGGTCTTTACATCATATCTCGTGACGTTAAGACTGGGAACCGTGAAAAAATTACTTAATCACCTGGGGAAGGGGGGAGAAGGGTCTCATGAAGCATATTGAAGAATTAAACGATTACCGGATTGAGATGGGGAGGGATGGGGTAAGCGAAAACGATCATGAAACTGAATCAATTCTCTGACTGATAGCTATCTTGTCGTATTCAATCTAGAGTAACAGAGATGCATGTTTTCTGATTTTTTCGGTGGTTTCCTTAAACAGCAGCGTTATCATAGGTCTACTCATTTTCTAGAAAGCCATCTCAAGTAAAATTTTATCGAATGCCATAATTTATAGAGTTTTTTTTATGCGATGTATTATACTTTGTAAATCGGATACACCACATGTATGCTCGACCATGTGAAACGATGATAGATGCTTTAGTTTACATGAAAATGTTTGCAAGTCTCTTCGAATTCATGTCAATTCAACTACACCACAACTTTTTTTGAGCTGTAATATCTTATCGGAAACATATCTTGTACATTGTACAGCATGTCCGTGTTTATTGCAAATATGCAATCGTTTTTAGCCGAAAAGTATCTTCATTTTCTCCCTCTCCTGTGTTTTCATGGAGGGTAAATTATGTCACATTTAATCTCCTGAATAAACATATAGCTGCTTTTTTATCTTGTGACCAGCTGTGCACTTAGACATTATGGTGCAGTCAAGAAACGTGAGGAAGAAATGCGATTGTAAGAATGTTTTCACGTTTTTTATAATAGAGGTGTTGTTTTAGTCAGACGGTCAGGAGTCTTAAACCCATTCATTTTGGCGTTATATTTTCATGCGTTAATGAAGAAATCAAATAGTTTCTATCCTTGTTGTGAATGAAATGATCCTAAACTGTTTGCATTGTAGTCTGACATGACTATCTTAAGCACTATTTTATGCATGGTTGATCTCCCTCGCTTTTTCCTGGAACAGGATTTTAATCAGGTGTAGGAATCACTTACTCTTTTTTCAAGTTTTCTTCATGCTAGTGAGAAACCTCATTGGTTTGGATTTTAAAATTATAAATTCTATTTTTTCTTAACTTCACCCGTATTTGATTATGTGATGCTTCCTTAGCAGCACTGTCCGTGTTTTTGGGACTGAGACAGACAGACAGAACAATCCATCTAGATCGCACAGATGCACCTGTGTGAATGCAACGGAAGCTGATTGATGACGATGTCGTTGATAGTATGATTATCACCTTTATCACACTTCATATATTGTTTTATCCTAATTTAGATTATTTTTTGTCTGTATGCTAAATGAACTACTACCTAGTAGTCATTTGTATTTCATGGATATAGACAAGTAGTTGAAGCGCCGGTGAGTTGTAGATGTGTCAACCAATTCTTGTGAAGCTGTCACCAATGGAGACGGTTCGATTCCGTCGCATTGCAAATTTTTTAGTCCTGATGCACTCGGTCGCTGTCGGACTGGTGCAGTTACCCCTTAATACTTTACGATGCTATCTCAACTTAAGCATATTTCTAATACTAAAATACGTCTGTGCTTTCTCTTCGATACTGAGTACTGACGGATCTGAGAAATGAGGGAATAGGGCAGTTTTGTTAGTTTCCTCTATGATTTCGGTAGGCTTACTTAGCATTTCCTTAGCCACAATCCGCACTTTTTTGCTATATTTTGCTGAGCACAAGTGGCTTCAACAACATGTTGCAGCACAATGCGTCGGAAGGACGAAGAAGTCATTGATATTTCTTGGAATTTGAAAGTCAGAGATGAAAATTTTCCGCAGATGCGCGGAAATCCGCGAGGGTCCCAATAAGTCTACCCAATGTATTATATTGTATTCTATATTTCTTTCTAGTTGGTGCCCCTTGAAACATAAATTTCCGCCGGCACTCCCATTGCCACACTCTCATCCCTGGAAAATAGAAATCATATTCAGTTCTCCGACAGCGACGCGAATTTCGCATTGAACGCGAAATTTTCAAAACTCGACGCGAAACTGACCCTTGCGACGCGAAATTGAGACTCCTTGAGACGCGAACTTAAAGATGAATTTATAAAACGTTTTTTGATACTAAGTGTGCTAATGAGCAAATCATTATTATGGATTCCTGATTGTATTTTCGAATTCTATTATAATTTTGATTGTAAGTAATACAAACTGTATTTTCAGTCTTCTTACCCACTGGGTTAAAGCAAGGTAAAACGAGTTGATGATACGTGCAATCATATGTTTAAATCAGGAACGATCCCATTTTTGAGAAATGGGTTTTGGAATTCTCAAATCGTATTCCGAAAGTTACTTCCGAGGAAGGGGTATCTGACTTTTCCGTCGCCATCCACAGGTATCAGCTCCTCGCAAAAGGTTTCTCCACGGACAACGCTTCGGCTGGAACAATTGAAAGTTCTACCAACACAGAAAGTCTCTCTGTTGGAATTCATTGTGCGACAATAGATCAAAGCGAAAAATTTCTAACTCTGGTAAAGGTTGCGAAAGCTGCTTTTATCCTCCTTCGTGGTAATGCTGAAATCGAGAGAATTTTTTCAATTCTGCCTGATGTTGTGACGAAGAAAAGGCAGTCTTTGTTACCCGATACCGTTAATGCCCCTGTGGTTTGCAAGTCAATCATGAAGACCAAAAATTGGTCTCCTGAAACTATTCCTATAAATAGGGAATTTGTTTGGCAGTTTGCCAGGGCATCCTATGAGCAAGCGAAACTAGATAATGAAAAAGAGGAGGTGAGGAAAAGACAGCAGGAAATGGAGAGAATGCTTCAAGAAGAGATCTCGAAAGGGAAGGAGGCAAGCAAACGGCGAAAGGTTGTACTTGCGAAGGCAAATGAAAAAAAGAAGAAATTGATCGGCAAATCTCTGAAAAGAATCGGCTACAAGAGCTTTTGATTTAGGCGCAGAAGAAAGCAAAAGAGGCGGATGAGAAACTTGAAGCAATAAGAAATGAAAAGGACAAACTCGCCGACAAAGAGAAGAAAGAAGTTAAACCAAAAAATGGTTCAGCGAGTCCTCAACCGGCACTGCAGAGACGCTTGCGATTCACAGTCAATCAATTGAAGTTTGAATTGGTCTTTTATTTACGTGTATCAGGGGTGGGCCGATGTGACAAAACGTGACAATATGTGACAAATTTTCATCTCAAAATAAAATGTGACAAAAGGTGTATTTTTCGCTGTCTCTGTGACAAAATGTGACAAATTCACGGGAAAATATTCTGACAAATTATGAACAAAGTCGCAGAGGAGCATTAACTTCGTTTAAATAAAGTAACGGTCACCTTTTCCAGGAGGTCTTTATTCTAATGTTGCTACATTCTTTGATGATAATTTGTATTAGGGATATGCAAGATTGATATTCCCACTTTCTTGCTCCAAATATCAACTATAATATCAATATATATCAAGTCGTGCTGTCATTTGGCCTACTTTTTCAAGATGCTATGCGACAGCCCAATTGTAACATTCATTGCATGTGGCAATATGTTTCATGATTGTCATGTCCAGATCGTAGGAGTCACTGTAAATGTACACTTCCTATAATGCACGCGCATGTATATATATTTACCACTGATCTGAATACAGAGCAAAAGTAGCAGTAATCACTATAAATCTGAGTGGCATTTATTCACTGAAAACGAAGTTTTCCTCTTTTGTGTGAAATGACATTGTGAATTCACATTGTTTATTATGCAATCATATTTGCCATAAGTAATGAATCATAAATAAATTCGAGACTCTAAAAAGAATCAATTATAAAGACTACAAGGTTTGAGTGCAATCTTTTCACTTTAAATAAAGTTAAATGTGTCCCGGTTTTGCCCATGTTATGTTTCGTTATTACACCAAATCTCGCGGAAAATGTTGTACACCTTCAATGGCAATTCTCCATGGGAATGAAATGATGGTTTAACGTCGCTACTCCCCCATATTGAAGGGTAGGACAGTGCTGACGTAAGTCAGACTTTAATCTGGAGACTTGTGATTTTTTAGTCCGAGTGCCCTTCCTCACTACTGCCAATGACACTTTCGGGGCTCGACCTCTGGACCGAAAGATCGCTAGGCCAAGCACTTAGCTACTGTGCCGCGGAGACCACCATATGGAACTATACAGATAATGATAATTAGTAATAATTAATAAATTAACGATTTTACGATTTTGTCCCGTTACAACCCCGTTTGATATATATTAGGAATATTACGTCAAATGCTCTACTGAAAAAAATCATATTTTGATGCAATCTTCTGCGCACCGGTATATGTCAAATTTTGGCCATGGGTTTTCATCAACATGTGACAAAATGTGACTTTTATGTCAATGAGCGTGTGACAAAATGTGACAGTTGCGCCCATCGGTATGTGACAAAATGTGACAAATCTCGAATATCATGATGTGACAAAATGTGTCAGAGATGCAAACATGGCGGCTCACCCCTGGTGTATGTATACATATTGTTTCATAGTTTATATGTACTTCATATAAATAACAAAATAATAGATTACTCTTTATGGTTCATGTCATCATTTTGAAACTGAGTCCATGTATCACAATGAAAATAACGTATTTAAGTATCGCATTATCCCTCGAACATAAGACGTATTCTCAAGCAATTTCAGAGGACTAAGTAGCAAAACAGTGACCATTATTTTATTCGTCATGATTTCTGTATACTCGTAGCTCTGACTTTGAAAATAGTGTCTAATCCAGTTATGTTTGCACTTGAATAAGAATAGACGAAATGCATAGTGCGACAGAATTGGCTTTTATATCAAGAATCTATTGAATATCTCGTGGCTTTATATTTGTTAATTTCCTAAAAGGGGTTTCATTTTTCAAGAACAAAATGTGTAATTGTTTCATGATAACATTTTTTACCAACATGTTGCTACCAGAGCGACAATAGTACCGGTACATGTGATCTTGATATATGTTTATATTCCAGGATTCGATGAATATATATAACAGAATACTAGCATGATAATGACGGAAAACACGTTTAAATAATGATATACAAGCTTCTGTTGAGTAGAATTTCGGAAATGCAAGTTACATACAGATTGTTTCATAAAAAATGGATCACCCTTAAACATCGCCTTAACTTCAACTTTGTCTAACTCCGCCAAACTTGAACGAATTTCTCTGAAATTTGGAAGATATGTCAGTTGTGCTTACTAATATCATTGTTGGAAATTTCAAGCATGAATATTGAGTTGTTTTCCTGTTATAGATAAAAAAGTAGTAGATAATTTGATCTTCATTTAGCAATGTTACACAAAATCATACCTCACTCTCATAAAATTACATTTGTTTCCTTTGTTATGTAATATGTTGTTCTACAAGCCAAAAGGCATCAAGCAAAACAAAAATAAAGAAAATCGGTCAATCAGAGCCAGTATAGCACCATTATTCATCAACAATAATGTAACTGCTACATCTGATTAACTGGACTTCATGTTCCATAGCTTCCTGACTTCGTTGCGGTGGTGTTGGCAGCATTCCTGATTGCTTTCAGCTAGAAATCTATCTCTTACCGGTTGAAAACAATACAAAGCACAAATGATGAATAATGAGATCGCATTCACAAAAGGCAAAGTGTCAGCCTTGCTAGAACTAGG
The DNA here is from genome assembly GCA_907163375.1 of Prostheceraeus crozeri. Classification (NCBI taxonomy): domain Eukaryota; kingdom Metazoa; phylum Platyhelminthes; order Polycladida; family Euryleptidae; genus Prostheceraeus; species Prostheceraeus crozeri. The sequence continues at coordinate 336,769 of CAJQUW010007235.1, forward strand.
GTTTTCTTTGCGAGCTACAAGCAAGCGACTAAATGTCCCTTACACAAATGTGCATCGATGGCACAATGATGATTTTCGACTCTGTCGTAAAGAGGGCTCTGGCCGTCCACGAAAAACATCCAAACGTAGAGACCGCCTAATTTTGAGATTTGTTAAAGTTGATCCAAGTCTCTCATTAACTGAGATGGTTGCGCTAGACTCGTCTATTTCTAAGTCCACTATTCGTAGAAGACTTATTGAGTCGAATTTCAAGAGCTGTAAGAGGCCCTCTCAGATCGAATTATCAGATCAGCATACAAAAAGACGTCTCAGATGGGCAATGAGTCATTGTCACTGGCGAAATCAATGGGATCGGGTTGTCTGGTCTGATGAGGCATCAGTCCGTCTGAAGGATAGTGATGGTCGATTGAGATTATGGATAAAATCTGATCAGGAAATTCCGAGACATTTACATCGTCCCCGGGTACAAGGTGGTGCGACTCTACTGATTTGGGCTGGCATTTGGACCAATGGCCGCTCTGAACTTCACATACAGCAAGGAACCATGAATTCTGAACGCTATGTGAATGTTTTACGAATGAACATTGGCCAAATGACAGATCAACTTGGTGATCCATCGACTTGGTTATTTATGGATGATAATGCTACGTGTCACAGGAGTAGTAGAGTCATCTTATGCAAGTCTCAATTAGGGCTTAGGACATTATCGTGGCCAGCTCGTTCTCCTGATCTGAATCTCATAGAAAATGTATGGAGTATTCTAAAACGCAACGTTTGTCGTTCACTGCTACCTACTGATGGCGTATCACAACCTACGTCACTGTTAAAAAGAGAGTGGAGGAAGTTAGATCAGTCAAAAATCAACGATATCATCGAATCAATGCCTAGACGAATTGGTAATGTCATTGACAATAAGGGTAGGGCCACAAAATATTAGCTTCTTAAGAACCGTTACTGTATCATAGCTTATCAGATTATATAAGGACATTTAAATATATTAGGGACATGAAATAACATGAAAAATGCTTTCTGTATCATAGTTATGTTTTATTTAGTCAAATTTTAGGATGATCCACTTTTTATGAAACGGACTGTATTAGATCGTGATAAATATCTTTCGACGGGAAATTTTTTTGATTCGACGTGAAATTGAGCACTGACCCCTGTCGGAGCACTGCCTAGTCTTAATTGATGAACTAAATTATGCAATGTATTCTTTAGATTCCCATCTCAGGTGCATAGGCCTACTTCTTCTGACTTTCTAAACTTCTTGAACGAAATTGGTTGGGTAAGAAGTGCTTGCTCTAACTCTTTTTTACTGCAAAGGAACTGTTGGCTAACAAATAGAATTTCACTCAAAAAATGCAAATTACAAAGCTTATTTATTCACATTAATTTCTAAAATAATTTTCTAAGTTCTGCTCAACAGCGAGAAAATGAATTGAAAAAACAAGCTAGTTTATGTTGTGCAAGATGAATCGGTATTTTGTCAAAACCGGTCATTTCATCACTTTCAAATAGCCATTTAGATTCTCGATTCTTATTCAAGACATTCAATAACAGAGTTACATCTATCGATGACTTATCGTTCGATATTTTGGACAAATGCAAAATCCAGTGGACACTCGGTTGAGCGAAGCTCGTTTCATTGAATTCTCGAAACCTGCGATAAACCTGCATGAACTGATCGATTTCTGATTCTCACACCACCATGCCGTATATGAGGACACTGAGCGAAGACATCGCGCTCTCCTGACGCTGAACTGTTTGTACCATAGAAATTGACAACAATAAAACCTCTAGAATGGAAATTAAGCTTCATGCAATGCACAATAACGGCACATAAATCGCACGCATTTTCACTTAGATGCACCTGCCAGCGTCTACATCATTGGGCTAGAATAAGTCACATGAGTAAATCGAAGCTTTTAATTGGTTCTTCATGCCCCAACTTAGTTCCCCCGGATGTGCCGCGACCTTGAGTCAATTTCCATTCTAGTCAACTTCAGATAAACCGTCTATTTCTATGGTTTGTACTGTTGTTTGTTTTCATTTTCTGTTTGAGGTTTTTTGCCCCTGAAGAAGCGTGAATACGCGAAACTTCGGGCCTTTACATAGTTTTATTACAATATTTTAGCAAATAACTTCTTTGCACGAAGACACCTCCACGTAATTTTTAATTGTAGCATGAAAAGTCTTCTGTCTGCGTTGCGGCAATCATACTTATTTAAAATTCGACCAGCATTATACATCGCTTACTACGTAAGTAAGAAAGCATTTAAACCAATGTCTTTAGGAGAACAGATCAGATAGCTAAGCTGGTATTCTTCTGAACTCTGACAGTTGATCCAGTTTCGAACTTAGCTGGGGTTTTTTTGTTAAGTACACATATCTTCTGACTACTAGGATGAAAGGAAGTAATACCAAAAATTTTTACTCAGGCATGTGATATTTGTGCAATGTGTGAGCTCGTGCAGACATGTCGATCTCAAAAATAACAACAAGGATTGGCATTTTGCATTAGTGGTGTGACTACTAATAACTATCTTCTATTGCGTACAGGGTCAGTTATAGTAAGAACTGTGCTACTCCTGCATTCCTGAGACCTAATAACTAGCTGCATTTTTGTCTTTTTCTATTTGTATTCAATAGAGTAGATGTACATAAGAAATGAAATAAAGTATCTTGCCGATCGGTCGAAATATGTGCTTGAATGTGCTCGCCAATGCCCTGCACATTGAAATCGCATCTTCAAATGATTTCCTAGTTGTTTGGATCACCGATGGCTCAGTCAACTGCCTGTGTTAACGTTATTATTGGAGAACAGGAAATTTTTCCGATTGTTTTGCAGTGTCTTGATTCGGAAATCAGATGACTACCACTTTGATATGGACAAAGAGATCGATGACGTTGTTATTTCGGACAGCGAACAGATCATAAATTCCCTTTTTGAATTTTTCACGGGCAGACACAAAACATGATATGAAGAAGTGAGATTATCGAAGAACTCTGTGTAGATTTTTTCTCTCACCTCACTCCAAAAATATGTTAGAGATATCCTTGAAGATTTTGCCAAATTATTTCTGGCTGACAAACCACTCAGACATAAAATGAAAGCTGAAATGAAATGGCTTGTCCAGCGTCTTTTGATGCTTATTGTGAACCCTATCTAGACTCTGGTGATGAGAAAGCGATTTCAACGTGAAAAATTCAATCAACTGATGCGATTTTTCAAGACGTTGCTATGGCAGAATCAGCCGATGATAAAATCCTTGCTGGATCTAGCAGGAAAAGCTCAAAAGGGACTGATTGACTCTGTCATGCATGTGATAGCAAAGTTACCCATTTCAAACGAGGCGTTGCGATGAAGCTCATGATCCCGATAAGCGCCGGGAAGTGGGATCCTGATGAGACTAATCAACTGACGAAAAATTCATGCAATCCCAAACATCAGATGCAGCAAGTGTCATCGAAGGAATTGCTAATTTTTGCAGTGATAACGAACTTCCAATGTCCGATGATACATGCTGCTTCTGTTGTAAACTGAAGAATGCTGATGGCTCCACTCGCCATAAATCATTTCCTCCTTTGGTTAAAGCAGTCATTACACGCTTCCATGGACGTAAAGTGGAGGTCTCGTTCAGTTTAATGAACACGACTTCAGCAGAGTTCCGGCCGCGGCTCAGTCTAGAATCGATGACCGTCAGTCTGTGTGCAGTACCGACCAGTAGCGGGCGTAGTTAATCGATTTCGCTCAGTTAATCGTGCGAATGAATCAATGGCACGTCCATAACATTAGAGAAAAAATTAAGGAGAAAAAGTAACTCTAATTTCCTATTTGACATTAGATTGATTAGACATTATCATTCAGAATTATTCTTTTTGGCGTTTGAGTAATAAAAATTTGCACCAAGTAGAGGTTTGAAGAAGTCTAGCCGGCTGCATCCAACTTCAAAAGTAACACTAATTTGAATTCTACCCTTCAGTACTTAATTGAATGCTAATTATTCATTTTCTCCCCTTGAAATAATTCATTAGTAGATGCATATCTTCACCTCACATCTATAAATGTAGAAAAAATTTTGTTGCGGGTCGACTTAGAAAAATATTTGTTGGCCACCCTTGACTTAGACGAATTGAGTGTTAGCATATCGTCCACTCCTCTGCTGTCTATAGCCGTCACCCATATCATTTAAGCTTTCGACTTGGCATGCCCTCAACAATGAAGGATGTACATGAGTGCGAGTGTGCTTGATACACCGCAACATCAACCACCGTCTGTTGACTCATCGACTTCACCTTAGACATCCCTCGGCTGAGGTGTCAGCTTAGGTAGCAATCACATTCACGTTCCCTGATGACTGAAGATCATGTCTTGGAATGCTGAACTAAAGGACGCCACGATTCGAACGCAATCTCTTCATCCAGTCAAGCGGAGAAATTCTGACAAGTAAAAAATGTGGCTCACATAGCTTTTCGGTAGGCCTGTGCCCTGCAGCAATCCATTGCTTTTAGCGAACAAGTCTTCAGCACAGCCGGAAATGTTTTATCCAAAAAAATGATCAACTCTATTAGCCAGGAACGCTGCATCTCAGATTTTCATGCATGAAAACTTTGAGCTTTTGAAATCTCGGAAGTAATAATAGTAGTATTCCTCTGTCATCCTTCTATAGGAACTTTCTCATAAATACATGTGGATTTGCAACAGATTTCTAATAATAGATTCTCACGACTATTTTATGTCTACGACTTCCCATGTGTTCTTATTTACAATTCTGTAATAATAGATAATGGACATTGAAAACAATAGCACGTCATGGACAGGCACTGTCATGACAAAGTTCTAGCTCTTGGGACGAATGAGTTATTGATTTTGCAAGGATATGCCTATACTTAAACACGCTCTGCATCTTCCTGAACATTTACAAATCCTAGTTTCTCTTTCTCAACTCCAATCTCAAATACTTGAGAGAACATGTTTCCCGAATTTTTCCAGTCCTTAGAACGAGGTCATAATTCGCATCAAATTCAATGGATGTTCGAATAGTCTTCTACTGAGCAGTGCCCAACTGCCCACTGCACAAATACGTGCTATGCACGCATCTATGCGCTAACGGTGCCTCATTCTTCAGTTGGATAATCCATCTCCGTTTCATTTAAAAGTCAAATATGAGTAATGTCTCTGAACGCAGTTTTTATTTCATTCAGACGATGAATCATGCAATTATGCTTAACGAGTTACCCTAGTGACGACCCCTGCTCATGTAAAAAATGTTCAATATTGACGAAAAGACTTAGTTTACTGATAATTTTGACTCACTCTGTAAGTAGTGAATCAGAATGGTATCTGCTGACAATTGCATGGGTAAAAGTAAGGGAGCGCAATTACCTACAGGAGTGTCATATGATTGTAATAACAAGATTTTGATTATGACCTAAAATTGCTTTGCGTTAAAAATATCCTGTATGAAACTATAACCGATCTATATTATTAATTATCATCTATACATTGTTGAAAGCATCTTACAACGAAGTGACAATGATTGCATATTTGTCTACCATTTTTATGCATTAGTCAATTGATTTTGTTTCCTTGGATATTTTATGATTTTCGACTTAAGGTGATAATTGCAGCAAGTCTTAATGAGGCAGTTGTCATCCCTTTAACCGACACTGAGCACCCATCGCACTTGAACGATTTACCAAATCCGAATTTGAGTAAAAATGCTCCAGTGTCAGTTAATATCGTCGACCTCCATCTTTCTTCGGGGTCTTAAAAATATATCTCAAGAGACATTTTTCGTACGCCCCCCCCATCCCCTCTAGAATGTGAAAAGTGCTCCAGGGTCAGTTTAAAAAAATTGAAGCTAAACGATGGCTTACACCCTGAAGATGGCTGCGGAAACCTGCCCAAACCTATGTTTTCATAATTTCGCAAGATTTTTTAGGATGTTTTTTGAAATTTCTTCTGAAAAAATATTTTCTATTAGGAAGCTTCAAATACTGATGACATCGTTTTAATTTTGATGCCATGATTGAATTCATATTTAATTGGCCCATCTATCGATTAGTCGAGAAATAATTAATGAAATCGTCTAATGAAAAAATTGCGAAGCTGTACTGATTTTTTTGTTGTCATGTGCAATTTATAAGCGTAAAAGTAGACTAACAATACGAGACTACAGTACCGACATTATGCTGTAAGTTTCACAATAAAAGTCGTATAGGTAGGATAAATCTTAAATCGGATCATCCTTATAAGCAGTTCATGATGACTTTCCCTCATGACACGTGATCGACTTTCTTCTGGTAACATGTACGACATAAATGTTAACTTAAGTTACACGCCAATCTTGTTCACTTGAATCAAGAGTTATAGGTATCTGACCATCTGAATGAATCAATCATTCATGAGTTATAAATTGTAATTACTAAAGCCTTTTCTAAAATCTACACGTCATCAGTGCCATATGTAGTTTTGTCTATGTCAAATGCATATCAATTTTATGTGCTCGTTTTTCCAAAGGAGAGGAACTACCGGTAGTTCATTGTCATAATAACATTGAATGAATGATAAAAACATTTTGACAGCAATATGACGTAACTAAAACACTCATGCAACGACAGACCGGTAGCCTCAAACACAAAATTTTGTCTATCATTTTAGTCATCGCCAATTTTAATCATCATTTTCATTACTGCTAAAAAACTTCCGTACTGAGCGAAAGTCTCAATATTCATGCGTGTGTTGAGAGCTCCCATACTCGCTTGAAACCAGATTGTCTATTGCTCAGAAAGTTCCAGGCGTCTCTCTAACGAGAGCTACAACAGCCCGAATTGGTCATCAAAGCCAGGCGTATGACCTGATAGTGCTGAATGAGACTCGCGACTCGCACGACGTCATCGCTGTGTTCGCCAAAGTGGCACAAGATACATTACTCAAAGCCTCTTCCCGACGCGTAGAATGGAATCGCATAAATGCAACCTGAATAGTGAAGGCCCATTGCGACAATGGTGTGATGTTGAAGCCAGCGAACAGCTTTTCTCTGAAAATAATGACAGTTCGCTAATGCCACCTGGTAGTGAGGATAATTAATGTGCACTCTTCAACTATGTGGAACATTGTTTGTGGAAGTTCTCAATCTCAATTTGGGCAGTCACGTTCACCCCACTTGTACATGTTGGCGCCAAGATCGACGTTGGTTCAGTACCTGTCGAGTGCACACCGCAAGTCACGAGGGAGTTGGAAGCCTGGAAGGGAACGCGTTGGATCACTTACCTCTTCTCTAATACGAACTGGAAATTTCTCCCACCATTCCCGCCATGATCAATTTTAATTGAAGTTCCTCTCATGTGGGGCTCGCGAGACAGAGTGACAAGAATCGAATCGCAGGGATGATTCAAAATGTCATTGTTGATTGGAAGCTATAGTGCAGCCATAACGGAATCAAGCAGTCTTTTTTGTCTCTTCCGATGTGAGGAGAAGCGATGCTGCATAATGCTGGAAGCCACTCAATTTGAGTTGGTCTAATTTTTCCGCTGATTATTTTCATGGTGGAGTTCAATTGTTCTTCCTTGCAGTGGGCAGGTCTTCTCCATACGGGTGCGCAGTACTCAGCTGCAAAATAGCAGATAGCCAATCCTACGGTTCGTACCCTGGCCGGCTTTTATTATTTTAAGCTTGAAGCAAAGTTTTAACCAAACAAGAGATTTCTTTGATTGAAAAAATATCTTTTGATCACTCAGTTCAGCCAATTCAACTTTAGTATTACTTAGCTTAGTAGTTATTATATCTTTGAGCATATTGGATAGTAGTTATTACATCTTTAAGCCTATTGGAGGTGATTTTAGTTAACAATGACATTGATGTTGATTTTGATAATGCATACAACCTGGTTAAATCGTACTGGTATAATCAAGACCAGGGTTGCATATTTAAGAAACCCTTGGGTTTTTTTAAATAGGAGGTTAATTTTTTAAGACAGTAGATTGCGTTTCTTCTATACAAGGCCAATATTTTTAAATGTAAGTTGTATATCATCAGATCGGAATTTCAACATGAACGACCGTTTAATTAATTGTTTTGATTGCACTTCTAGTCTTCTGCACTTCTAACGCTCAGTTGTATCACTAAATTTGTTTTCATTGGAATAGATACTAGACCATGCTCATATTTTAAGTTTTTTGAATGTAGCTCTCTGAAAGCTGTTTTTTCGAGTCTGTGATTTAAGGGGAGGGGACTGTTTTCTGTTGCGAAAGCGAGTTTTATTTGGTCAAACGCAATGTTGAAAAATTGTGCTAATTATTAAAGGCGAGCAAGCGATTTTGCAATTATGGTGAAAAATGAAAATGCTCCTGTAAAACCGAGTTGATTCGTTGGATTCCATCCTGATTTTTTTCATATAGTTAAATGATGCTTTAATCTTCCCGTTTTTCTTGCTTCCAAGCTTTGAGGCTTGTCCATCTGTTCCTTTTACTCAAATGAATTACTATGAAAAGCGATTGAAGCCTCTATATGACGGTCTTAAATCTAAATTAGTAAGCATTATTCTATTTCTGAAGTATGATTGACGTCTAGGAATATTTGAATGCTTGATTTTATTTATAACCGTGTTAGTGTTGATGTCTTTATGTCTATGTTCCGGACAACGCCTTACCCGAAGCGGAAATCAGGATTGCCACTCCCTAAACGTGCATTTCAACGACATATGTTTCGAGAGCAGAAGCTATTTATAACTTTTCTTCGATTATCGTTCATGCTTATTTCACGAAAATTATTATCTTCTTTGTCTTATAAATAATGACATAAGAGTAATAAGAATACTATGTATATTTTTGTGCACCGCTGCATGTATACAGTCTAAATTTATACTTGCGGCAGTAGTGTTTATAGCCAATCATGGTAATTGTCAATTTATTAAACTAGACGTTCCTTCAATATTTAAGCCAGCTATTCAGCTGAGGTTTCTGATCTGCGATAATACATCATTGAATGTAATGCTTAGGAAATTGTCTATTCTCTTAACAACTGTTTGTATTTAAGAACGATTTACTTTGATTTCGGTATCAATAAGGCGACATTTAAGAAGCAGACTATGTTCTTGAGGTTCAGTGAGACCGTTGATTAAGGTTTTGAGTCGCAAGGATTGTCATAATAAGGCAGTCCAACCTCTTGAACCAGTTTATAAGAGGAATTCGGTAGTTTAAGTACGGAAGTCATTCACCCAATGATGCTCGATTGCAAAGAGTGTGCGGATTTTCTTACATAGCTCTTACATATCATATTTCATGAGCTGCAAGTATGAAAGGGCCGCATCATAAGCGGAGCCACTAGGTGGAACCTTTTTGAAACGTTTTGGTTCAGCTTTGTATGCAAGTGTACAGCTTGCAGAATGGCAAGTAGATTTCTCAGATAATATTCATTGATGCAACTATGATTTCAATTGCACAAATTACTAGATCCCGGAACTTCTGTTGAATGTTTTTGCCCGTCGGATGCAGTTTCAATTCAGATCACAGAGGAATTGTTGCGAAAAATGTAATGATTTGACTTATATTTCAATTGGTTTCTCGTATTTTTCCCAATCGTATTTCTCTGCAAAAGCAAAATCTCACACTTGAAGCAACACTAAGGTGGATTGTCTACACTTAAAGCTAAAGGCAGTAACGGGACACAAAGGAATCAATTAAAAATCTGAGAATGCTGTTGCAGAAAGTCCGGATTAAGAATCTCTTGAGAAAATTTCAGGTGTTCTGTCTATGAAATTTGCTTCCTCAAGTCTCGAAATGTCGAAAAATATTATTCGTAGCTGAATTATGTTATCAGTGACAGACGCAGAAACACGTCTTTTTTGAAAGTCTATCAGGACACCTTGCAACTGCATGCAATCATCGTGATTAATGAACTGCAAAATAAATGCCTCGGACTGGATTTTAGGTGCCTTTTTTAGAATATTTTCACTGCCTTTTTTGCCTGCCTTTTTCACCAGTTCTAAATGTCCGAAGTTCCCGGCTCTGCACATCACCTTTGATTCAAAGTACCATTAACCCTCGTTTAATGCGCTGCTTATCTTGTCAATACTACTTGCAGGGTGTCGAACGACCTAGAAAATCTGGAAAAATCAGGGAATTTCATGGAACTTGGAAAAGTTAGGGAATTTTGATATTTATCCTGGAAAATGAAAAATTGCTATTGCTACCTGGAAAAATGTACATGTATATAGCAAAATAAAAATTTCGCGCGCTCTTTATTTATATGATGATCATTTTTAGCACTTCTGTTTCAGATTCCTCTGTTATATTTGGTTACTACAGTAGGCTATGTGGTTGTTTTGTTGATTGTTGCAATTGTTATTACGATATGACACGGATAGTTGCCAAAACAATTGAAGAAGTTGAATGACCTGAAGCCAAAAGAATCACAAAAATGGTAAAGATACATCTTCCTATAACTTTCACCATCATAGTGTTTGGCTGGACAATAGGTTCTTGAGGTTCAATGAGACCGTTGATTAAGGTTTTGAGTAGCAAGGATTGTCATAATAAGGCAGTCCAACCTCTTGAACCAGTTTATAAAAGGAATTCGGTAGTTTAAGTACGGAAGTCATTCATCCAATGATACTCGATTGCAAAGAGTGCGGATTTTCTTGGATATCTCTTACATAGAGACACTTACTATAAACGGTGCAGGGAGTCTTGTGGCCGTGGCAGAAAAGTTGCAAGAGAGATTTTCGTTGCCTAAACCCCTTGTGCGTGCTTTCGCCTGCCTTGACCCTGAAATCGTTGCTGTGGAACACCCACAAAAGATCCAATTGCTCGAAATTGCTCTCCAACAAAATCTAGTAGAGCTGAAATGGATCGATGGGGTTGAAGCAGATAGTGTTTATACTCAATGCGAAACGTTTTTTGTTGTCGAAGAACTTTTATCCAACAGCTTCAACGATTCAACAAAAGTGATGATCGACTCGATGTGTTTTAATAAAATCGTGAGACGTAGAGAAAGCAAGTAACACCTCGGATTTGCGAATGTTCATAAAAATCATATTATACGAGTATCTCAATCATGGACAAGAGGTGATGGAAGGTGTGTTCTCAACGAACAGGGATTTACTGTTAGAAAATCAAAAGGAAGAATCACTGGTTGCACAACGTTTGGTAAAAGACTATACTCGTTCGTGCTGCAGTGGAAATCTGACCAAGTTCCCAGCTTCCAAAGGACTTATTCTGTCTGCGAGAAATTCTGCATCTCGCTACAAAGAGGCAAAACGAGTGAATGCAGAAAAACAGGTCCAAGAAACAAAAGCGAAGATTGAAAGAAAGCGAAAGACAGTAGTGTTACAAGACAAATTGGATAAACAGAAACTTCTTCGCAAACAACTATTGGAAATCAAAAATAGCTTGCAAGAATATGTATTTCAGATTTATTAGTTAAGATTTTATCATTCTTAACATTCTACATGCACATTACAATGACAGTTGTCTTTCGTTACCGGACATTACCGAGCAAAGTTGCAATATTTGCTTAGCTTGGAAAGTGTTACATAGCCTTCTTTATTAATTTGTCCCGAAGCTTAAATTACCTACAACCTCATATCACCTCAGTCATAATCAGTCGCAGAAAGTGATCGAACGAAATCTTCTTGTATGTAATTTTTTCCCACCATACATGTACATGTATGTGTCTATCTCAAGAATTGAAATATTCAGGAATCAAAGTCCAAATTTACGGTAGTATGAATAATGAATGATTATAATATAACTTCATTAGACGTACAAGCGGTACGTGTATCACTACTCATAATTAAAATATACTGCAATGCCGTGGCGTATCTCATTCAGCTCGCTCGATATGCATTTGAAATGAAATTGCATACATAGCAAACTTAATTTTGGTTTCTTATGTATCTTATTTTCAACATTTGTTATTTTTAAGTTAGCTTCTCGTCAAGTCCATGACGAACTCTCATTTTAGTTCTTAGATTGTGAAAATAAAATAGATTATAAGCTTTAATTTATTTCCCTTCCCGTCTTAAGTTGGATCGACTAGCATTTATTCGTATGTCAATCCCTACTCTGTACTGGAGTAGGTTACTTTATGTTGTCAGTATTAATTTGCATTCATTCGTTCATGACTTTTAATTACCCAATTATTTACAGGATTCTCCACTAAGGTAGTTGTTTAACTTTTGCATCTTCCGTTTCCTGGATCCTTCGAATTATTTTGACCGTTTCGTGTCTTAATTCGATTGAACATGTAGTGAAGAAAATTTGAAATAAAGCGCAGTTATCACAATCAAAGAATTAGAAATTTGAAACTCGCAATTACTGTGTACATGTATATTATTCATGTTATAACATTCCTCAACATCATTGCATGGATTGTCTGATTGAGATAAGTACACGTTCATTTTTCACCTGAATGTAATATTGTTTTGTGTCGCATTTAAGTGCCAAACAGATTTTGATGATTTTGGCGGCAGATAATCATTCAGTGATGAAACTATTCATTTGTTTTGTATGTTGATACATACGCTTTTGCGGGAACCTGTTAGGCGATTATACATGTATTTTGAATAACATTATTACATAATATAAAATTCACTTTTCACTCTGAATTGCATATGCATAATAACTGAAAGCGGTTACAAGGATTAAAGACTAGCATCGATGTTGTTATGGGACTATATCAATACAGTTTCTATAGTTCAATTGAGCAGAATTCTTACAATTTAGGGAAGCACCTGAATTTTTTTTTGATAAAACCTGAAAAATCAGGGAAATTCATCCTGGCCTTCCGTTCGGCACCCTGACTTGAAATTTCTATTTTAGATTCTGTTTGACTGGGCATTTCTTGAAGGAGATTTTAAAATTAATTAACTATAGATCTAAGATAGGCAAAAATCAATAGTCCAAAACCGAATATTTTATTCCTGTGTATTACAGAGTTCATATTATAGCCTACAGGGTGTCCAAAATTAGCGCAGCTTTTCACTTCAACATGGAATTGGAATGAATATTTGAAAACTATGTCCTCATTAAAGGTTTTCTTTTTCGGTAAATAGATGTAGAACAGTATTACATATAAAGTACAACAGCAAATCTCAGATTAAAGATAGCCAATAATAATGTTATAAAACAGACTTTGAACTCAAATTATTTATCATACGTGACAGAAATGATGCAGCTTCTCTGACTAGTCATCAACAAGCACATAAGGTAATCCTGACGATATTTTCAAGTCAGAGCTATTAGAACTCAGAAACATATACTAGTATTTTATATAGCATTAAGGTGCGTGCAACTAACAATGCCAAGTTGACAGTATTTACAAGGATGCAATAAAATGGATGACCATCAAAACGTGTGGTGCTTTGCTTAAAGGAGAGGATAAAAACGGTTATCAATTTCAATAATTCTTCATAATTTCTATCAGATTATTTCGGCAACTTGTAAAAAAAATCATTGTAATGAATATATGAATATATATCAATGATTCTGCTACACAAGTTTCATTGCCTCCAAGGCAACATCTTCAGGTAAATGCTCAGTAATTATGCTTTGTAATTTTTGAAGATGATTCGCATGCGGAGTCTTTCATCCGCTTTTTTAATTCTATCGAAGATGAGATTCAGTTCACTTGCGAGAGGGGTGAGGACAACTCCATTACCTTTTTAAACGTTGAAGTAATGCTTGACTCTGGTCAGTTTACAACAAACCTTCATTTTAAGAAAGGGAATGCCTGCATCCATATGCTACAGTTCTTATGTTCCCAGCGCATACAAGTCAGCAGCCATGCGCTCTCTGTTTCATAGAGCAAATAGAATTTGCTCTACTAAAAAGCTCTTGCGATAGTACAGTTGTAAGGATAAAAACCATTTTCATCGACAATGGGTTTCCTATGAAACTTATTGAAGAGATGAAAAAAGTCGGTTGAAGAGCGCTAGCTGCTGGTCAGATTGAGAAAGAAAAATCGGAAACTCAAATAATTCATTGGACCACTCCGTTCATTGAAGACAGTTCCTCTGATTTACATAAGAGGATTCGGTATCTTAACAAAAGTTTGAAAAGCGCGGAAATCAAGCCGATTTTCAAGACCTCCAACCTTGGTAGTTATTTTCAAAACAAAGATGCCATTGGGAGTGGTTTGAAATCTAATGTCATTTATGAATGCAGTTGTGCCGGTGTGTACATGTGTTTCAACTAAACGTTACATAGACACTCGCGTAAATGAGTATCTGAAAGGTTATCCAGTTCAAACTGAGATATCTACACATGACCATTTTCCTAAGTCTGAAAATTTCAGAATCATCGGTCAGTACAAATGTCCTTTCATTCTGGAAACTATTTTATTAAAAGCAGATAGCTATGCACTGACAAATGAACGGAATGGTTCTCACGAGTTGCTTCTGAACGTGTACCCAGAGACACGTGTTTGATTGACATTTGTGAAATCCATCTACGTTTGCCCACTGGTTCCTTTTACGTATGTAAAGATTGCGATGTAACCAAGATGTTTGCCTTGGAAGCAATGAAACTATTGATCTTTTAGGTCTGTATTCGTTACAGATTTTTTGTTTCTAACGGTGTTATTGCATTTTTTGTTGAGCTGTCGATTGAAATTAAGTGCTTATTCAAAGAAAAGAATCCACTCTTTTTCTCCCAGATGTTTTGACTTATTTCTTCTTCTTGTTTTACTAAATGTTTCCATCTTTGGATATGAGCCTTCAATTCCTCGCCTATGTGCACAGTGCGGAATTTAGTGAAAAGTCATTATCAACTTTTTCGATGTATTGAAATTTCACTTCACATGTCATTTTCAGTCTTTTTATTTTATGCTCAAACTCTTTGATGCATAACTCTTTTCGTAGGCCATTTTCTATTGTCGAATTTTGAGGAATTGGATTCTTAAAAATATTTCTTGGAACTTTCGGAATACGTAGTTTCGCGTAAGCAATTGTCGTATATTTCGGCTAGACATTTGTTCCTTTATGCTTCATAAAAATAAAATTTTCTTCTATTTAGCGTCTTAGTCCAACCGATTTCAGTATGATTTACGTTCTTAATAACTCGAGTTGGAATTTCATCTATTTATGTATTGATACTTTTCATATCTTCATCAATCTCCTTTGTTTGTTCCATGTTCTGCAATTTTTGAGTTTTATATTCGGTGTTAAGTATATCCAATTTAATATTCATGCTTCTTAACATATCTTTGATATTTCCAATTTCAATTCTTTAGACTCGGCTAATAAACTTTTAGTTTCGCATAATGTACTTGCTTATAAATCTATGTCTTATTTACATTGAATTTTGAAAATAAAATCATTCCATTGAGATGGCTCATAGAGGTGAAACCGGTTGGGAAAAAGTTGTTGAGTTTTCTTTTGGAAATTTGGCGGGGGCAAAATTTAGGAAAATGGCCTACTTCAAGTCGATTGAGATACCTGTAAATCGTAATATTTTTGCGCAATTTCTTTTTTTTTAAATTCGTATCAAGGTCATTTCAAAATTTACATCGTTTAAGAAAAGTCAAGTCTTTGATCATTCACATCAGTGAGGGAGCACGGGGTTTCAACAAAAGACATTCCGTCATAATGTGAGTATGAGTCTAGAAATCTGCGCCGCAAGGGTAGCTAGGGGAACTTCTAAGTCCCCAGCGAAACATGTCGGCAGCAAATCTTCCAGCCCCACAACGAAGCCTGTTTAGTTAGACCCACTGATGGCTAGCAAGACGATGTCCAGGTAGATGACTTGTTCATCCCGAGATTAAAGCGTTCAAACCCTCGGCCACTGCGAAGACCGATTATGGTATGCTCCTGGCAGGGTTCCTCAAAGGATGGCGAGAGTCGTGTAAGATTTGGAGAGCAGTGAAGCATGTGGTGAAGAGGATGGGCGAGATGCATCGCGCTTTTGACTAGCTTAATCAGACTCTTGCGACGACGATGCTCAAGAGGTTCGATACCTTCTACCATTGGTAGAAAACTGACTCGGGTGCATCGAATACAGCCGCTGATGGTTCGCATTGCTTCATTGAATGGTATGTTGAGCTTTTGGACATGCGAACTTTCAGACCAGATATTATTCGGAAGGGGTCACCACAAGCGCGAGGGTAGTGATGCCGAGGACATCGAAGTAGGCGCCCCATTTGGTGCCTGCGAGTCATTTCACAAGAGTAAATTTGGACGTCATCTTGTTCTTCAACTTTTCCAGATGTTCACGATAGGTCAGCGAGCGATCAAGCGTGACGACAAGGTACTTCGGTTTAGAATCGAAGGGTAGAATATTCCCATTGAGAATTACTTTTGGTGCATAGTCTGCAAGCCTGTTTCTGAGGTGGAAGATGCAAGAGACCGATTTGTTGGTAGATAACTTCAGTTGCCACTTGCGATAGTATTAACTCACAAGTTCCATATCAGACGATAATGTGTCCTCAACTACAGAGACTGATTTATCTGAGCAGGTCAGGCCTACGTCGTCGGCATACATGTATCTTCGTGAGGTTGTGTCGGGAAAGTCCGCAGTGTAGATGTTGTAGAGTGTGGGCGCAATCACACTTCCTTGCGCCACACAGTTCTTGCAAGGTCTGCTTGATTGACCACCAGCAAACAGAACGAAAGATCGATTATAGAGGAGGTTCATAATCAGGTCGGTAACTTTGCTACAGGAGATGGTTTTCTGCAGCATCAGGTGGAAGCCCTGGAGCCACACAGTGTCCCACACCGATGTCAAGTCCAGGAAGACGGCGCCAGTAACCTGATCGAGATCGAAGGATTTCTCGAGATTCTCAGTGAGTTGGACAACTTGATCACGTGTGGAACGGTCACGTCGGAAGCCAGCTTGCTCTAGCGGTAGGTTTCTCTCGACGATGGGGTTGATACGAGACAGACTAACCCGTTCAAGCAGCTTGTAAAAGGAGCACAGAAGAGAGATTCAGGCTGTCTAGTGCGTCATTTTTTTCATTTTCTTCATTTTTTTGGTAACATATTATTTTATTTCATTTTTTGCTGCTGCTGTCATTTTTTTCATTTTTTCTTCGAAATCATGCGTTCTCAAATAGATTTTCGTAAATTGCCGACTACTAGCCTAGTTCAAAATTTATCCTTAGAGATATCAGCTCTCCACTTTTTGGATTTTATGATTTTGTTGACTAATGCACTGAACTCCAGATGTCGTATAACTTGATGGAGAATCATTAAACTTCCGCAACACTCTGTTTTTTGGGCTATTCATTATCTTATGGGTGATTTTAATAAATCAACGAACCACAGGAAACATCTTGTACCTAGTAACAATAAATGTAGAGTGTAGGCATATTTCATTGTATTTCCCTTCGATGATTTTCCTCCTTGTCATTTCAGTCAGTTAAAAAATACCTGAGGTCAGTATTTTGTTTTTGTTATAAATGCTGCTCGGATGATTCCACTTGAATTAGCCAAACATTGACTTCGGACCTATGTTTTATGCAACCAAGTCCGTGTATGCAACACATAAAACAAGAAATGAGAGGACAACCTCCTATATAGCTATGATTGAACATCTGCAAACAAAGCTACCTATAGATTCGGAGTTGTTGAAGGATTTGACCTATCTATCCCCCAGTTCGAAGCAAGAGAGTCAAACAGATTCATTGAACACCATTAGCCGACTGGCTTCAAAGATGCCGCATATCATCAAAGAGTCTCAAATGTCAGCTTTGCGTGATCAGTGGAAGCTTTATCAATCAATATTGGAGTGAAGTCACGAATATCAATTTCGAGAATAGTAATCAGAAGAAATATGAACTTCCTGGTAAATTGATCAAGAGTTGTCTGTCCATCAGCAATGGTAATGCTGATGTCGAGCGTAGCTTATCAGACAATAAGAACACGCTAACGGTTGAGCGAACTAATCTTAGTGATGAAGCACTGGTGGCCTTGAGAAGGTGCAAGGAGCTTGCACGTCAATATGGTGGCTCTGAGAAAGTGTGTACGCTCTCCAAAGAGATAACGACCTCCGTACAACAGTCGCATCGGAAATTCTCAGAGAGGAAGAAGCGCGAACGCGAAGAGTTGGAGATCGCAAAGAGAAAAGAGGAACAAGCTGCTGAGGAGTTAAGATTACGCCAGGCATTGATTGATAAATCTGTTGGGAAACACGAGAAATTAGATGCGAAGGGGGAAATTAAAGAAGATAGAAGAGGAAGTAGCGGAAGAATACGAGATCTCGCTGCGGATGTTAAAAGAAGCAAAGTTGCAACTGGACAACTCCATCGCTGCAAATGATATGGTGGGCATTAGAGTTGCCCAAGAATTGTACTCCTCAGTGAGTGAGAAAGTTTCAAGGCTGAGCGAATTAAATACAAAACAATCCATAAAAAGAGCAGAGATTGGATCGAAGCGAAAGTGTGCTTCGAGAAACTTGTGAACAATGTTGAAAATCGAAAGAAGATGTGAAGCCATGAACTATATTTGCAGTTATTCATGAATTGATTGGTTTTGTTATTCTATCACCAATGTTTTTATTTTGACTGGATGTTGAGCATGTACAACTTACGTAGGTAATGTTAAGTGAGACATCGATATCTAAAGACGGTATACAGTGATGGATAATTGATGATGCATTCATTATATTTATTAAATCTTTACATACGGGTACACGATTTTGATATGTACGATTTTTTTAACCTTAAGATTTGCAGCGTATAATCTTTTGAATGATGACTGTCGGACATGTTGTTTGGATGGAAATGCTACAGGAGTCAATTAAAAATTTCATTATAATATTGCAATGATGAAAGTGATACGCTATATTGTTCGATTCTTAGTGGATACTTTATCATTTCTTTCATTTTTCCGCCCCAAAAATCATTTTTTTTCATTTTTTCTCATTTTTGACTTTCTATTCTGTAGACAGCCTGGAGACTGGTCGATAACTTGATGGAGAATTCTCTTCCTTCCCCGGTTTTAGCACTCGATGCCACATGTAATGAATACAGTATTATGCACTAATACAGTGCACTCCGGAGAAGAGGGAGCCGGACTGGAATTCCTCTTAAGCGTCAGAAAAGTCAGGAAACATTCCCTGCACATGTAGAACCATTCGGTAGAGAGGGATAGCTTTCTGAAGTCATTTAACTTAACCGGGAGATTTTTTGCTTTTTTTCGTGTCTCTTGTTGTGCGTCGTTCGGTCAGTCATATGCTCTCTCAGTGAATTTCAGTGTTTTTGCCTTATCTCTTGTTCCAGTGCTCCATTTTTCCTCGAGTTTGTCTCAATCTGCTCATCGAACTTCGCTTCATATTCGTGCTCCGCTAACTATTCACATCGGATTTACAATCCTGCAGTGTTACCAAATATCCTCTTCACGCTCTGAATTGTAGTTTCGAGTGCTGTGGTCACGTTCACATTTTCAGTGGACTCATTGCACAGGATTTCGTGATTCCCGGAGTCGGTATACAAAGTGACAGCTAATTTGCTGTTGCGTGCATAGTCTGGGTGTTTCAAGGTTCGTCCATGGAGTCTGAGGTGCGAGGGACAATTTTGCTGTGCAGCATTAAATTTTATTTGACTCAGCATCTCATTGTTGATTATGCGCACGTAAAGTATCGTTATCATCAAGCGCAACAAATTCTCCAAACCTTGAAAGGTTAATTTTGATGAGGTTAGGAATATGTCTTTTCACAATAAAACAAAATGACCAAGCCACAGTTATGTTCTGCTTTAAAAGATGCTATGAAACCCTTGATAAAACTAACGTGTCCCGCACTTAAGATCCTTGTGTGAGGTGAAAACAGCTGTTATAGATGCTGCAAGTGAAATCAAGAGTGACCTTCTCAAGGAAAGCAAAGTGCTTATTGCTGAACCCGAAAAAATTGAATGCTAGGATTGACTCCATCAACGCGAGAATTGATTGCATTAAATTCAGTGTGAAAGATGACATCATAAATGAACTACAAGACCGAGAACTTCGTAAAAGTATTCTGGGATGTCATACAGATGGACCTGAGCAGAAAGACTTCGATAAGGGGCATCTAATCAGCATCCTGTTTGTTTAGGAGGTGGAGTTATTGCTTGGATCCTTTCCAGTCTAAACCCCTGTCATGTTAAAAATTTTGTCTCCTATCTCATGCGAATCAGTTGCTTTCTCTTTTAGGTTTGGTAATCAATTTTATTATGCGCTTTGTATTCTCTTCCGAATTTGAATTCTTTTCACAAATGTGAAATACTTGATTTTCTTAGAGATTCACCGGATAGTTGCACAAGCACGTTTTTGTGATGTACATTTGATCATAGGTGGTGATTTTAATGACTTGGACACTGATTTACCTTGCAGAAGTCTTGATTTGTATGATAAAGTTAATTTATCAACACGATGTCCATCCTGGATTGACAAATTTCTTGTTAGAAAATCTTTAATTGATATGTATGATTTCGCTGTCGGCCCACCCCTTTCATCTCGACGTAAAGGGGCATATGCTCAATTTTTTCTCAATTCGCATAGCATCGACAAACCGTTCAGGAACGTCGATGGTTTGTTTGGAGTCCTACCAATATTCACCGATTTCTACAAGGACTTAATTCAGCATCTTTCCATCAAATTTACTTTGTAGATTATTTAGATCCGAATATTGAGCTGCTCTTTTGTATTTTTGCCACATGCTTTGCCGGTATTCCTTGTCATTCTATTCTCATGACTGAAAAGGACAAGCCTTGGATGAATCCTTATTTGAAAAAATTAATCAGATGGGCAGCATATCGTGAGAGATATTTCATTCAACACAATACTTTCAAGCAAAAGGTGAAAGAGGAAATTGCGAAAGCCAAACTTGACTAGGTGAAGAAATCTTGAAGAAAGTTTGTCCCCAAGAAATGCGTATGTGGAATGTTGTCTCTGAAGCTCGAGGAAAATCATCGGGTAGTGCCCTTGATCATGTTTTGTCACAGTTTCCCAATATTGAAACTGCTTCCAACAACATTAATGGCGTTTTCGCAGAGACCTTCAATCCTGACTCATCGATCAGTGACACTTTTGATTTACATGATTGATGTCCAATTTGACCCTTACGAAATATTTTCCGTAGTTGATAATTTGTCTGTGAATATATCAAGTGGTTCTGATGGAATTCCAGTCAAGGCCTACCAATTAGCTGCACCATACATTCGCGAACTTTTATGTCATATCATCAACCTCTCAACTATTCAACGCTATGTTCCTCGAATTCTCATAATCATGAGCTGACTTAATGATCTGAGGCCAATCACAGTCTTAAGCAGTGTGCCAAGTAAAGTACTTGAAATGCATGTTTTGAAATACATTAAAGCAACAATTCTCTCGAAAATCCCATCACATCAGTTACAAACCTTTGTCTAACTGCAGGTGTGCACTTATTTCGATTCATGACCATGTAACATCGCTAATCAATTTTGATTTTTCGAAGGCGTTCGATAGAACATCCCACAGCACATTGATTGACAAACTTAAAATGCTTAACTTTCCTACCGGATTTATTGTATGGTTGACATCATCTTTAACTGATCGTATTCAAGGAGTTCGTGTAAAGCATACAGTAAGCGAGACAGCCTGTGTAACGAGTGGGGCATCACAAGGTTCTGTTTTGGACTCATTTTTGTTTCTTCTTTATTGCTATGATTTGAAGCCTAAATTTTTGTCCACGAAATTTGTTCAGTACGCTGATTTATACTATATTTTTTATTTTATATTATATTTTTTTGATTCATTTGACGTTTTTATCTATTTATAGATTTATGATATTATATGTTTTTCTGAACATCAATTAGAAGAATCTTTACTGACTGTTAAGAATGAGGTCGAAAACATGCAGCGATGGTCAAATGACTATAACTACGAGTATAAATGAGAAGAAAACTAAAATACTAATTTTTACCAAGAAGAACATAACTGTCGATGTTATACGTGATAGACTTCCATTTCAAGTCGTAGATGTCATTAACATCTTAGGTGTTGTTTGGAACAATAAACTCTCGTGGACTCCCATTTTGAAGCTATCGAAAGAATGTTCTTAACGTAAGTATCTTTGATGGGTTATTTATGCCACGACGATCTGTGGATGGTATATAGTATAAAACATTTTGCTATATTGTGTAACCCTTTTCGGTAGTCTCAATACACAGATCACGTCAATTGTAAAGCGTGTTTTCAAACGTTCAAAAGCGAGTTATATGTAAATCCGAATGAAATTGTGAATTTAAAAACATGTTTTTTGAAAAATGTAAAACTGCTTACATGAAACTGATAAATGAAGTGCACTATCCCGAACATCCCCTAAATGCACTGATGTATTTTAGAAATAGTCGACTGTCAATCCCGTAATTTAAAGCAGTAAATCGACAAAACTGCTTTCCTGTTATGGCCGCACGCATTTCAAACCGTTTTTGACTTTATGACTTCCATTCTTATTTCACTTGTGATGTATGCTTTGATTGTGATGTATTTTTGATTATCATTGATGAAATAAATAACTATTTATTCATTCATTTTTAATCATTAAGCTATTTTCTGTGGATAAGTGGATCTGGATTTCAGTATTAAGTGGTTTCAACCGAAACCGTATTTGTGTTCTTGTCACTCGTTGCCCCAGTGCAGCGTAACAAAAAGATGATTCCCTACTCCAAGACAGGGTCGCATCGGATGAGAAGGAAAGTGATTTTATAATTGAACCTTCGTTTTCCTTTTGGTCACTAAGAAGCAGTCTAATGCATCTATTTTTTACACGCAATTGCTGTTCATCTATTTATACAGAATTCATTCATGCACCACTACACAGTGCAGTGTGTCATCCAGCCAACACGATCTCTCTCTATGGGGAGAAGGCTAAGCTCATCTGTGCTTACATTAGTTTGATTTCTTTTCACTGCTGACCAATAAGCTTCAACTATTGTTGCGTGTTTCTACGACATTTAAACAAATACATGTAATGGATTGTTTTCATGTTTAGAATATATAAAATGTGCACAGATGCTTTTCTATCTTAAACACTAAACGGGATGATGTTGGAAGCCTGTAGGCCAATATAACAAGCGTTACTATCAATAGAACTACGAAAACTTAGCTCACATAGTAATTATTCAGACTAAAATAGGCTTTAAGATTGCTACTCCGCTTAAGCGGGAGAGAAATGTCGCTCCCAAACCGTCCCGCTTATCCGGAGTGCACTGTATTTAGAAATGATAATATTCATAAACGCATGAACGCGATGATCTAAACTAGCAATCGACAATGCGATGCAAATCTTTGATAGAAATAAAATCACCAATTTGATACTTCGTCCATATGAAGCGGCCATCATCAGAATTGTATTTTCTAAATCATTGCATTTACTAAGCTATAAAAAATTGAAAACACATACATAGCTGTTTGAAGCACTTAATAACTTATTTCTAAGTCTTGCGGAGTGAAATCGAAATCACTTGTACTCAAAAGCTTCAGATGGTCGAAGTATTAATGTGGCATTTTTATTTCTGTCAATCGAGATCTACATGAGCTGTTCTGCTACAAGTGTAGAAGTGCAGAAGTCGTTCATTATTGAGCGTTCTGCCATTGACAAAGGGTCTAGACCCGAAACGTCCGGCGATATTTTTTATTCATTTTACTTGGCATTCAATATATCGGGAGAGTATTGAATCAGTTTTACATTAGCATTGAATCGAGATACACCTAGAAATTTAATAAGTCCTAAGCCTAGTTCATAAGAGGTCCGGAACATGTAAAGAATATTCCTGCCTGTATACGTAAATCATTAGGTGCGAGTAGGCATATAAATAACAAAATCGAAAAGTCTTATCTTAATAAGATTGAATTAATGGAAATTGTTGACAAATTGAATGAAATATTATTCCGAACCTCACGTTGATCTCGAAGAAATATGTGTTTGAATGAAAACTTTATTTCCAAGACTAAAACTGCAGATGAATATTAATCATTTTGTCATTGGCCGCAATTACACAACAGATTGATCCTGATGTCATTCGCGTTCGTCATGCATTTGGACAACTTTGCGATGTTACTTAATACTTAAGTTCGCAGCTTATAAAGTATTCTTGTTTCGACATGTCAGTCAAGTTTGGTAATATGTTAGAATGTTACCGAAAACTTCCTCGATTCATACCAAATGCTCCTTAGTTAATGAACCTAAAATGTGGAGCTTTTTAATGAAACTGAAATAATAATATACAGAATATGCAGAATTGATTTTTTATGAAATTCTATCCACAATATCAATTACTTCAAAGCGCTACCAGCATGTGTCAGATTATCAGACAGTCAGTTGACATTCCACGCAGGCAACTCGCGCTGCATGGTCTTTGTTTTGAAGGTCACAATGTCTCACCTTAAATGTGTACTCCGGTCAATTTTTTAAGTTGGCCTGTATCGATGCTGATATTGTCCGTCGATCTGCAACTCGAGGCGTAGTTCTCTCGCTACGCGTCGAATAATTCTCGGTGATGACGTCAGCTGTGATAAGATGACAATAATGGAAGGCAGCCATACACAGTGCTAGCTGCATCACTAAGGGCTCAGCCGTCTCAGTGAAGTCGCGCTTTCTCTGAACATTTTTGCGATAGCAATAAGACATTAAACAGTAAGTACGCTTTGTTCAAAAGGGTTATGTAAAGCAAAACAACAACAGTATTTCTTAAAAGATGGAGCTTTTTCCATGTTGAACGAGGAACGCAAAGGGCTGGCTGTAAAACTTCTAGTGAGAAAATCGCGTTATTTTGCTTACAGCTTACGCTGTAACTTTTGTCACGAGGACTACATCGGCCACAGAATTAGATTCATCTGCGCGCGCTTCGCGAAGCAGATAAACAAAATATTTAATTCTGTGACCAGAGCTGGAAAAATTCCACTGAAATTTTTTAATTCCAATTCCAGAGCAGAAATTTCAATTCCAATTCCAGTCGAAACAGCTCAATTCAATTCCAATTCCATAATGAGATTCAATTCCGATTATTGCATGACGCGTATATGTTAATGTATCTAAAGTTTCCTCGCTTCAATCTAACCCATGTGCCCGTATCCTATCCTCGTTATTACTGTGTGCCGTTCCCTGCGTCGTTCCTATGTGCGTTCTCATGTTCATAGTTCATATTTCTTGTGTACATGTACATGTATATATGTAGCCCGTCAGCCTACACCATTTTCGTTTCGTAAACGAGAAATTCAACATCTTGTGAAAAAGAGAAAAGAAAATTGACGGTCAGCAAAGAATCAAACGCTGAGAGAGAGAGAGAGCATAGAAAGTCCTAGAATGGAAATTGCATGAAAATTATGGCACACGCCGGGGGAACTAAGTTGGGGCAAAACGCAAATTGTGCGAGCTGGTTTCCATGTTTTCTTATTTGTATTTATATTTATAAAGCCAAATTGTGATCTGGATTGCTGCCCCTTGTCCAAAGATCATGCACAAAAGCAATAGTGAATTTACAAAATAATGCGGCGACAGGATGACAAAGAAAGAAATCCTTTAAAACGTTCTGTACGTTCATCATTTCGAAATATCGCTCCTATAATCTATCAAGAGTATTATCAGTCACATATGCAACTTGCAATGTCGATTTACAGAACATACTCGTATATTGCTCCAGCTTGAAATCAGAGGTCGAGAAATCTCAGAGTATTCATTTTACTTGAAAGGGCTCCCCTGTTCACTATATTTGAACAATTTTCAAAATCTTTACATGCTTTCGAATATCAGCTTCCAAAATATCATCACACTATATCAAATGTGTCATTTAATGATTAATTGAAAAGTTCCAGCGACTATTCACTTACCTGAGAAATTATTGTCGGTGAAGAAGCTTCCAATGTGTTTATTCTACAAAAGCGCTAGGTTTCTTAACCGTATGAAGGAGAAATCATCCTATAATTAGAATTTTTCTATTGAATTCTTGAGATATTCTTACAACCAGTGCACCGCCCACTTTCAATTATGACTTTGTGGACCAATTTTTACTTCGAATTTTGAAAAATTGTTGTTAATGACTGCTGCAAATCGACACAATATACCAACCCAGGGAATAGTAGGCTATACCACATGAAACAATGCCACCATCTCACTTAATATTATCTTCATAAAAATCCTGCATTAATTTGCTGCGAACAACTTCCACAACCAACTTGGCAAATAGTTTGACTATGAATCAATGTTTTAGATCGAATCTGATCTACAAACCAAAGATTTTTCCATGTGCCATCATTGTACATAGGCAAGATATCAAACTTACATTCTAGTGTACTATTATCTACTTCTAAGAGAGAGAGAGAGAGAGAGAGAGAGAGAGAGAGAGAGAGAGATGCGAATAAATCTGTTAATAAACTGACAGAAGAAAGAAATTCAATGTGCGAATAACGTGATTGTTGATGAGTAGTAAGCAAGTGACAAACACCAGATAGCGCAAGATGGCGGCCGTCCCCCCCCTCTGGAACGACAGAGTGTCGTGGTGTGCCGGCGAGGTGGGTCCACGTTCACAAACTGTTCGCTGACTCCCCCCCCTCTGAGAGATGAGAGGTGAGAGATGAGAGAGAGATGAGATGAGAGATGAGATGCGAATAAATCTATTAATGAACTGACAGAAGAAAGAAATTCAAAGTGCGAATAACGTGATTGTTGATGGAAGAAAAAACGACGATAAAAATGATATCAGAAAAACTGATTAATGGTCCATGTTAAAAAGGAGATTAAAAATTCCATGATAAGAACGAAATGTGGTCGGGTCGAAAGCTAACGAGCAGAGATTAAAGGAAAC
The DNA here is from genome assembly GCA_907163375.1 of Prostheceraeus crozeri. Lineage (NCBI taxonomy): Eukaryota > Metazoa > Platyhelminthes > Polycladida > Euryleptidae > Prostheceraeus > Prostheceraeus crozeri. The sequence continues at coordinate 363,533 of CAJQUW010007235.1, forward strand.
TCTTTCAATTTTCAAAAGAAAGTGGATTTATCGTCAAGTGTCAAAAATTTGCATAAATTAGAGACGATCAGAAATTGAAACAACAACAACTACCAACAACAACACATACGACATCTTCAGTAGCTGTTAGAAAAAAAAACGGGCTCTCGCGGTGTTACTTGACTACAGAAGTAACAACTACAACTGCCTACCAGCGAACAGCAACACAACAGCGTATACGGCAACGCAGCAGCGAGCGCGATTGAAGATTGACGGTATAAGTGACACTGATATTTATGATATTATTTTGGTATAAGTGAGTCCGATCGAATTGAAGTGAATTCAACAACAAGAAGTGAACTGCAAATTTAAAGTTTTTCTTTTATCGTTGAGTATCGTATTTGTATAACTATAGTCTTGAAAATTAATATTGTCAATTGTTGTGATTGGAAGTTGAATAATATTTCATGTCATTGCCATTTTAATTGAATCATTAATTATTAGAATAATTTGTTGACACTGTCTATATTGTGATTTGAACTGACAGGCTGCCCCTTGATGCAGGGTTAATTTTCCTCTTTCCAAACCGATTGTTTCTCGTGTGTACAACAATTAAGTTAATCTCCAATTTTTGTGCCTATCTAATCAATTACTAAATTCAACAATTGTTTTATTTTGATTAATTATCTTACATGATAAATAACTAAATAACAGATTGAACAAAGATGATTATCTTTTCATTGTTTGCTTAATTGCTGAATTAACATTGTCCGGGGGCTGTAGGCCCATCGAAGTCACAAAAACACCCTTTATTCAACAATAGAATAAAGCCACTTCTGTCGATCTATCTCTCTCTTATCTCTGCGTGCAGTTAACACAACGGCCGAATAACGTGATTTCAATTTTTGTACAAATAGATTTATCACAAGTCTATCGAAAAAGTGGAATTGAGGTTTATCATGGTCAATTCCAATTCCAATTCCAGTAGATTTAAATATCGTCAATTCCAATTCCAATTCCGACTTTTCCAACTCTGTCTGTGACATTGTCTCTACTGACCGCTCTTTCTATTTACGTTTTCATGAGTATCGTCGCAGTATTATTAATTTGTGTAATAAAAGAGTGTCATTTCTGAATACATAATCAATTATCTGTCGGATTCTCTTTTATCTGTTGATGATTTTAGTATTGATTTCCTTGACTGTCAAGCTGACCCTGTTCGCACTCGGATTTCTGAAGCCAAGGTAGTGGTCGTGGGAAGATTTCAAATAGCAGTGGATGAGACTAAGATGTAAAAAGAACAATGCACACGCGAGTAACAACAATAAGGCGTCGAACAGACGAAGTCAGATCAAGCTGCTGACATCCCCACACTTCACGTTATCATCTCTAACGCAAAAAGGACTTGTCCGATTTGCATAAATTTTGTATGTAGGGAGAACATAGGCCTAAGAAAGTTTACCTGAAGTTTGGTGACGATTGATTCAGTGTTGCAGATGTTAGACAAATTTGAAAACCTGGGGGGAGGGATGCAACCCATAAGCACCAATTCACCTTCATTCGTGCCTTCCATGGTTTGATTCATATGTGACTGTTTTCCCCTTGGCCTTCACTGTACTTCCTCGTGAAATCGGCTGTTCATTCACTGCACGCGACGCCTGCACACAATGGCGCGTATCACTGTTGACGTCATCACTAGCATTAGACAAGCGGATATCTCGTTAACCAAATCGTCGAGTAATGCCGGATACAGATAGAAGTGACAGCTGATGTGCACACTTGCTTTTACGACAGCAAAATCACAAACGAATTTTGCCCGGAGTATACCTTTAAGCAAAGCTGAGCCAATCAAGAAGATTACAGGCTTTGCAGTTCTTCTAAAGGTGCTTTTATCGGTAGTGATGGTCTACATGTATATGTTCCCACAATGAGATTCTTTCGCTTCTCCTGCTTCTGACGAAACTTCTTGTGAGCGATTGACCCACTAATTCCAGAAATCAAGTTCTCGGTGCACGACTTGTCGAAATCCAGAAAATTGCGTCACAGGAAGCAGAAAACTATAATTCGCTTGATTTTTCATTCTAACGCGATTTGACCTTCTTGAATGAAAAGGAATTGATATGGGCTTGGCGCCTATAGTAGACAAAGTGCATAATTTTCATATTTTTTTCAGCTTACTACTTACTAGGATTGTCACCAGGGTCAAGTTGAATCTTATCGTATCCCGGAGCCGGAGACCTGTCATTTTGATAATCCTTTGTTCTACCAACTGAGCTACTAGCCACTTATGCGACTGTGTCAATTGGCAGGATCAAACCCTCACCACCGCACATCAGTTGTCATAGCAATTATGATCAATGAATAAATAACTCGTCACAATTCCGACCGCCGACATTAAGGCAAGTAGCGGGGATCGATTATCTACCAAAGCATCTTTAACGATGTCGTGAATGCAATTAGCAACAATGAAATTAAATACACGATAGATCAAATTGCCATGCAAAAGATGTGCGGCTGGTAGGATATAGTTACAGAACAAGTCTTTCATCAATTATTATGGCGCTTAGGTAATCAATCGCTTTCAACTTCTGTTCTATTTAATTTTAGATCACCTGGCTTTATTTTTTATTCAACTTTTAATTCGTTTATCAAATACGACATCTTATAATGCTTTAGTCGTTTCTGATAAATTGAATGAATCACTAACCGGATGATGTCCAATGGTTTGAGTTAATTTGTGACTCAACATTGTCAGATGAGCGTGCCATGTCGTAACACTACTCACACCGTTCTTAAAATACTTCCTCGTAGATTACTTATCAGATTTATTGCATGTGAATTTGTTGTCATGGTATCCATCTGGAAATTGGTCAACCTTTTCTGTACTTGTAGAGAAATTATGCTTAACAGAAGCAATCGCATAGCAACGATGTGTTGTTCCTTTCATTCCTCTGCAATCGTCTTAAGTATGACTTTAGTTTTCACATGCTGTGTCTTCTTTCCACTTCACTGTAAATGTAAAAGTTAAGAAATATTTTCTGCAGGCTTTAGTTGAGGGAATAGAAGCTATCTCATAACTTTGTTTGATTGCACATTTTTAAAATATCATGACATTTAAAAGACTTCGTATCACTACAATAAAATGACAGCACACTAAACTGCGGGTTGTGAAATATACAGCAGATGAAAAGTATTTTGTTTAGAGCGGGTATCTGAGATGTATCACATTATATGGAAATAAGAATGTTTATGACATAATTCATTCTACTTGAATAATAAGTGAAGATATGTACAGCGTGCATCATTATATTTTACTTGTAAACAAAATTTTACGAATATTTCTTGAAAATTTATTTATTTCTTCTCTCAACTTGTAGAATGGTTTTGCTTGAGTATTCGTGAAATCGTCCGTTATTGTTACATTCCCTGCAGAAACACTCCGATGGCTGGACTACAGACGACATAGTCATTTGTTTCAAATATTTGGCTGTACCTTCTATTTCGCATTATTTTTCCTTTTTTGGAGGAAATGCTCAATAAAGGTATGACGTTTCGAAACGTCGTGCAATAAAATATTTCCGTTCGGGGCTTTTCGCAAAAAGGGAAAAATACAGCGATAAAGTCTACCATGCATTCCTCTATGGTTATAGGATGATTCATGTCAATTATTGCCTTCATTTGAATAAAGTATTCCAAAGTGGATCAGTTGACAGGTATATTAGTGATTGACTTCTTTCCAGGCCATCAGATTCAAGAGACAGTTCATGACAAAGTGTCTAGAAATCCCTCTCACACAGCAAGATCCTTGCAATAATGGTGATTTGTCATTAGTTTGTAATTATGCTCCAAAACACTTCATGAAATGTTTTGGAGCAAAGTTACGAAGGATAAGCTACTACTATGCAGAAGCAGTCAATGCATTCAATAAGTATAAGGGTTTGTTCGAAATCTATGAAAGATCTTTTTGGTCCTGCTGCTCTTTTATTCAGTGATTGGTTAACTTGCTGGATTGAAGGGTAAAACAAAGTTTTATTAGTGATGCTGATCGACTGAATGTGGTGCTGTGCAACAAATATTCAAGCGAGACAGCAAAATACAAGTCTTGCGTGTGCGTTATTTCACATAGAATTTTTTCATGTCAAAAAATGTCTGTTTGCGGTGCTTTGCTTTCACGAATGTGAAACAGTCTATGTAACTGAAGATGAATGTAATGATAAGGTTTCTTTGATGTGGTTATCTGTTTGTTGTGCTGTGTATCGAATTCTTTGCTTTTGAGTATGATAGTGTTGCTTGCGCTCGCTCAAAAAATCATTTATGACAGAATTCGGCCTACATGCGAGACTCAGCCGACTTTTCTCTGATTTATAAGTGCTTCTAATTCTTGAACAGTGAATAACTGCCCAGATTGTGTTCCGTCGAACTTCAATTAGTGCAGATTTATAGGGATGACAATGCGTGTGATCGATCGATTAATCGCTTTTGATCTACGGTAAGCTCAATAAATCTCATCAGGAATTCTCAATGAAAATTCTTAGTTTGATTGTCTTGCTATCACAATGACCTTCGACTTCAACTGTTTATTATAAAAACTTGTCGTCTTCAGCCTCAGGTCAGCTGTTAAGCGAATCTCAATTTGATGACGCACGCGGTAACCAATCTATGATTGAAGGACTATCGAATGGAGGTGTTAGTGGAGGTATGCGAAGAATCGCATCGTCGAATATGTTCTTTTCCGGTGGTTCCACCTTAGGTGGAAATGTGTATGCACAGCTGTGGAAGGCGTTGATGGTATTGACCAACGATCCAAGTGACGAAGTGAACAAAATGGCCCGACTTATCATCGTTAACATCAGGAACAAGGTGAGAGACATAAGTATATGTAGATCAATATCGATTCTAATTTTTCTTTCCTCCACAGATGTATGGCAAAGTGAGTTACATAAGTGTTGTATCTTGGTGTTCGATGAAATGTTACTTGTCCTGTCTCTAACCGTTCCTTTTCATTACCACGGGTGCACGGATATTCTTATCAAATTGTTTAAGTCTTGATGCATGTTTCATATCATCATATCTAAACTTATCTGCCCCCCCCCCGCCCAAAAAGCAGTCCTTGATATCTTTCAAAGAAATTGCGAGACTCTGTGCACACAATGGTTAATAACGCACCATTATTTGACAATAAATAATATCTATAGCTTTCAAAACTGAAAATTTCAGAGGACCTGTTAACCAGCAAACTTGTAATCGCATTGGATAGGCGATGTTGCATCATAATCACATTTAGTGGTTTCCTATCAGACTGGTTAAATAGTGAAGTCTAATACTTACGTTACAGCATCATTGATCACCGTCAATCAATAAATGTTTTTAGAACATTCTGTAGGAAGCAATATATATTCAAAAATTCTCTTGTTGCCTGGGCAGATATTGTGCAGTTCTACAGCAGGATGACCACGATCCCTAAAACTCCTCAAAACTACCCAAATTTATCTTCATACAAAACGAAAAACTAAAGCATTGCCAATGGCATGCATGAGAGTCTTGTGAAATTTGTGATAGATTTTATTGCGTCTGGAGATTCGTCCAAAAGCATGTATAAATGGTAGGGGAGTGGTCGGGGTCTATTGCTCACATGCTCATTCCGACATCAATCATTATTTCAAAAAATGTGGAAAGTTTAAAGATTTTCCCTCCATTATAAGTCATGGTCATTAATAGACATAATATCTAGTCCTTATCGTTGTCTATTTCATTGTGTTTTTCACCCATTCCAATCACGTAATCTATAAACAAGCCGACATTGTTATCCTTAGTCACTTATGCCCTAGATCTATACCTTGTTGAGATAGAATAATTTCCATACCTGCTGCTAACCATGTTTCTGACAGATCTACATGCTGTTAAAGATATCGTGATAATGCCTTCAATTTAGCTTCCATTAGGCCTTACTTTCCATTTAGTCGGAGCAACATTATCTCACCAGACATCACAGGAGAAATACGAAAGGATAAATTGATGCTAGATTGAGTAAATTTTCGCTGTAGAAACGATCTATTTGCATCATTTATTGCATGTCATGTCTGCCAATGTCTCTGGCCTATGAGACATGGAAGCCGCTATTTTCATCAGTCATCGACGAGAGGTTCGATCCTGAGCTAGTTACTTCGATCGACCGATGGCGATCCCTAGATGTTCAAGGTTATCCTTACAAGGTCTTCTATCGAGTCTGTGTGAACGGCTTCGTGTTCCATATGATGATAAGTGAATCCATTCGACCACAGTCAATGTTAGTCAACCAGGGGCTTGTTGCATAAAGCTTTCAACAGTATTGAACTATTGATATTAATTAGTAAATCGATAAATTCTGTTGCATATAACACACTACCGAAACGGTATTGAACTACAATACTCAATAGTCTGTTTCAGTAGTGAAAATAGCGGCATCCAATAGAAAGTGCTGCATAAAACTTAGCTAGACGTCAATTTCGATTCAATGGTTTCAATAGTATCAGATTACTTATGAATACTTCTAATATTCGGCATGTTGGATTCCTCGAGTTCAAGTGATGATAATTTTGTTGTAACAGGAACGCGACGACAGATATGCCTCAAAGCCGCGAATCAAATCCAATTTTTCTGGAATCGATAGTAAGTACCGATTTCGTTTGAATGATGCAATGACTGAAGGACTCATCACTGAATTTGCATCATATTTCAGACATCAAACTGTACGAATGTATATCACATTCAAATATTTACAAACGAATTTGGCATACAACAATGATCCATGATCCGAGTAGAAAAAATAGCTGATGTTACTTTTATGCATTAACATTTGAATGGTTTTCTATACAAACATGAAATGAGCAGTACAACCGCCGATTCTTGCTGCGATTTCGTTGGATCCACGATACAATAGACGAAATTGAATATGACTGCAGAGCAATCAATAACTGATCCGAATTTTATCGTTAGTTCTACTTGGCGCCTCTATACCACACACCAAATGTCCTACAAAGGCATCTCTTGTCTTTGAAGACAACGTTCATCCTGGAACTTGGTAAAGGAAGGCGGTGAGAATGGGTTTTGATACGAAACCTTCTCGGATTGCAAAAGTCATACACTGCCCTCATGCGTCACAGCGGCTCTCGAACGTCAATTTAGTGCAATGGGGTTGACACATTATAATATTGTGGAGCTATCTCGGAGTATAGAAACGGAAAAATGTGCATTCTTTACAAACAATTGAACAGATGAACCATAAAAGATTACTGTATAAGGAAGATGACGGGTCTATTGCATCACGAAGTGGTTCTAAATTATTTCTGCATCATGCACTTTGTTATTGCTTAAAAGACAGAGAGTCTTTTAATTTACTTCGGGATTAACATTTTTATTATTTTTTAAATACATCATACTCATGGGATGATGGTGGTAGGCCTACATAGTCACATTATCTAAACACGTAATGTTTCTAAAATATTTCTTTAATGCAAATTCAGTGTCACTTATTATTGCTTAGCATTTAAGAAGACAATGCTATTTATTTCAGCTGCTGACGGAACATGATTTAAACTTTCTTAGAGTTCTCAAATTTCATTTACTCAACATATCACGATTGAAAAAGGATTTCGTCGGATTTTGACTAATATGAATTTATCTTCATTGTAAATTCTGGGTTGATTTATTTAGTGATGGAAATTATTAGCCTACACTGTCTCAATCAAATGCAAGGAAAGTAAAGGACTTTTTATAAAAAAAACATTTTTGAAAAAACGATTAAATATGCTTTTTACCCTTCCTGGCAGGAAGTAAAAACTTAATCTTTACTGCAAATGACAGAGAAAGTTCAGAATGATGCATTTTGCATTAAAATATGCAAAAACTTGCACGTTATAGATTTGGATTGCTGCACTAATAACGTTTGATAATTTTCCCAAGTTAAGAACATTCGTCCATAAGATCATGACTTTTGGTGGGAAATTAACTATGCTGTTAATAATGTTCTTCTGATTAAAAATATGGTATTCATGATAATGTATCCTTCATAGATAAATATCATGTTTGACAGGGCAGGCAAAATATAGCACTTGTGTCAAAACATCGTGTACACAGTGTACTCTACTGAGTGGATGGTGTGATATAACTTCCTTGTATTTTTTTACAGGCTTTTTTGTTTTGTTTAGTGTTTTACTTATGGACAATTGCTCAGCATTTTTTCTCAACAAATGTATAAGTTAAGGAATCATTTTTTATATCAATATTGTTTATTCAATTTTCCCCTAAAGTTGTAATCTAAAAAACTTCCTTGCTGTTCGATGGAAGATTGTATTCAATCAACATATCGTGCGTGAAACTAACACCATGCCTTCAAGAAAAAGTCAACAAGGTAACCGCATGAGGTCCCTTTATGTTCGTAATGAAACGAGGAACCATCCGCAATGTTATTTATTTTTTATAATTTTGAAATCGAAATCGCACTGTGCAAATGAGGTGAATCGTTTTCGATATTGAAATCGAAATGCGGAAATAACAAAAAATATTTTCAAAAATCGGAATCGCACTTCGAAAATGATGTAACTAGTTCTCAAAATCGAAAACGAAAAGCAATGGTAAAAGTAGTTTTATGAAAAATGAACCTCCATGAAGTGTAAGTGATCTGTAACGGGTGTGGAGCAATGTTTGTATTTGAAGTGCATTTGAAAGCTTTTTCCAACATAGGTATTTGTATTTTGAACTTTCGGAATAAAGTTTGTATCTGTATTCTTGAATTTCGTAAATGCTGTGTCTTTATTAATGTGTCTGCATGTTGACTTTTTAAAAGAAAAGTATTTGCATTTTAACTTCAAAAATATGCATTTGTGACCAACTTGAACTCTGCTGGTCAGGTCTAGCCTCCTGAGTGAGGTGGACGACTATTCTCTTCAACTTGTTGTTTGCGACGATTTCTGAAATGACAGTGACCAAATAAAGTCAATAGAGCATTCATGTAGCAATTCACTGATATTGATGGTTAAAATGGATGCTGTCCTGAGAAATCGTGAAAAAATTTCCAATGAAATTTGATTAAATAATAGACAAAACAGAGCTTTAATGCAAGCACACACACGCTAAAGCGAGGAAAGATACATGAATTGAGATATGCGGACATAACGCGCTCTTTGAACTAGCGCCTCTACTTCATAAAGTACTTATTCGAATTGCATGAAATTTCATTTCCCAATGGAAAGTGACATCAGATGCGTGCATCTTTCTGGTAATTACATATTGTTAAAAAGTTTCAGACAAATTTGAAAGCATGGAGCTTATAATCTGCAATTCCTTGAAGCAGTCAAGTTAAGAACTACTCATTCATTGGAACTTCTGTGTAGAGGAATAGCCCGCCCACACCTATTCCTATACCTACACCTCAAGTTGATGCGCTTAGATTAGGATGTCGGAATCTCATGGTAGATACTTCAACAAAAGTCGACGAAGAAAAGAACAATTGCAATCATTGCAAGCAGCTGCAAATAGCTCTCAAACCATTACCATACCAGACCTGGCCATGTCTACGACATTGGAATATATGTGAGCAATTCCACGCAACCGTCAACATTTAGGTCAAAAAATTAAATTGTCGGATATTGATTGTAAACACACTTTTTCATATTAAAATTTCCCCAAAAGTCCGAATTTGATGTTGAATTTTGCGCTTGAGTCGATTTATAGCTGAATTTTTACAATTTTCTTCAAAGTTCATTTTTTTTGAATTTACATTATTTTTCACGTGAATTTCCTCATGATTTTTTTTTGCACAAGGAGTTAATTATTTTTCCTTTCAACAGTAGCACTTTAAAGTAAAGTCAAGAATGATAGAAAAATATGTGTAGATTCATTCAATCTTAAATTTTTGCTGAGAAATTTTACATTGTATAACACATGTAAAAAATGTAACGTTATTACGCTTCAGAGCGATTTTTTAATCTGTAGAATTATCTATTAAGCCGAATGTGACATAATCTCATATCCTAAGCTAGTATCGGTCACTTATGATGGAACAACTGTGAAACTGATTTTCACTCGCTTCATAAATGCTGCATAGAATGTAACGTTATTACGTTTCAAGCGCAATAACGTTACATTGAAACGTAATAACGTTACGCAAACTAAATTTTATCATTGTAAACAGCCATCCAAGAGGAACCTCGCGAGTACCGCGACACAAGCTTTGATAAATTTCAAATCATATCGTGTGTATCTGACATCAATTTATCTAAAAGCATAACTGGTCGTTTTTATCAGCACAACGCTATATCGCACGTAAACACTAAATTCCAATGACGTAGTTTGTAGTCCAGTATATTGAATAGGTTGGCATCAATTCAGCGAATAAAATAAATAAAATATGTCTATATGGTTTATGTAGATGCTCTGAAGCTGCAGCTTGCATGTTTCATTTGCTTTGCTATTCTTCGTAAGCGAATCAATAATAAATCGAAGTCCATGTAGCAAAGTTGCAAGATTTGTTATGAAAATCGAGTAGTGGCTACTTATGAGAAAAAGCCTACGAATTGAAAGATTTGATCGAGACCATTATACCATATAAGCAAAGTTCAAATCATATTAGTATCCTAGTTGTTGGAAATAAGTTCGTGGATTGCCCTAGAAGTGGCATGTGCAGCATAGTTGAAATCACGGAGTGAAGTCAAAATAGTCCTCCTGCGAAATGGTCTTTAATGGTTTTGATAAAACTGTTCCAGAAGAAGTCTTGAGATAAAATGCAAATAGCGGAAACGTCACATCCGAAACTTACGCTTCTGTTAAATTTTATGCGGGAAATTAATAGTCTGAGTTTGAAACCAGGTATAAGTAGGCCTACTTCTACTGGCAGTCAGAGGCTATTGGTTTTCCGACTAAAATTTTAACGGAAGCATAGTTTTTGATGCTGCCGAGACCGTCTCTGTTATTCTTTTTTTAGCCTTTCCCTGGGACAGGTTTATTGAAACCGAATTTTAGGACCATTTCGTCAAAATAGCATTTTGACAAGGAGCCAAAGTCACACTTTGCCTTCAGATTGCTATCTCATTTGTCATGTGATCATGATACTCAAACTGAGTGGGTAATTCTGCAAGTGTCCATGGAAAACGTAAGTTGTCCAAATCACGATTAAAGATGTATGTGCTTTCTTGTGTGCATTTGTGATTTCTTAAACTGTAAAATCTACGCTGCTATACTATCAAACGCGTGTCAAGTCATTTCTCCTAAGGAAGCGAATTGAAAGCTTGAGTTATAAAGAGACCATCCTGCAGACAAGAGACTTCGGGAAATCATACCAGTCTGAAAGAATGTTTCATCCATAAAAATGTAGTTTGAATGTAGGACGGCATCTGTGTTACATCGTTGGATGATCGACACACGTTGTTTTGCCAACTTTTGGTTAGATACTTTGCTACCTGTGATCATGTAGGCATCATCCGAGGGCGAATCTGCAGACGTAACCGTTCTACAGTATTCGTACAGCACATTATTTGAAATTGATCAATCAAAGTTTGAATTTAGCCAACTAGTTTTATAACTAATGTCGTGTAATACGCAGTAAATTACTGGCATCACTTGAAATATTTAGGGGTAGACTTGAGCACATAAGCAGATAATATGAACATTATGATGTCTCTGAAATGTCAACTTGTTTATTACGGTTTTAGTTATTAACTATTTTCAATTAAATGTATCTGCAAGAACTCGTAAAATCAATTTGAATGGTGAAGAAAAACTTGCATTCATCTGCTTATTCCCGAGATAGAGCATTTTCAAAATAACTGAAAGAAAAATACCTTCATCACTACTGCCTACTTTTATCAGTAGTAAGACAGGAACATCTCACCATTCATCTGAAAAACACCGAGCAAGCATGGGAGGACTTCAAAGTGTTGTACTGAGGCTAACTGGAGCAAGTGAAGCCGAAGTAACTTCCACTTCAGCCAAATGTAAATCTGGATTTCGTACGTGTAACGTTGTTACGCTTCAGCTGTAACGTCATTACGTTTCCTTTCTTAAGATTGCTACTAGAGGAATACATGAATGCAATTCCAACAACTTCTGTGATGTTGATATGATCTTCAAGCTTGATTTCATGGAATAATGGCATCGATCAAATCTTTCAATTCGCAGACTTTTTCACATAAGAATCCACTACTTAACTTTCTTGTCAATTCGTGTAACGTTATTACGCTTGATCTTAATTAGTTATTGCGTCACAAAAACAATAATGGTAAAGTAAATCGAGCATGCAACCATTAATTTCAGGGAATCTGCTATCCATTCTGTCCCGAAGATCGATACCAACCTGGTAGCATCTACTACGAAAATGTTATTGGAATGTAGTAAATGCGTGCGATGTAACATTATTTATTACGCATGGAATAACTCATGTATGTATGTATATACGAGAGCTATTGCGAGATGTCAGGTAAAAGAAGTCAATAGGATAGTGAGTTTTGATGCTTGCTATACAAAGAAGAAGCTTGCATCTCGAAATCATAGGTCCATAATCTAATGGAGTCAACATTTGACATTCACATAATGGCCGCAAATCCATAGATGCTTCAATCCCGAGGTAGTTAGATTTAAAATTGTTAAGCTTCTTTTTGATTATCCGGTACGGTAGAAGATTTGAAAGTTGTATTCCGCATCGACACGTTATTTCAATAAATTATGCGGCGTTATGACTTTCTGAACGAAACTGTACATGTATATACTTCAACGTTCTTAAGTTCTGTTTGTGTGAACTTTTTGAAATGCATGCGCAGCCCTTCATCGAACATTGATCAAACTGTGATGGCCTTTTATGATTCTAATGAGGGACCCCAAGTGGTGTTTTCTCGTCGTCTTTAGTGGTTTTTATTTGAAATTCTGATTTCTAAAAATGAACCCCACGTGCTAAACATCTTCACATTGTCTCAATTTTCATCGTCGTTCTAAATTACTTGCCTGTTTATAATGAGTAATCATCATAGGTCGTGCGTATAACATCCAAAGTGTTGGATGATTTAATGCTTTTTTTGTGCATCAGCTCCGTTTGTTGACTTTAAGTGATATACTTAGAGAAGCATGGTTTAACCAAAAACACATCAATCATGAGCGTTTAAGTACCGCAAGCATAACTACAGTATGCCATCAGAAGTTGAGGCCAAATAACCTCAAGTTGTAAATACGTAATTACCATAAAGGTCAAACTGCGTAAAAGTATTTGCATAGATTACTGATCTGTATGAATAACACAACTCATCTTAAATGTTGTTTCCAAAACACAAATTTTGCAATGGAATTAAAAAGTAAACTAATCATTTGAATAAAGAAATTTATTCACTACCGTAATTTATGAACTTTACTTAGCTAAATTAAGAAATGCCTGCGGCCTGTTTGTGCATGGCGTGCAAATGTCTTGTACACAGGTATCAAAACATTCCCTTTAATGTATACTCATAGTGGACTTTTGATAATATGCCTACTTGCGTGCCTAATTTATAGTAAACTAATATATTCCGAAAAGACTTCAACATTCACTCCTTAGCTTTAAGTTTGCTCATTGGTATTACTGAATGACTAAAGTTCAATGATACGATAGTTGCGATATAAACGTTCAATCAAATTGAGGCGCAAAGGATGTTTGACTAGTAAAATTTGAACCTTTGACAACCGTGGCTCATAATCAGTGGCAGTGGCTCATACTCGCAGGCACACTAGGCAAGCGCCATCAATGTGCCCGAGTTTCTATTTATCCCACTCTCATTTTGTTGTGCTGAATGTTAAGCAAGGAAGCAGCGTCCCTGTTTTTTGAAAGTTTCAAGTTTGACCTGACCAAGGTTTCAACCCAGTTATCCTGGACGGAGATGGAAATCTCTACCACAAGGCCACAATGCCGGCTCTGAGTGAATATTTTGTCATAGTGATATCATCTCAATTCATTTAAGCTTTACATTACGCATATATTAAAAATTGTGTAACATGCAGCAGCGTCAACCTTCAAAATTTCCTACGGTAAATAGATATACGTACATTTTGAGAGAAGAAATTTGAAATCGTGGTGGCTCACCGAAATAGTAAGTTGGACAAACGATAAAAGGATTCCTGCTGGACAGAACCCACTTCTCGGTTTTCAATGGATGCATGTGTTAGTATTCCTCAATGTAGTTTTGATTTTATTTGAAGTTTATTAGAAACATGCTCTTTTTAATAAAAGTCTGGAGGTGCAAAATTACTATACTGTGTCACTCACAAGTTCACGCAAACTCATTGCAGTCGGTCATGTCAATCGACTTATGTAATCAGCCAGTAACGACACTATCTCGGGTGTGACAAGCAAAATGTAGTTAGATACGATGATAACTCTCAAAGTGTCATCACCTCAACACACAAAATATATTATCGACTTCTACCCAAGAATTTATTGATTTAGCTCTTTGGTTCTAAATGAATTGAATTTGTGCTAGATAATTGAAAAATCAAATTACAATTTCTTCAAAAGACCGTGAAATTCTTTGATTCAATCAAAGATTGAAATCTGGTCTAGAGTAACTATTTTCCTTTTATATACTTCATTATTTTATGGAGGTCAAAATTGCAAAATCGATTTTTCTTTCAAAAGCTTTCAATATATTTGACTTTAGTGTGGACTGTCCGAAGATATTTTAGAGACTCTTTAAATTTCGTATGTTTAAAATTACTTCATGACGCACATTCATAATGATCGCAAATTCATAATGAAAAAATGTTAGTGGGCATCAAGATTGAACAAAGGAGAACTTCATTAGCTAAGTCTATCCATCCCCTACACAGATTTACTGTTCAAGTTGGAATGATATTTGCTTTTTGATTTTAATCGAGAGTTAAGAGATTTTAGATTTTTTATAACCAAAAACTATTGACATCATTGATTGACTTTCGTGGCCTTTGTTCTTTCGTTAGAAGGTTCGATAGAGTCATACACCTTAAGTTCATACTTAAATCTCGTTGTCTTTGATGATGTTCAGGGGAATATCGTGAGAAAGTTAGAAATGTCAGGGGACAGGGGAATGCGTGAATTAAAATTTCAAGAATAAATTAAAGCTTCAGTTTTCCTTTGGACTATGCGGTGCTCATAAACTAATGATGTATTCAATCTTAAGTGTGTATTGATGCATTAACTTCAACGATTTTAAAACGTACTAAATATTAGATATATACGTCAGAGAAGAGAATTGACAATTATTCTGATCCGATTCTGTATGTTATTATGAAAATCGGAAAATTTCAAAGTTGTCAATCATGCCGAACCAATTGAAATTCTCGGCATAAAAGTGGGCATGCCATGTGTTCAGAATTAGGTCTCTAAAGCCTACATAACACTTGAATAAATCGCAGGATTATGACTTCATTTGGATTAGACTTTTTGTTATTCATTCGTCAAAGGATGAGCTCCATTCAATTGCGTAAATTGATGTGAAGTGTGCAATGTAAATTCTTGATCGCAGACAACTGAAATAATTTTACACACTTGACATTCACGTTTCCAGAAGCTGTTGAGCCGAAGGTGAGCTGCTAATCTCTGTTCTGATGGTCCATGTTCTTGGATGACCAAGCAAATTCGCAATTTGAAACTTTTAGCCAACATTCTTTTCCGAGCACATTACATTGTGTGACAATATTAATAACAAGTTTATCCACCTATTTGTCAACACTTAAGCACGGTGCGGAAAAAATCTATAACCCTAGTTTCAGTAGTATGTGCTCTGTTGGCTGGATGGTTCACCAAAATTTCCTAGTGACATATTTATATATATTTTAGGATTTTTCTTAGGTTACAAGAATGAACTTGCTTGTATTATTAACGTTGTAGAATATATTGAACTCATATTCCAAGTTGCAATTGTTGTATCGTCATTTTTCAGAGTTCGGCAATGTCGGAACAGCGTGCCTCCGCACTCATGGATATAAATAATCGTTCAATTTCTTCCATATCCACCACTCGATCCTCAATGAACATATCAACTCCTCCACGTCGAGCCGGTAACGCGGAGGGAAACCGCTCTTTACCCGGCACCCCTAGTCACTCTCCATCCCGACGCCAGACTCGGTAAGAGCGAGAATGTTATTCGATTTACGTTACGTGTTGTTCGATTTAGTAACACTTAAAATGTATCGGCTACCAAGCATTGGCAAAGCTAAACACGGGGTGTCCACGCCCTGGATAAGCCTGGAATTCTTTGAAAAATCCTGGAAAAACCTAGAATTCAATGATCAAACTTCGAATTTTTGTAACTTTGAAATTAGCATCTATTTGATGACATTCAATGATACTCCAATGATGATGTGATAAGTTGGACAAGATCATAGTGAACTCAAACTCACATGAATTTTATTATCAATTAAGAAATCTGGAGAAAAGTCCTTCTGATTGATGGTATGTTTTATATTAAATTGGCAAGGCTTTTCAGACGGTCATCTTCAAGCAACTGACTGTCACTGCACAACAGATTGATTAAAAATCACAAGCAGGTTGACAAGCAAGAATACTATAGCTCAAAGAACACAAATGAATTCAATGATAATGGCATAGACATAAGATCAAGTTCCTGGACAAATTATACAAAAACGAAATAATACTGAATAACTCAAAAGTAGTACTAAAGTAAAGTAAAGTAAAAACTAAAAGACAGAAGGAAATACAGTCAAATGCTAAAAGGTTCATTGGTCACTTAAGGTGTGTTTGGTGCGGTTGGAAGAGTTTAACTTCTTGGTCCATATGGCCTCCTTGACCACCCTTTTCCTCCAGCACCCCTCTTTCTCGAGAATCTTCATGCCGGTGAAGTTGATAGAGTGGTCGCTCTCAAAAATATGCTTGGCGACTTCGGAGTGCTCAACATCAACCTGCCTGACAGCTCTCCTGTGCTCTTTCTTCCTCTCCTCAATTGTCCTTGAAGTTTCTCCCACACAGGTCCAGTTACAGGAAGGCTCGGTGCATGGTAGCTGATAAACAGCACCTAAAGTTGTTGCTGGAACCGGTCGCTTTTTCACGAGAAGACTGTGTAGAGTCGTGGGGGATTTCATGGCTACGTCAACACCAACACCATGAAGAATGCCCCTAACTTTCTCCGTAATACCTCTTACATAGGGAAGAGAGCCTTTAAACTTCTTGCTTTTTCCTTGATCTTCACCTTCTGACTTTGTACTCGATGACCACCACTGACGACATTCAGAATCGGAGAACCCATTCATCCTCAACGATCGTATGGTCTCTTCTTTTTCCTCTCGCAGTCTTTGTTGAGAACAGATGTTTGTAGCTCGTGTGGAGAGGGTGCGCACCAGGCCCTTGAATACGGAAGTAGGATGTGAAGACTCGCGGTTAAGATACCTCCCAGTGTGAGAGGGCTTCCGGTAAACTGAGAACATCAGGTCCGTACCTTGTCGCTCAATCAGAATATCGAGAAATGGCATTTTTCCATCTTGTTCCCGCTCAACAGTGAAACATATGTTGGGTCTCACACCATTTAGGACTTGTACAAAGCTGTTCAGCTGGTCTTCGGGCTTATCCCAATAAATGGGAACGTCATCAACGTACATCAGCCAGAGGCTCGGGAAAGATAGGCCGGCGATAATAACGGCTGTCTTGGCTTCCTCCTCAAAACGAGCCATAAAAAGGTTGGCTGCTACCGGACCTAGACTTCCTCCCATAGCAACGCCTTCCCTTTGGATGAAGGTTCCCTCGAAACTGTTGAAGTAGCACGATGTGAGGACGAGAATCGACAGATTAATTATCTCTTGAACAGATAGTTTGGTTCTGTTAGGAAGGTCAGTGTCATTTGAAAGCAAGTCACGGAACACGCTCACAGTGTCGACCATATGGCCATTCTTGGTCCATATGGCCTCCCCATTCGCCCATCTCCCCTACTGTGAGCGTGTTCCGTGACTTGCTTTTCCGCGTGTCCGCGTGTTTGCGTGTTCCGTTTCTTGGTTCCTGCGATCCTAGAATATTCACTATGATGAGTCTGCGCCGTTGACTTTTAGACATTCTAATTAACCTTTAGGTATATCATAGCAAATAAATTCTTTAAAACGAGGTTAGTTAGGACGCATCTGAAATTCTGATGTTAACAGTTTTGTTTGCATAATCAAACCGGGATTTTTCATGGGTATAGCAACTGTCAATTTGCAAAAGCTAAGCTTTAAGTCGTGCTAAAGTCTGTACCCTGTAGCAATGACATATTTTAGAAGAATAGAACTGCTGAACCCATTTGGAAGTTATTCTTTTACAATGAACATCATAAAATATGTTCATCAAAAAGCTTTGTATGATTTACTTCTGCTACCTGAACGGCTTGCAACCTTCTTGGGATCAATCCATATATAGGACGGATTTTTTTGCTGAGAATACTGTTCCATTCATCCACAGCGAGACCGCCAACAGTTTTAGGATTGCTTTTGAGAACTTTTTCCTTTGAAATTTGCCACACGTTCTCGATTAGCGAAAGGTAGAGACTTTGGGCAGGTTAGGGTTGTAGGACTCGTGTGTTGTTATCTGCGAAACACTTCTTTGTGAATGGTGCTCCATCCTTTTGTAAAATATTTGCCGATGAACATGAAGTTGCGTCAAGCGCTCTCTGATATTCCTGCGAATGGACATTCTTGGCACATCTCACCAATACATAGACTCATCTCCTCGAATGGCTCGCCAGATCATGAGCGAGAGAGAAAATTGTACAGATGGGTGGATGTACTAGTTGGCCTTCATTCTAATGCCAATATTTCTGCGAATATAGAAGAGTCAGTCGATTTGTATTGAATTCAAGTTTACACTCGTCAGAAAAAATAACAGCTCTCCATCTATCACAATTCCAAGATGAACATTGACGACACCATTCAAACCTATACTTGATTTTCTATTTGCTTAAAAGTTGTTTCCTAATGGCAACGCGCCCAAGCAATTTACTCCGTAGGGTTCGTTTAATACCATCCGCAGACGTTGGCTTGTCGAGTAGAACATCATTTTCACTGGTTTAGCTGTTGTATCGGAATATGCAAATATTACTCTCCATACGCTCCATCCACTCAGTCAAAATACGCGCTCTTCCTGATCGAGGGCGGTCATCATCATTATTATCTACTTTTGACTTTATGAACTGACCGAAGGCTAATGTAGAAGCGAAGTCCCTACAAACTATCTCCTTTTGCGACATTAGGACCATCAACTCCATTGTATTGGCTGAAATTCTTGGCATTGCTGAATAAAATTAAATAATAATTAAAATGTAAGTCTTTCAACGCACACTAAAATCGATTTCGCCGGTCCAGCCTGATCACTTAGTACAAAAACATTTAAACAAATCCTACTACCTATACACAGAAATCAAATGCTAAATCATTTGAAATCATAGAAGCTCAAGCGCAGACATCTCAAAAATCAAAGAAAAAAGGTAAGGTCTCAGCATAGCTCAGTGTTGAAAATTAACTTTTACTGATAATTGCAACTGGTACACTCGCTTGGTTCAATTCTGTTTTCCATTCTTTTGGTCGGTATAGCGGTCTGGCTCCATTTTTGTCATCTTCGATAAGTTCGTTGTATGCATTTAACGCTGACTTACTTGTGTTCTGAGTTGTTAGTTATATCCAGAATATTGCATCCTTTTGTTCATTTCTGTTAAATGTTTTGTAGTTTCATTCCACGGTAGTTTGCCAATCGCTAAATCGGTGATGAATGACCGACAAGTTAATTTGATTTTCAAGCCAATTTTTTTTGATCAACATAACAGTTTCATCAATCAGGAGAATACCACGTGGCCTGAAAGTTTTTGTGTAAATTCGTATCCGCGCCGAGCTTGGAATTTGTATGTTAATTTAGCAGTTTCCATCGTTGTTGCTGGTAATATCAATAAATTTATTTGTATTAAATTACGAACCTGATGAGATCAAATGCTCGTGCCCTCATCTCCAGACTAGAATCAGGCATAGGTAGAGAAGAGCTTCACTTTGCCATTCTTTGAATTTCTTTTAAGGCCTTTTTTTAAGAATTTGTTGGTTTTTAAGTTATCGCATATACTGCATAATGTATAATATTGTGATATCAGTAAAAGAAAAGTGCATGTTTGCATGAATGAGTGCTCGCTCATCATTTCCTACTGTACATCATATTTTCCACGAAAAGATTGTCCTAGCAGGCTAATTGTCCCGCGAGGAAATAAGTGGGTATGAATCATGCGCATGATCATACCCACTTATTTCCTCTCGGGTTCTAACCGGAGACATGTGCTCTACCTTCCACTCACCATCAATACGAGCTGTCAAATCACTTTTGGCATCTGCTCACGACGTAAGACAGCTTTTCTTCCATATCTACAGTACGCGAAGTAGCCAGCCGCATGTTGGCTTATGAGTTATGTCACACATTGTTCTCCTAGAATTCTGTTGTAATTTGAGAATATGAAAGTCTTATTTCAGTCCTGGAAACACCTGGAATAATCTTGTTGAAAAAGCGCGGGTAACAATGAAATTTTCTTAAAAACCGGAAAATCTGGGAGTTTTTCGATCGGAAGTAGCAAAGTTTTTACTCTAAATTTTTCTAAAAACACCCCAATTTGAAATTACGAAGTTAATGATTACGTTCTTACACATGGCAGGTTTGACATCAAAATTTTGTTCAAATTCGGATGTTCACTTACTGTAATTTACCTTGGCATTTTTACATGACCAAATTCATTTCTTATAATATAATCTGTTCTATATTTCTTAGACTGCTAAAAAAGTGCTTGCGACCCCTTCACGAGGCAGATCTTAATTATCATGACAAGCCGTTGCTTAACTTAATACCCACATATCTTAACATAGTCTTCAATTTTAATTATTTGATTGAGATTATTTTTTAAGCCATCTTTATTAGGATTGTATCGCTTTGTCTGTCGCTTTTTAATGAGATCATTGAGTTACCTCGCTGGACTTTGCAGTGGTCGCTTCACAATAAGCCCTGTGGATAATCGAGGGTGAGATGCTGTTCATAGTTAGCATCAATTTATTTGTTTCATGATTTCTATTATGTCGTACTAATTTTTCTATTCGTGTAAATGCTTCCATCAACAGACCTAGTCCTCCTCGGCGTCAGCCTATCCCCGGAGCGTCTCAGTCCGCTACTTCATCTTCGTCGGCAACTTTGATCCATTCAGCACAGTTCACGTCCAGAAAGCCCTTTGCCGACGTCCCACCTTCAGTATCAACTACCTCGTCCACTGGAGTGGTGGCTGCAGAGCTTGCGAAAGTAGAGACAGAATTCTTTCGTTGGTGCTCGTCCCGTTTCCGAGAACCACTCTATTCCTGTACGCCCGAACGGGACCCTTTGTCGCCGCCATTCCAAGCCCGCGTAATGCATTTGCAGGAACAGAAAGAACACAGACAGCGGGTAAGACAGCCTTAAAACGTTGCTTGAGTTCGTTCGCATCTAACGGTACTCTTGATCAGTCATTTCTGTAATGTAAATAAGGGTGGCTAACTTTCAATAAGGCTAAACTTTCAAAGTTCGTCTCACTCCTTATTTTCTATTTAAATTCCATTTCAAATTTCTGCGGTCAATCGGAGAACATTTTGTGGTGTTTCCCAGAAGAGTCTCTCCCTTACACTCTTAGCTATTTTGCATCATTTATGAATCGTTAAACAGCTTCTCGAGTATTGCAATGAGTCACTTCGTCTCAGAATGCAGGAAGCGCACCTTCACAGCGAATAGGGAAATCATTTATTGCTTCATTGATTATTAATTGTTACTTTTTTTCAAAAATTTAAAACAGCCTTTTCTTCCAATGACTTTAAGTAAAGAAAATAGAAATAAACTCATAATATAATGTATTATCTTAAGCGCTTTCGATGACTCTAATCATAAGATAACGTCATGATACAAAAGGATTCAAAATAATCTTACACTGAAAGTTATAGACATTCAAAATACATAGCTATGAAAAGATAAAGTTAGTAAAAAATGCATGTATACTGAAATCGAGACATTGATTGGACTACAGAAAATTAACAGAGAAGATAAAAGTAGAAAAGGGGGCTAAGTCCACGGCAGGAGCAAATCACTAACATAATCTTTCATGATACATAATGAGGGCTTGAATCGTTTTAATAAAATGGCCTCAGTGATCTTCACATGTTGTACATTTCTGCAGTATGCAGCGACAGAGAAATAGGACTCGATCTTATGTTCAGAGAATTGATTGCAGTCCCAGAGATACTTGCATATTGAGTTGCTTGGATCTTTAGGGCCTCTCAATCTTGCTGCTGCCCACTTGGGATAGTGCTCTTTGATTCGGATACCAAGACATCTCGTTGTCCGACCAATATAACTGCATCCGCAGTCGCATTTGAAATTGTTGATCGTTTGATCGGTCAACGAGGGGAATTGGATCCTTCAAAGAACGACAAGCGATCTTCATTGTCTGAGGCAAAACAACAAGCTGTGCTGCATAAAATGTTCTAGAAATCGATTCACTTAGTTTTTTCGAGACTAATGAATGAAATCTGTCTCCCAGAAATGGGATTCTAAGATACACTTTCTTTTTTGATAGTCCTATTATTGGTTCTTTTTCTTTAATTATCTTATGTTGTTCAATAAATTGGTCCGGATAGCCATTCATTTTTACTTTCATCTTCTCTATGTTAATTTTCTGTAGTCCAATCAATGTCTCGATTTCAATATACATGCATTTTTTACTAACTTTATCTTTTCATAGCTATGTATTTTGAATGTCTATAACTTTCAGTGTAAGATTATTTTGAATCCTTTTGTATCATGACGTTATCTTATGATTAGAGTCATCGAAAGCGCTTAAGATAATACATTATATTATGAGTTTATTTTTATTTTCTTTTATTTTTTTATCTATGATATTGGAGTCTATAGCAGAGGGTCCTTGAACTCTGATGTGACAAATCTGTATCTACCACTTGCGCTTTTAATCATGCCGCTGTCATATTAGAGCGACTTTTTGATGGAGGTTTGTATGGTTGGCATGTCGTCATCATACAATGGAGAAGAAAGCCTTGAGTCTACATTTCTACAAACCATTGTTACAGGCTTTCAGAAACATATTTGACTCATTGGACAAGTCGATGGGAAGACTTGTCAGCCTTCCAGCGTCAGAATGGTTTAATATAAGAAAGGAACAAACTATCGAGCGTCTTCAAAATTTTTTGATTGCTTTTTCCGTAGTGGTTATAGAAAGATGCTCAATATAACGGTGACACTGTTAAAGTCCTGATGTTTTAGGAAGCCGGGTCCTATTCACCACGAAAGGTAGTGTATGTCAAGAGATCTTTAATTTAGGAAAGTGCTGATATTTTCCTTTCAGCTGGATTACTCATTGGGAAGTTGAATTGTCTGACTGTTTTCAGATGCCTGTTATACACAGTTTCATGGTTCGATTCTTCCGAGTGTACTGCCCAAACTAGAGAGAATGGCCTTCGACTTTATATAGATCTTTATCTACACAAGGTCAGTGATTCATAAATTGCCAGTGCAGTTCTTGTGGATTGAAACAATATACGAGAATCATCTGTGGTATCCAGCTCTAAAGTTGATGACGCTAAAGTTCTTTTAGAACTGACTGGCTCTGCGAACCAGTGGACATATGGATCTGTCTACTTTTCGTTCACGAGAAAAGTTGTTGTGAACGATGATGCGGAGCAGGCAGTAGCGCTTACATGTTCAGGATTAGCACAATGCTAGAAGTACAACTTAAAAGTACACAAAGGAAAATCATTATGGACCAGTAAAAAGTAATGAAATATTTTATCTATTACTTCAGAGCCACCTTTTAACATGAGCCACAAACATCAGCATTCACTCACATACTATTTAGCAATAACAAGGGCGTGAAGGGAGTGAAAGCGATTTCAAACACTTCGTATCTTGGACCACCCTATCCCTTATGTATATCGACTGATTTTTTTTATATTTCAAAAGTTGTTGATGATATGTATGGAACCGATATTTAAGATCTAGAAAATAAATTGTTAAATTGCAGTGAAAGCAGTACTTAAATTTCAGATGCGTGTAGCTGTAGTAGAGCAAATTTTGACGAAAGGTCTCCTGGAAATCTTTTTCGATTCATTGGTTCTGCTATCCTAGTATGCAGGGTTGCCACTTGGTCTTTTTTCAGACTAGTCTATGAAGTCTGTAAGTGGTCTATTTTTTTCACTGAGGTGTGTATTTTTTAATCCTCATTTATTTTCATTTAGTGATATGTGGAATGTATAGTATGGGTCTCAGTGGAAATTTTCTAGGTTATGCAAAAAGAATTCCGTATCTAGGTCAGAGAACAAAGTGTTCATTGTCTTTCTCTGACGCCCAAATCACATCACACAAGATTATAACGATAATAAGCCTGAAGTGTTTTCTTTAAAGGTCAAGTTTTGTGTTAGGTTTAAGATATTCCTTTTCATAGCAATACAGCTTGATGACCATAGAATGGAGTAAGGAGTATTTTCATACATTGCACTCCTGATAAGCGGGAAAAATCAGGAAACAGTTCCATTACATGTAAAAGTCTCCGCTTTAGCGGGAGAAAAAATATTATTAGGAATTCATGCGAGTCCATTCTTTGATACATAACTAATTTTAGCTTCTCTTCTAGTCTAATTCCTACTGGAAGTTTGTCGATGTTTACAATTTGTTTTGTAGCATTCATGTATTATAGCAGTGCGCTGAGATCATTCCGAACTTTATGTCTCCGATGAGCTCCGATACTATAGAAAGATGAGTTTTAAACCACCTTTATGCCTCTAGAAATGCTCGCATTATAATTCTGCATGTATTGAATGTGAAATGGAATAAATTGTTCAAACAGGCATTAGTCTTCCCTCCAACCAAACAGCACCTGCAACGCACTCATAACGTTTTTTTGTTTTAGATCTTAATACAGACATAGTTTAAGTTAATGAACTTATTATGCCTCACTAATATGAGATTTTTTTTTAACAGACGGAAAATAGCTGCGCGTCTTGGTGGATTTGAACCACCGACCTCTGGCATTCTAGGCCAACGCTCTACCAACTGAGCTATCGACGAGCGACAGAACGACAGAGGAAGAGCTGGGTACACAGGCCTATGTAAAGTCATATATTTAAGATGTGATTTCACATTCATGATGTAAATATTACGTATTAATATAAGGAAATGTCTTCTTGTCGGGAACCAGATTATTCAAGTAGAAGCTCTGGTCTTCGCCATGGTGCGGCTACTGTTATTCGAAGAAATGGTATTCCATTTTTCGACGAAATAGAGTATACCGTATCTCTTCGATAATAGCGCGGCTACTGTTAAAAACTATACATTTCGGGTGCAGCTACTATTCGAAGGCGGCTACTATTAAAAAGTCCCATGATCAGTAACTTGAATGATACCATCAGACGAAAATTTGTTCAACTGCTGATTGCTGGTAAATTATGTGCGTGCATACATGTAGAATTTGATTTTAGCGTTCATTGAATGGATAACTAGAGCGGAATTATTTCAGTGAAATTTGCGGTAGAAGTTATTCGGTAGACAGAAGCCTTAGAACTGAACACAGATTGATTGAATAGGAGAAATTATCCATTCTCAACTTAAAAAGTCGCTGTAGATTCGACTTGGGTAGTGGTACGCTTCTGGTTTCTTCATAATCGGAAAGTTCAGCGCATTGAGAGCAACTTTCGTCGATAAACCATGTATGTCTGATAACCGGAAGTAAATTAAGTTACAGTAAATTGTCGGCAAGCGAATAGTTCACCATTTTCTTACCAAGAACAACACAAAACATCTCATGAAGCAATAACCCGACGAATAGATTAAGCTCATGATATTTAGGAAATGGGTGTGAACGGCATTGCTAAGTTCTCTAGAACCGGTGCCTCAAATAGTAGCCGCGGCTACTATTACAAACTTTCATACAGAGGTGAGGCTACTGTTCGAGGGCGGCTATAAAATTTCTTTGATTATGCGAGTCTAAACAGCACATTGAGATGGCAGAAGTCATTCATGTGTTTAGCTCTTCACTTTGCTATTTATTTTTACTTCCTACTTTTCTTCTTGTCTTTTGCTTTACATTTTATCTTCTGCTTGTAATTATTTTATTCATTATCAGTAATGCATCCTCATAGCTTTTTCCCTGATTCATCCCGTGATTTCTTTTGCTTCGATGCTTTCAATTTTTTCTCAGTTCACGCTCATCGTTGATGCATAACTTTCTTTTTGCATGTCACTCATTTGGACTTCCCTTTATCACTTCGCCTTGAGTGTAGTTGTGTTAATGTGTTTTCGCAACTCTAATGTGCATCAATCAACCTGTATTACATGTTATCTCTATGCGTTCACGCACTCAGTCAGCCTGGTGAATGCCCCACACTATCATATATGTTATAGTCACTTCCTATTGTCACTATATATCCTAGTGTCAATATATCTATTGTCACTTCCTGTTTCTGTTTTTTTTTCTATTCACTTACTGTCGTGTTCCACTGCCAAGATGCAATGAGAGTAGATTCAATACATGAATGACTTCGAACTCCTCAACGTAATCAAAATTTCTCACAGTTATGATAATTCGATGTACTACTCGACTCGACATTCGACTTAAAACCTTTTTTCGGTATATTGATGTCTTTAATTATGTCTCGCCTTTCAGTGGGCTCGTGAATGGAACGACACTACGCCTTTATCAGAACAGGTATTCGTTCAGAAGACGAATTTTCGATGTCATCTACTTCGTTTCCATCCTTACCATGACCATTTGGCAGCTGCAGAACGTAAATCAGTCTACATCTGGAACTGGGAATCGTGTCAGCTAAAGCAGACGCTGGTGTTGAAGCCGCCAAGTGAAACTCGCTGTATTACGGCTCTGCATTTTGTCAATCCACACGAAGAAAGGGGACTTTTGATGACCGGTTGTGGAGATGGCAGTGTCCGCATTTACAGGAATTATTTTCCAGACATGGGTCAGGACCCTGAGGTAATCACAGCCTGGATGGCATTGTCAGACATGCTATATTCCAACCGGCGGGCCGGCCTTGTCAGTTCTTGGTCTCAGACTCTCGGTCAACTGGCAGTGTCAGGGGACGTGAAGTATGTTCGACTTTGGGATACGGAACGTGAGGCAGCCATCATCGATCTGCCGACCAGCGCGCAATCCTGTGTCACCTGCATGGAGAGAACTGAAGATGGAAGAACGATCGCTGTGGGCCTTGGTGATGGTTGTGTGCGTCTCTTGGATGCCAACAGGTGATGTGTAAATGCTTTTTACCTGCGTTTTGTGCGGTAATCCCGAAAATGTCTGAAAATCCTAACTTTTCCACATTTCTGGAAAGTCCAGGAATGGAAAATTTTCTTGCGATGTCCTAGAATCGCCACTACTTAATCAGTTTTTGCATTTTTGAGTCTGTATTTCAATGATGATGATAATAACTCGATTTTTAATGTGTAAATTTTCATCAAATTTATTATTACATGATTATACCAGCCTGCTTCTATACAAATTGCAGCATATTGCAACTTCATAACATCATTGCTCTTCAAATTAGGGGTAACAACAACACAATTCTTATAGATAGTACAGTATCCAGACATGCGACGATGAAATTGAGTGCATCTGACTTGCTTTTTTCTTCCTCATTAATGTTCCGCCAAGTCTCTCTGCTCATACAATGTGTTCAGTCTACTGTTGACTCTGCTCTAGATCTGAATCTAGACCTGAATCAATTGAACACAGATGAGTTAGAAACCCTTCTCAATATGAAGCAAATTGTTAAATATCCAAGGTTGCCACTCATACGGGATTCGTGAAACCTTCGGGGATATTGAGAATAATGTCTGAAATGAGATTTTTTCAATTTTTCGAATATAAATAGTTGAATCAATTTCTTAAAAAGAAATGTTAATTGTCATGACGACTTAATATTGATAATATTTCATCGTTTTAGTGAAAAATCGGATTAGAAATGAGTTGTTTTGTTATACAACCACCTCGATTATTTTATTTGATTTGCTTTGCCAGCTTCATTGACATTGTTGACTGTTTGGCTGACTGGATAATATCTGATCATCCCTGATCTTTTTATTCCAACGTAACGGTGCCTGTTTTCATTCTCAGCTTTTGAATCGCCTGTATCATTCTGCATTGGAGGTCAGTGATTATCTTGTTAATTGCGGTAGTCAACAATAGCGCGAATATTTAATGATGAATTTGGGAGACCTGTTACGAAAGAATTTGCATGCTATGACCAATGATAATATGAACAAAGTCGTCTAAGTGTGATGCTGTATCGAAAGCGAGAGCGATGGTCTGTCGAAACTATATTTGGAAGACAAAGAAATCGCCGAAAGCAAATTAACTTTGCATGCGAACAACGCATGTCATGATAGTCCGCTACAGCATCTGATGCTAAGCGAAGAATGCAAGAACTTCATCAGCATTTCTTCTGAAATTTCAAGTGAATTCTACTTATACACAACGTAAATATGCAAAAGTTTAATCATTTCATCTATACATCACATTTAAACATTATTTCTAATAAAAGCCTTCACTCATGAAAACGTATGTGTTAACAACGAAAACTTAGCGATAGTAGTCAGGTGATCATACAATTAAAAAGCTATTTCAGCACAAGCCCTCCCAAAAATAATTTAAAAAATAGACATCCTAGGGCCTATAAGAAGACGGTAAAATCAAGCACTTGCATAATCATGCATTGGATCTTCTTGGAAGTTTCGTTGATAGTTGCCGGTATCTTTCAATCATTTCGCTCCTTATTTTTTCATGTTCTAATTAAGAAGTAATTCCGTGAATGTGCATCTACCGCTGCAACCATGTGCAATTGCAAACAAGACTACAATTATTTTATGTGGCTTTGGACATCATGCATGACTCCGGGAAATCCGGGGTAATTCCGATATATGTATTTCCGGGATTTGGATTTTGGAATAGGTGGCTACCCTGAATACCCAACGAAAGACGACTCCATCCCCTTTATAAAATTCTTATTGTCCTACACTCTTTGATAACAAACATAAGGATACTCCGCCGCTCTTAAACGATAATTCAGCTGCTCTGAATTCCGTCTATACCGCTTCTAAATTCTACCATCATAGAAAATTCTTAATTGCTTTATGGATAACGTAAATTATTATATTTGATACTACTCTATTGGCCAAATGAAGCCTGATAAATAATACACAGCTTGCCATAAAACATGGCCGCGTGTTTTCTAACTCTTTTCTTTCTTGAATTTAGAGACACTTCCTGTTCGAGTACAGTCGCAAAATCTTGACTGCCTTTGGGCAATGCCCTGAAGTTATCATTACATGCTTCACTTTTCAAAAATGATGTTTCTTGGAATTGGTGGGTCCAAATTAGTGAAAACATATACATTTTTAACGGGCTGTCGTCAATGAACTGTGTTTACACTAAGACTGATTTTAGTATATGAAGAAATTAAATTTCTGACTGTTTCATGAGATGCAAAAGTCATTCTGATGCGATGACTAGCCGAAGAGCGCTTTTATACTAATTACAGGTAATTTTTATGAGTTCAACTTTTAGCATTGTGACTTTTGATGCAAATTAAAACATTTAGATGTTAACATTTTAGCGCTATGCCAGCATTTCTCATTAGCATTGCCAGAATATATATATATGGGCAATTCCACGCGAATGTCAGCATTTGCGTAATTTTCTGGAGTACCTAGGAGCTTACTTTTGATTGCACAGACATCATCCTTGACACTTATATTTTCCAGAAAAACATTCAATTTACCACGGAAATTTGGCTTTCACTACAAAAAGATTAGTTAAATAAATACTGTAATAAAAACAGAAAAAATGAAAAATTATCATTTTTAAAATTTCCCCTTTAGTGTACTGATGTATTTCTAATTTTTTCAAATATAGCAGATGTTTGCTACTTATTCGAGTCAAAAGTCGAGCACTTATTCGAAAACAATCTCACTTTCTTTTATTTGGTTAAAGAATTGACATGCAGATCTGAACTTGCATGCGTAACGTCGTAACGGAAAAATGATATTTTTTCGTCTCAAGACCTTCAACCAACCTATAAAGCTTCCAAAATTTAGGTGCAAAGCAAGATAAGTGATTCATATCACACTGTCTATTCAGATCCACTTTTTGTTCACAAATTTGTTTAATAGAGAATTTTGAAAATCGTAGCGTCGTAACATTTTAACGTTGTAACGCTATGTGGTCACACTGTTAAATGGAAGTTATCAGCATTCGAACACTCACGGTGTTGGTAGTAGGCATTGCAGAATTCGATGGGTTAATTCATGGCATTCTCGTGCCGAATCGATTCAGAATGTGCCAATTATTTAAACTATCGCAATATCCTTTAATTCTTTGATTTGGTTAAAATCTCTGATCATTCAATTGTCCATTCATGTACACACGAATACGATGAGCAGGCACATATTGTGTTGTCTTCTAGCTATTTTATTGCAGCATGGTTCCCGCGCTTTTTAAAATTAGGTCGCACTTAGAATTTTCAGCAAGTTTTTGAGAAAATTCCAAACAAATGCTGTGACCAAATAGGCCTACTGCTCGAAATTGCAGCATAGGAGTTACATGGAGTGCCCAATTTGACGAAAAAATGTAGCTCCAGTCTAATCATTCAGAAAATTGCCACTCAGCATTCTGAAAAAATTGTGTATATAGCTCGGTGGAAGAATTCGTTCAATAGCATTAAATATGGATGAGTACTACTTTTATCAATGCATAAGTAGTATGAGTACTTAAACCTGTCTATCGTTAGTATGATTTTTTTGTACTTCTTTTCGTTTGCGGTCATCGGCTAGAGCCTAAAATTCTGAAAATACTATTTGATGTCTGCAAAGGATGTTGACATTGAATATGCAACCGGAAATACCATTCTTTTAGAATTGCAAAGTGAAGAGGAAATTTTAAGAGATGAACGTTTTAGAGCAAACGTTTGATAAATTAGTTAAGATATCCTAATTATCGTGCACTTCTGCCCAGTTTTCTGCTTTTATTCAATCAGTTTGGATGGCACAAAGTGTCACTGCTACCAGTGGACCTACATCAACAGCAGCATGTAAGACGTTTGCAGACGACCCCAGCGTCAGTTGTAGGCTGGTCCCTATGGTCGTTGCTTAGGCCTACACAGTCATTTGCGAAACATCCCTTGGCAAGTTTTCAAGTGCTCGCCAAAATCGAGTATTTAAAACGAATTCAGTACGTATTATGTTGCGATTATCGCTTTAGATCATGTGAAGCTGTTCGACTTTTGCGGACAGAAACTGGGAATAACTATGCGATTCTCCGAGTCTAAGGACCAATCTCGTTGGACATCTGCAGGTCAGGAAGGGTCGACCAAATGCATAAAGCCGCTGCTTGTGATGATTCCTAGTTTGTAGATGTGTCACAGACCGAAATGGCAACATTAAAGTCACCTTGTTCATGAAAAAACAAGCTGAAGGGAAATTCCAATGGGCATCAAGTGAGGACATGGATGATTTTTATGGGTCCACCATTGTGTGAGTTATACTGAGTCCAGTCATCGGGGAGAAGTCTAATTATGTATACTTTTGATTCGGATGATTTACTGGCCATTGAAAGCGTGTTTGGAAACATTTAGGAACGGCTATACTTTAAATTTGTGTATTTCGGAAAACGTACTCACATATTTTTCGCACGCGTAACGTCGTAACATTGAATAACTTCAATTTACAATTCAGTAGTTGTAGGATAAGACTTTCCACATACCAGTCATTAAAGAGAAGCGCGTCGAGATCATGTCCACAAAAGATGGAATGAAAATATCGCCTCAATTCTCAGAAAAATAGATAAGTGCAACATAACAAAAAACCGAGGTTGCATTCGCGTAACGTCGTAACTTTGTAATAAAATGTTTTTTCGCGCACGATAGTTAACTTTTTGTGCTTTTCCGACGATGTATTCTTCACTTTGACCGTAAGCTTGATTGGAATCCATTCAGAGATAATGAGAAATAGCATTACTTCTGATGAAAAGCTAAGTTCCAATTTAATGAAATGCGTGCGAAATAACGTCGTAACGCGTGGAATTGTCCATATACCGTATATACGTATATACAATCTTTATTTACCGAAATTTGACTGAATAAACAAGATTCCGCCAAATACCGCTAACGGCGGAATCTCCTTGTGTTTGTCGATTCAAGCTTCGGAAATTCTGACCACCATGCTGTCTTTTTGAATCCATTCCTATCAACACAACTGTATTGTATTGTATTGCAGATGACGACGGCTTGTAGCCAATAACAGTCTATCTGGTATACAAAGCAAATGATGCACCATAATAATATGTAAAAGGAAAGCAGTCAGAAAAAGCACATAAAAGTAATAAAAAAAGTAATAGAATTCACATTTCGCACTAATTAAAGTGTAGAATGCGCTTTAAAGTGTAAAAGGACATACTAAATACATCAATGTCATCGAGTGAGTTCAATAGCATGCTAACTCTTGGAATGAAGTCGTTTTTCCTAGTATTGATTCGACAGTTTTTGATTGAAAATGTACAAGATTGTCTGGTACGGCGAGCAGGCACATGGAAAGGAATAGAAGATACAATTAAGATAGGGACAATTCAGAATACTACTTATAACTTCGTAAAACATTCAATGTAATGTATTGTGCACCTCCTTTCTAAAGTAGTCAGGTTGAAAAAGTCACAGAAGTTTACATAATTGTCAGATTTATAAATCATATCATTTTGAAATCATAGATGCTTTACAAAAAGACCTCTGTAATCGTTTAATCTTATTGATAAAATATTTAGCGTCGGGACACCAATACTCCAGCCGTGAACATGCGAATGAGTGTAATAGCGGTCTAATAACGAACAGTACCTAATAGCCCTAGTTATGTTCCTTAAAGTTCGCCAAAACAATGTTGAAGCCTTTCTGAATCGTCTTGGCTCTCTGAACGGGTCTTCTTTTTATATATTGATTTGCTCCCTCGACGAGAAGTGCTTCTTTATTCACGCTGTTCTCTCGCAAGCATTGAAAGTAATCCCTTCTGTTTTCATTGAAATGTCATCATATGACAGGTCATGAATTCTCTACTGAAACACCTATTTAAGTGGCTGTTTTGAAGCTTGTCGCAACAATCAGTACTCATTATATCATTACAAAGCAAAATTTCATTCCGAAGACAGGATACCTGGTGGATGAAACCATGACAAACAGACAGAATGCTTTTTGGAAATGCAATGAAGGAGAGCCTAAATTCCGCCTCCACAGACCATTTCTCAAAGTTTCCTAATTTGAAGGCTGTTTCCACTGAGATAAATGATTAATTTGCTGGCAAGTTCTGTCTGGCGCCTGACTGGCCAAAGATCATTTATATTAGATCACCACCTCTGATTCTTCTTGGCAACATGACATCAGAGAAATGTGCGTATTTCGTCATTTGATCTTCCTGAAAGGCACATAAGCGTGTGGTAGTGATCCTTTACCCGAAACCTGTTCGTGTTGCAGCTTCTTACCTCTCCGACCTTTTGACTCATCTATTTTCCTTTCACTATGGAAAATTGCCCATCTGAAATCTATTCTCAAAAGGAAATGTTAAAATATTCATGATCACCAAATCAAATGAGACCAATATCAAATTACCTGTTTTTATCTAAAGAGTTTGAAAAATGTGTGCTTGACTCTCCGTGACAAGCTGCTATCTCTACACTGTGCTACTCAAATTGGATTTTCGCCCCGGAGCTTCCACTCTTCACTCTGTGATTGGTCAGAGAATAGTTAGATAAGAAAGACACTAAAGGAGTTATTATATTATCTTTCGATTTAAAACGTTCACTTGACATGCATGTACTTAACCGCGAGTATTTCTTCCAGACATTTTGCGATGGAAATCATCCTCAATTATCCGTTGGCGTGCCAGCTATTTGACCGCTCGAAGTCGGCAAAAGACTATTTAAGGATTTACTCTCAGTTCATTAAGAGATACATGGTTGTCGCGGGCAATCATGTATTTGAAACTGTAGCTTGAAGGAATTTGCTTAATGACGCTGTATGACTCCTCAATTTTTAGAGTAGGCAATTGGAATTCCACAGTAGGCCCACACTAATTGTCAGGATGTAAAAACGTACAGCTTTCATGCTGGTTACACTATTATCAATGAATAACCATCAGTTATCTCTCACATCATATCAAGTGTTGATGCCATCATTAAATCAATGTGCGTAAATGAAAAACATGGGCTAAATTACAACTAAATTAGCTACTGGAGTAGACCAAGATTAATCCCGGGACCGGTAAGTGCAAACACGGGATTTAAGAACATGCAAAAGTCCACAAAATCCCAGGATTACATTTTCACATTCATTCTAAGTAATGACTCGAATTCCTTTGTAAAGTCATAAAGACACCACTCAGTTAGAAAATCCTGTAGCTGAAAAACTAGACGTGATGAGTAACAACTAGCGCCGTATTCTGAATCAGCGATCTCAAACTAGTTACAAACGTTTAATTCTTAATGAAAAATTGTTTGAAGCTGTCATCCGGTAAAGCAATGGTACTCACAACGTTCATTTTTCTGCAGGTCTGATTCTCCTATTATCGCTGCCGTGGATTCTGGATGGATTCATTCACTGAAAATGGATCCGGAAGGCAATCGATTGTGGACGCTGTCATCTGAGGGTCTTGTTCGCACTTATGACAGCCGAAATCTGAAGAAGGCAGTCCAGATACAGTTGGAATCCGCATCACCAAGCACACAAAACTCTGTATCTTCCACAGGAACGGCATCATCACTCCTAACAGGCTCACAAATCTGTTGGGATATGCATCTTGGTGCCAAAGTGGCTGCAGTAGGCAGAATCGGACCTGTCGTAACCGTGCATTCCCTCAGAACTGGGAGAAGTATAAACAGCATCAAATACTATGAAGGTCTTCTCGGACAGCGCATCGGCACTCCATTAAGCATTGCATTCCATCCTGTCAAGGTGAGTCCTTAACAAAGAAATAAAGTGTTTATCTGAAGTTGATTAGAATGGAAATTGACTCATGGTCGCAGCACATCGGGGCATGAATGACCGATTAAAAACTTGGATTTACACGTGTGACTGATTCTAACCCAATGAAATAAACGTTGACAGGATATCTATGTAAAAATGCGAGCGATTTATGTGCTACTATTGTGTATAGCATAAAGAGCTTAACTTCCATCATAGATGTTTTGTTGCCAATTTCTGTGGTCCTTAGTGACCTTGTTATGGTCTATTGACCATGCCTATACCAGGGTCAGGTGAGTTCGGCCCTGTGTTGCATTATTTCCGTGAAAATTTGAAGTGCGCCTTCGTGACTGTTAGTTTTACCGCTATGGGTTGTTTTTGAAAGCTTATGTATTTAAAGTTCCTTTGCAATATGAGATCAAGATTTTGTAGACATGATAGTATGTATCTTATCAGGATTATTTATATCATAGCTTTCGAATGCACACTTGGAATGTATAGTTGAGAGGTTTATAAGTTGAGACAGATGGCAGATAGTGGCTTAATTTATATGATATAATATTCAGTGACAAAAGGGTAATATAAGTTGTCCTTCATTCATCTTTACAATTGGGATAATTGCTACATGCACGTGCTTCACCCTGAGACCTGAGGGGGGGTCGAGTGGACCCCGGAGCCACATTTTTCTATTTCGTTTTTTGCGCTGAGGATATATCAACCGCCCATGCCCATGTAAAGTCATCATTTTTTGACAGTGAATCTGCATGTGTTATTTCATTTCAATTGAATCAGTAGAAGTATGGTAGATAGGCCAAGTGGGTCCACTGGACCCCCCCCCCAGGTCTCAGAGGGTGTAGAAATTCCCATCACAAATGCTTTGTAATTAGATGAAAAATGGTTTCGGATATGTCCACGATGGTACATTAAGAGTGAAAGTCATATATTCATTGTTTACATCATGCTCGTAGACGTGCATTGTGTTGGAAGATCGCAAAATGTGAATATTTTGCTTTTGTACATGATCTCGTGTGACTGATTGGCCTAAATGAACAACTCGACATAAATCAGTGTCCGAAATGAAAGATATCATTATATTCATAGTTCAGCAACAAAACCATACTGCTGACAAACTTTTCACATCAG
This sequence comes from Prostheceraeus crozeri, assembly GCA_907163375.1. Taxonomy (NCBI): domain Eukaryota; kingdom Metazoa; phylum Platyhelminthes; order Polycladida; family Euryleptidae; genus Prostheceraeus; species Prostheceraeus crozeri. The sequence continues at coordinate 399,656 of CAJQUW010007235.1, forward strand.
TGATTGATGAGTTTGAGATCTCCACAGCTGTTTTTTAGGTTCTAAAACTACAGCTATTTTGACTCAATTTAGGCCTATTTTTGATAGCTTTGGATAAACTTGAAACAATTGACAAATGGAAAGGTTTTGCCAATTGATTAAATCAATTTCATTAGAATCAACTATCTGAGGCTTTATTGTGACAGAAAATATCGTAAAGCCGCCTCTTAGTACAACTGATGGTGTGCTAAATGTGGTTGACTTATAAAAACACCATATTATCGCATGTGTTTTCTGAGATGGCTGAAAGACACTCAAAGGATTAGTTTTATCGACCTGCTACACGCAAACATTGTTTTACTTAAAATCAACTTTCCTAGTGTTTTGATATCGATTTAAGGATCTCATTCGTAATTAGCTGCAAATAAACTATTCCAACCTTATTCCGATATTGCTTCCTTCTTTCTGGGCGTTAGGTGCTCAGATCCACATAACCTGGGGTAGCAGCTTCGAGTCTTAACAACTGCAATCTTTTGCATGGTAGTTTGATCTATCGCTAATTCTTATTGTTAATTCCTCTTGTAGAAAGAAACGTGTGCTAATTCGATATGAACTTAATAAGGATCGTTAGCATCGTGTTTGTCGACTCTGAATATAATGAGCAATATCCTTCTTTTAAATTATCAAATCGGCCAATGATTTTCAAGAACATTATTAGGAATTATTAAAGGAACATGTAGCCAAAGTTCGGCAAAAAATCAGAATTCCCAAAATTTTAGGATCTAATATTTTCAATCACTGTTTATTGATCGAAGACGAGTTAGTTGTAACAAATAAATGCTATCATTGGAAAGTTCACAAGTCAGTTATGTTGCAATGAGATTTTCATGTAATTCTGTGAGCAATACTTATGGAATTAAGCAGGATGTGCCCGATTTGCCCCCTCATGGATTAGCCACTACTTAGGCCGTGTTTCGCAGCTTCTTCCGCAGCGTGTAAGAATAACAATCATCAACATTAATCTGCGCGGCATCTTGAAACCTGCAATGAAGAAGTGCAGATTTATGTTGCTATAATTTTTAATCTTTGCTAATAGCGATTAGCAAATATCAGTGCGTTTCTCTGCCTATCAAACACTGCATGGATTCAGATTTAGGTAAGATACTATGTTCATGGTAATCAGAAAGGCATGCATATCTGCGTCTGATGATTGGGAAAAACTATGGCTGAGCTGCTCATGATTTTCCGATTTGCTTTTTGTATTGTCTTATTACAGCTGATTTGTACAAAGTTAGGTTGCGACGGAAACGTTTTAACAGTTTTCCAATAATCATAGATTAATCCTCTGTCTAATCATACCTCCATCTAGACTTTTGCAGTAAGATGTCATAATTATTTCTTCGAACAACCAAGCAATATGTAAATGTCGTAATTGAGTGGCAGCCACGTACTTGTCTGACCCCGTCCAGCTTGCGTGATCCTGTTCATACTTGTTTCATAGAATCTATAGCCACCTGACTGTCAATATCGCATCCAACAAATTTCATGTATGACTGGATGTGCAATTCGTTTGTGAAGTCAGTCTTTTTACAGCATTTGTCGTGAAAATCAGTGGCGTCGTCAATGGAGAGGTGAAGGTCTTCTAATTTTCGGTCTTCTAAAGACTCGTTTTCTTTGGTGGAAGGCAAACCTGGAGGCGAAAGCATGACAGTCAACATCGATTAGACTAAGGTCCTTATCAGCCGGAGTGGTCAGTAATTAGCGAGAGTTGAAGGAAGGCTTCCTTGTAGTGTCTGCAGGAAGGGCGTGGGAAAAAACTCGATTTGCCGCTCAACTTGCCGAAAATGGGATGCACCGTAGATGTACATTATGTACTGATGTATCAATTCTACGCGCTGATTCCCATTTTTTTAAGTCGGTGTTGCAAAGGAAAGCTGCACACATCACAGCCGCAGGTCGCCCAGATGGCAATTGGTAGCGACTTGTATGAGGTTGTCGAGGACTTTTGTAATTTGGGTGATGTGCTTGTGAGATCCGGAGGTGTGGTGGGGCGATAACTGCCCGTACTGTTGTATGCTTCGGAGACATGGCCCATCAAAGCAGAAGATCTCCAACGCCTCACGAAGAACGAGAACTCCATGATACGTTGCATGTGTGCGGTCAAGCTTAGGGAGGATGCTTGACTTGATCAATTTGGATGCCAAGTTGCGACAAACTCGCCTAAAGTGGTACGGTCACCTCCAAAGAATGCCCAACTGCAAGTGTCCGAGAAGAGTTATTGATCTTGACATACCGGGTCCGAACATCAAAGAAGGTCGAAGAAAAAAGTGATGCACAATGTCAGGAAGGACATGGAGCTCCTACATCTGACCCTCGACAGGCGCAAGACCGGACGGTGTGGAGTAGGCGCACTCATGCAGAGTTGGAAAAGTCGGAATTGGAATTAATTCCGATCCGGAAGTAATTCCATTTTTCGTCGGAATTGGAATTGGAATCGACGATATTTAAATCTACTGGAATTGGAATTGACCTTTGATAAACCTCAATTCCACTTTTTCGATAGACCTGTGATAAATCTATTTATACAAACATTGAAATCACAGTACTCGGCCGGTGTGTTAACTGCACGCAGAGATAAGAGAGAGATAGATCGACAGAAGTGGCTTTATTCTATTGTTGAATAAAGGGTGTTTTTGTGACTTCGATGGGCCTACAGCCCCGGACAATGTTATTTCAGCGATTAAGCAAACAATGAAAAGACAATCATCTTTGTTCAATCTGTTATTTAGTTATTTATCAAATAAGATAATTAATGAAAATAAAGCAATTGTTGAATTTAGTTCTTGATAGGATAAGCACAAAAATTGGAGATTTACTTAATTGTTGTACACACGAAAAACAATTGGTTTTGAAAGAGGAAAATTAACGCTGCATTAAAGGGCAGCAACCCTGTCAGTTCAAATCATACTATAGACAGTGTCAGCAAATTATTCTAATAATTAATTATTCAATTACATGAACTATTATTCAACTTCCAATCACAACAATTAACAATATTAATTTTAAAGACTACAGTTATATAGATGAGATAAGCAACGATAAAAGAAAAACTTTACACTTACAGTTCACTTTTTAATGTTGAATTCACTTCAGTTCGATCGGACTCACTTATTCCAAAATAATATCATAAATATCAGTGTCACTTATACCGTCAATCTTCAATCGCGCTCGCTGATGTGTTGCCGCATACGCTACTGTGTTGTTGTTCGCTGACAGGCAGTTGTTGTTATTACTTCTGCAGTTATGTTACACCGCGAGAGCCCGGAGTTCTTCTAACTGCTACTGAAGATGTCGTATGTGTTACTGTTGGTAGTTGTTGTTGTGTCAATTTCTGATCGTTTCTAATTTATGGAAAATTTTTGAGACTTGACGATAAAACCCCTTTCTTTTGAAAGCTGAATGAGTTTCCTTTAATCTCTGCTCGTTAGCTTTCGACCCGACCACATTTCGTTCTTATCACGGAATTTTTAATCTCTTTTTTTAACATGGACCATTAATCAGATTTCATGATATCATTTTTATCGTCGTTTTTTCTTTCATCAACAATCACGCTATTCGCACACTGAATTTCTTTCTTCTGTCAGTTTATTAATCGATTTATTCGCATCTGATCTCTCTCTCTCAGCGTTTGATTCTTTGCTGACCGTTAACTTTCTTTTCTTTTTTCACGAGATATTGAATATCTCGTTTACGAAACGAAAATGGCGTAGGCTGACCGGTTACATATATACATGTACACAAGAAATATGAACTATGAGCATGAAAACGCACATAAGAACGACGCAGGGAACGGCGCACAGGAACAACAAGGATAGAATAAAGCACATGGGTTAGACTGAAACGAACAAACGTTAGATACATTAACATATGACACTATACGCGAGATGCAATTATCGGAATTGAATCTTATTATGGAATTGGAATTGGAATTGAATAGAACTGTTTCGACTGGAATTGGATTTGGAATTGAAATTTCTGCTCCGGAATTGGAATTAAAAAAATTCAGTGGAATTTTTCCAGCTCTGCACTCGTGAATGAGAATCGACGTAACCCAAATGTTATACTCTCAGACCTGGGGCCCAACCGACAATAAAGGAAGAGTAAGAGTAAGTATATGACAAACGAGGAGGCACACCTCGCTCACGAGTAACGATATGTCAACAACGTCGCTGACGTTATGAATTTGCCATGATATAATTTACCAAGTCCGCCCCTCCCTTCGAAAAATCCTGGTGACGCTCCTGGTGAAAATGCCTAATTACGGTGCGTGCTATGAACCAATATTATGTAGATACGCTCGAAATTGCTCAATATCAATTCTGATAGAGATGCCATGATACATTCGGTAGTGGCAATGAGCCCGCTGGCTTTGATGACAATTTCGATGACGACAGTGACTTGGCTGATAAACATGAAAAAGGCGATAAACCAAGCTCATGATTAGGTGCGCCGGCACGAGTGTTACACGCTTTTCAACTTCTGCATTTTGCTTGGACAACTTCAACGACCCTGTCAGACTTAGTGAATGGCATTAAGATGCTTGAACGTACTTATGTGACAGACTACATATAAATCGAGGAGTAACTGTCGCAATTTAGAAGCCGGAGTGGTGAAACCGGTTTTCATGACAATGGAAATATATTGGTAATGGCACCGGTGAAGATAATCAGTTTCAGACATAGTGCAGTAGTGGATGTCGTTAGCATCAGAAGAAACGTTGGATATTTTTTTTCGAAAGTGATAGACTTGAAGTTTTTTTTGTGTTGGAATGTAGTTATAATGTGTCGGGTTAGGCCAAAAGATATCGCACTATCCCTTCTTCAGAAAAACTTAAATGTCCGAAAAAGCTCTTTCTATTACGGCTGTCACTTAATCAGTAAGCTGGTCAGGGAATGGTCTGCTTTTTTTACAATTGTCTTACTTTTATCAATTAATATTTTAATGATCTATAAGATGGAAGTTGGATTTGTAAGCTGGTGCAGTGCAAGATCCGGAAACTCTGCCACCGATGAGTGGCACCACTACCTTCTACACTGTTGATCGGGGATCGATTGCTGATCCCTGATTGGTTGCCTTGCTTTGAACTTCCACTCACGAGTGATTGACGATATTCCTGAGCTGTGCACAGTCATTTCATCGATAATGCCGCGTCAATACATTAGTAGAAAAGAGGGTAGTCGGTCTCATGAATCATGGAGCGACTTATGAATGAATGCACTATTAAAGAAGTTCAACACGGCATAAAAAACTTCAGGCAAGCTACAACGACATAAGAAATAACAGGAGCGACTTCATCGGGAGTAGGACGAGATCAAAATTCGAGTCAAGATCGAGTCATCGGATGAGCCATCATGTGTCTGATTTTGTGAAGGTGTTACAAATGACCGGATTGGGCTCCTTATCTCGAATATTTTAAATGGTGCTGCGGAAGGTGTTATGGTTGCATCTTTTTTGTATGTACAAGCTGTAAATAGATGGACTATTGCTGCAGTGGATTGTTGGTTTTTAAATACATACGTTTCATCGAGCATCATTGAGATCTGTGTACAAGCCTGATATGAAACAACAAGTTGAAAAATAATTTTTTCCTTATGATAATGGAAAATGAATATTCAATCACTAAACATATGAAATTTCATAATTACCTCAGCATCATTCAAGCCTTTGCATTAATTGATCGATGAATGAATTAATAACTCAATCATCAGAAGTTTCCACTTATTGCAGAGGTAACCCAAACTGGAAAAGGCCATTTACGATTTCTACACCTTGAAATGATATCTGAATAAGTATTAAGAACCAACCTTCGGTGTCATTTCTGCTGAATAGTTGATTCTAATGCGATTGTAATTAATAGAAAATACCCAATGAGAAGGAGCGAGAAAAAAATATGTTCCAAACTGTGGCGGAATTACCTTATCTTGCGGTATGTATAAGTAATATGCTTCTAAAGAAATTTAGGGAGTTAATGAACCAATTTGGTCATCATGTATTATGATTTTCCGATAGTTCAGCAAAAATGGCTTTAAGTTAGCAAACTTAATGATTTTGATATTTTGTCCGGAGTAGTTGAAAACGACACCCAAGACCAGTGCTCGTTCCGCATCCTGCCATAAATGATATCCTGGATATCTGGGCAAGGTTAGCTCCAGAAACTTCCGCCTGCTCTGTGCCGTTTCGTGTATAATCTTATTTCTAATGTAGTAAATCTTATGGTTAGTTTCATAAATTCATAGTATCATCCCTTTACATTGCAATACAAAGTCGAAGTAGTTGATGAATTGTCATAAATTTGCACAAAAATTGATAACAGGCTTGATGATTCTCTTAATTTTGCATATCTAGACAAAAGTTAAAAGCAATTATCATCCTACAGTGACTCACATCACTTCATGGAGTCTGGTCTCTATGAAATCCATTGAAATATCTTGGCAGTCACTAGTGAAAAACTCCACAGGATTAATCCATAGACTAGGGATATATAGGCAGAGTGTCGACTCAAAAAAGTATCTTTATACAGTGAAAATTTTTATACGAAAAGATTCTGTTTTTTGCGGAGATTGGTCCAATCCCATGGTCCAAAAAATTATTTGAGCAGTTTTAAAAAGTTTGCCAATTTACATACTACCGAGATGACGCTCCTATATAAGTAGTATGAAACAAGTTGGGATATCAAAAGGAATGAATATTTGCTAATAAGCATCCGAACTAAGCGGAAATTAAGCTGATTATCAAGGGGAATTCATGAGCCAGTGCGGCAGGTTGTCTGTGATATGATCACGCTTAAAAATATAAGTAAATTATAATTGTATTTAAGCAGCATAATATCTTGATAAAAGTGAAATATACAAATAGGCCAAACTGCTGTTTTTTATTTTTCAAAATTTTCACCGTCATGACGGTTTGATCCTGCCAATTGACAGAGTCGCGTAAGTGGTTCGTAGCTCTGTTGGTTAGAGCACAGTCTAGTTAACCTTGGTCGTAGGTTCGAATCCTACCAGCCGCACATCTTTTGCATGGCAATTTGATCTATCGTGTATTTAATCTCATTGTCGTTAATTGCATTCACGACATGGCTTAAGATGCTTTGGTGGACAATCGATCCCCGCTACTTGCCTTAATGTCGGCGGTCACAATTGTGACGTGTTATTTATCCATTGATTATTATTGCCTTGACAACTGATGTGGTGGTGAGGGTTTGATTCTGCCAATTGACAGAGTCGCCTAAGTGGCTCGTAGCTCTGTTGGTTCGAGCACAGGTCTATGTTAATGACACTGAGAATCTTTAAAATACCATCATTCCTTCTGCATTACTATCATGATAACTCAACTACACGACAATTTCTTCAAAACTGCAAAAATTTGCATATCTCACATTTGGTAACAATTACCAACTATATCTCCTTCGGGTTCATTTAGTAAAATCGAAAGTGCACACACATTGGGGATTTAATAAATGCGGAGTTACCACTCTACCTAATATGCTTACTCTATGCATTAATCCAAATGTCGTGCTCATTGTAATCTGATTCGAGGATTCGCTCCGCGCATTAATTCAAAACACTCGTTTTGCCCACCAAATGACATGCTTTTAAGATATTACCCGTGGGCTCTTTTTTTAGGTTAGCGTTGCCGAACAGTATTATTTATTAGGGCTGGTCGGGTTGATCCCAACCCGATCCCGTAACTCATTCCGACCCTCGATCCCGATCCCGGACCTTGATCCCGTTCCGGACCTCGATCCCGATCGTAAATTCTGTCCCGACTTTTTTTATCCCTGTCAGTTAAATGACAATCGCTCGCTCTTTAACCCTGAAACGGTTGGATGTATGCATTTTGTTAACATTTCAACTTGCAAGTTACTAGAACAAATATTCAGTTGATTTTATATATCATGTCATGAATAGCAACATCAAATCAATAAGAATCTGTATTCATTTCCCATTGAAGATATTTTATCTTGTCGCTGTGAGCTTAGGGATCCTCAACCTGTTGACTGTTGACATTTTGTTAACAATAATAATAAATACAATAGCTCTGCATAATCTATCTTCTTATCATCATGAAATTTTATTTAGCTAAAATATAAACCAAAAACTAATTTCAGATATTGGACGAGGTTTTATTTGCTCCTGTCCTATTACGAACTGCATGATGAAATAGAACCATGCCTATAGTAGGCCTATATCGCACTGTAATTTCTTCAGATATTCAAGTACCTATCTTCATGAGCAGTCAGTTTCGGGTGATCTGGCTCACAACCCCAAGGCTATATAATCACCTAATCATCTTCGTGTTTCGATTATCGCATGATTTCGTGAATAGGTATCAGCAGAAGATCACAGATAAGATTTCAGTTGTCTTAAGCTTTCGTTTCACATTATTGAGCTCCTCTTATTCAAGAGGGCTTTGTGATGGATACAGTGAAACTCTGTTCATAAACGATTGCAGACTTCAGGAAGATAAGGATCTATGTGATGTAACGGACAAAATGGTGGAGACACATGTCATTATCAGTAGAAGTCTGTGAGATCGCCTGTTTGAATAAGCATTGAATGGGAATTGCCTTTGAAGATGGTTACCAGTGAAGAAGAAAGGATGACTTGAAAGAGGTTGCGGATTTAAACTTGCAAAACCCTTTGCGACTCACGTAATCACTTCCCAAGAGCTACTATATAGGCTGATGCAGTGCTAGGTTTCAAAGAAGAACAAAGCATTTAATGCTCTCTTACAGTCAATGTTCCTCGCCGATGCTTCATGTGCAGCAAAGATCCACGACCGCTGTACGCATCTAATCATGCAATAATTATATTTTAAATAGAAGCAGAAAATATCATGTCATGATTACCTGCATCCTGCATCACATGTACACAAGCAAGGCAAAGTGAAATGACTGCAAAGAACTCAAATAAGAAAAAAATGGCGGAAAATACCCTTGCATATAAAGTACATACCAAATATCTTTGCTGCATACTGCGTCAACATTTTTTATCAAAATAGTACATTGAATTTTTTACCCATGTTTTAAGGAGAAGATTATAAAGTGATAACTGCATTCATCTTGACCTTCATTCCGTATGAAATGTATCTCAATATGAGGTGAATGTTTCCGTTGACAAAATGTTAACAAACAACCGGATGAGGTGAAAAAGTAAGCAACCACTTTAGGGTTAAACCGCTACTCAATGAGTCAAATTATGCATACCACCGCTCTTAATGCGCTATTTAATTAATTTGCGCTTTTGTTTCATTTAGTTTGTAATACAGGATGCGACATAAAAGATGTCACTATAAATTCGAATGTAGCACAATTTTCTAATTATCCAACAGATGCTAACAAACAAGGTATTAACAGGGATAACTAGAAAGCTATGTTATATTAAAAGCTAGTCATATCTTTTATGCCGCAATCTGTACAAACAAGTCGCATCTTATGATTATCATATTTCTACATATAGTAGGCCTACATGTATTAGCATCTTGTATTGATGTAAACCGCTACAGAATGCCGCGATCTCTGAAACTAAATTTTGCTAAGTCCTTGATACCTGATCGATTATCATCGTTATCAATCTTTAGGATATAATTCTCGTCACTGTTAATTAATGTAGACGAGAATTAAGAATAGGCCTACTGAAGTCAATATAAGAAGCCAGTAACCTTGCAGTCACGAAATCAGTTTGTCTGCCAATTAAAGCCTTCCCAGTTAGTGTTATTAGCGGCATCCTACATAAATAGTCAAACTTTGTAGTCCTACCTCAATGAATTCCATAACTGTACTGACTATGTCGGCTGAGTCGTCTTTCTCCTCAACGAAAAACCACGCTTTGATCACTATATGCGCTGAATTTCAGGATTCAGTCTATTGCAGTTTCGTCGAGTCTTTGTTTTAATTTCGAATATGTATTTATAGTAGAACTCGACAATAGCGACGTTCGAAAAGCGAGCTCAGTCATTAAGCGCTGTCGCTTTGCTGCAGGAGGACAAAATTTGTCACAGTCGACATGATCCAACTTGGGTCCGCTCTTGTTTGATGCTTTCTCAATGTCCATTGCTTTCATTAGTCCATGCTTTGCTGGGAAATTGGATAGTAGACTTTCAGTTGACATATCCTTCGAAACATTGATTTGTCTGTCACACTTTTGACACTTTGTACTTTTATCAGCTGATGATTTCACAAAAAATTCCACAACTGGAATTCTGTAGGATGCTTGACCTTCTTTTGGGGTAGCAGAGCTGTGTGATCCTTTACTATTGACGGCGAGTTTTACGTTAACGAGCATGCCATAGATAAAAGAAACAACAAATTGTCAGCAAACCTGTCAATACGTCCAAAGCGTACGCGCGAAAAACAGGCAGCAGGTCATAGATGTCTAACAAGTGTTGAAGTATTTATCCGAGATTTGCAGGTGTGAGTGCAAATTCATTCGAAAAACGATGCACGTGCTTGCGTGATGAATTATTTGATAATGAACTTGGTAGCGACGGATTCTGTCTTTGTATCGAAAGGTAGACGTGGGCCGTGGTCATGTTTGTGAATTGCCTCTAAAGATTTATTTGACTCTGACACTTTTGATTCTAACGATAAGCACGGTGGGAAGAATTAAGTCATCCTCTTCTACTTGCAATATAGTGCAGGAAAATTAGATTTTTACCCCTGAAAAATTAGGAGAAAGCTGGATTTTTGCATATCGATAGTGGTTTACGTGTTCAAATTTAGGTTAAAAGTCCCAAGAAATATACTGTGTGCTTTTCGAGAAAAATAAAAAAAGTAAAATAATATGCATCATACTACTAATATTTTTCAAACTCATAAAATATGATCTCAATGAAATGCACATGCATTAAAAAAAAGAGCAAGTCAATATTTCACAATAGAAATCCTTTATTGGGGAAATCAAGTCCATTGTCATTATTAAGGATTGCTTTCAATGTCATCATAATCGAAAATTCATAATTTACTCATCATCCACAGTGTCCTGAGGTTCTGATGTCGTTTCCCTTGAAACTTTGATGTGTGGTGCATTAAGGCAGAAGTTGCCCAAGCAGTGACCACACATAACTGAGCACGGCAAACCCAGTTTTTGACAACTGCATGCTTTTCCGCATAATGTCTTGCATTTGCAAGAGATGATCTTGGGCACCTTTTCAGGGGCTGGAAGTGACAGAGTCAGAATTGGACTTAGTTGGTTGTCTAATAAGGTCCACACCCATTGCGCAGGCTCTAACTGCACTCCTAGCCATTGCTGTACTTGTAGAAATACCCTATGGAAATGCTGTCGAGCAGCGCCATTAGTTGGTGGGAGACTCGCGAGATCAAAGTTCCCATGAATGGATTTTTTGGCAATAGAGCGAGAATATAAGGTGTTGCGCAATTCTTCTAACGACTTGCAGCCTAGTGGTCCGTATAAGTTCAAAAGAAAGTCAACTCCAACAGCATCAATATCAATCTTGCTGGCATGTGTGTTGTAAAAGACTTGGACCGATTCCCTCAGTCGATCATTTTTTGTAAAACTTGTAATGCCTTCTTTTTCCCAATCCTAAACAACGACGACGCTGTGTCACAACCTGTCGCAGCATGAGCGAAAAGTAGACAATCCTTAAGATCGCCAATTTTTTTGACTAATCTCTGCACACTAACAAGCTTGCGTGATATGTTGCCGATAGTTGGCTTCAAGAACCATAAGTCGTCATCCGGATTGGAAAGAGCAATGACCAAAACCAAGAGGTCTGTGTCTTGTCCTACAATGGTAACCGGACTAATTTGATTGTTGCATCTATCTGTCGCACAAGAAACAATTTCTCTATCAGCATCATCTATGGATTCTACCACGGCAATATCAGCGGAAGAAAATTTTATTTTCAAAAAGTCTATCAATCTGGCTTTGTTTCTCGCATTTCTAAGAAAATGTGCTTGCGGTACCGTCACGTACATGTCTTCACTGAAAGCAATGTCAGGGCTATTTCCGCGTGCGACTCTCCGACGCTGCTCTTCATTCTTTGTGGTAGGTGTTTCAGGATATCCATCAAAAAACGACAATTGAATTGTGGCCATAATTTCCAATAACAAATTGAACATAATTCTCTAAAATCATCTGATAGGTGGTAGGCTTCTGCCAAGTTACGGTGTGTAACTTGGCCAAACTTACGGCCAAACTTACTTGTTCGTTGTAACTTATGGTGTGTCCCTTTCCTCAAAGAAACATCATCAAACAGAGATGGTGGTCGAGAGGCTAGTTCATAAGAGAAATAGGACCTAAGGTCATCAGGTCCCTTGGACACACAAATCATGCGATTGAACAACATTTGAGAATTAATAGCAACCTTGTCATTACGAACTTTCATGCCATTTTTCGATAACGCGTGCGTTACAACTCTGTCTTTGCGGCTATGTTTGTAGTTCTGAGTAGGATTTGCTTATGGCTTTCTTCACTAGGGCTTGACCTACTGCTGTTGCATTCTCACAGTTTACCTCATCGTTCGCAACTATACCTGATGATAAACAAACTAAGCCGCTGGATTCCTGATCAAATGGGTTATATTGAAGCAACCAATTAAGAAAAGTGCACGATCATGAGCATCTCGAGTCTGGCGACTTTCTCTAAGTTCCTTGTGTTCAAGGTCTGTAGACTGAATGTTACAGAATGTTCTTCTCTCCTCATTTATCTCCATGCATACCGGTGCGGCGTCCACCCATCTAGCAAGTGCGTTCTGAGTAATTCCACGTCCGTGAGTCAAGCCTCCGATAGATTTGAAGGATCGCATTAAAGTTTGCTCAATACACATATCGGTCCAAACTCCAGACCAGAGTCGATCATTTCGCCTAATCGTGAAAAATCCTTTATTTATAAAACGATAACATTCGGATGGAGTAAGCTTGTCTCTCAGATGAAGCATCTGCTGCACATAAAGATGCGCACATGCAGATTCCCTGCAGCATGAAAATATGGCAGCATTTCTTTAACGGTGTGGAGGTGAAGATTCCAGTTCCCTGATCGCTCGGCTCTGATAAACTGCATCACTAACATCAATTGTTTCAAATACTGAATCCAAAGCTTGGAGGTGCGATCTGAGCATGAGAGGTTATCAATAACCGATTCAAACTTTTGAGCAAAAAATGTCAGATCATGGGATGAGCATGCTTCTTTACCTGCTATCTTACTTAACAGAGCGTTCTCTGATAAATTATGTAATCCTTCAAGAAAGTCCGTTCGAAAGTCACAGAAATTTGTGATCAGTATAACCAGTGACTGATACGCAAGTAAATGAGCCCGAATTGATCGTTCGTAAGCATGACCAGACATCATTTGATACATGTATATGCTGTTCTTTGCATAAAATGTTTGCCACATTTCTTCAATGCCACTTCCTTCCATGATATATCCTATCGTTCCTAAGTAAGACATAAGCAGATGGAAGCCTCCTAAACGAACTATGACAGAGGATAAGATATCATTTTTGTCAGCGGACGCAGTGATTTCAACGGCTTTCAAGTAAAGAGGTTGATCGAATGTGACAATGCAGCATTGCTTTTTAGCTGTGCATTCTTCTGCCGCGAATCTGAGAGCCGAGAAAAGGGTAGTCAAGTTTCCAGGTTCCAAGTTAATGAAGGGAACTGCCATTACTCGACTGGTACTACAAATCGTGCCGTCGTCAACTGCAAATTGCATATAGCCATTCCAACCAACTCCTGAGCTTCCGGTATCAGCTTTAGGTATTATATTGTGGATCCATAACATGTCAAACTTGAACGCCTGGGATTTCTTTATAGCGTATTCAGTGGCTGTGTGGACATTTAGATCCTCGACAAAGATAGTTGAGAGACCTGAAACTTTCGGTTTCCTGTAATGGTGAATTGGTATTTCATTCTTAGACTTGGTCTTTGTCTCTTTGGTAATTCGTGGAATATCAGTGCCTACACTTACGGCAGCTGAAGGAGTCACGCATCGAATACCTCCCAATGCATGAAATGTTCCCATTCCATCTAATGTTCGTGTATTGACATCAGCATTATTGAATACAAATTGAACAAAGCCATTTTCACTTATTTTCGGAATTGAGTTGACCATGGCTGAGTCTTGATATTTCATAGTTTCTGAGTATGAGCTGCAGAATCCCATACCCGACAAGATGTCAATGAGAAGCCTAGACCCATAGGTTCTGTGTAGGAAAACAGATAAACCAATTTGCAATGGTGATATGAATGATCTAGGTCGGCAGGCGAACATCACCGCATGGTTAATTGTCTTACGCCTACGAATGACATTTGATGAACTATTGATAGATTTGCTGATCAAAACATTGTCGGTAAATATTCGCAATGAGTTGGGAATCAGATGACTATCATCTGCGTTTATCTCATCCGCATTTGGGTATTTTGAGCAGTCTAAATACATTTGGCGAATATCCTCACGAATTATCGCTGCTGCAACTTTCACAATTCTTCCGCGCTCTTTTTGTTCGTCTAAATCTCTGTCAGTGTACCATTTGTCTGAAAGAATTTTATGCGCTGTGTCTTTCAACATGAGAACGTTTACTTTGCCGAGGATCTCAGTTATAGTAATACGTGGACCATAGACTTCAAGAAGCTTCCTCTTTAGATGTCTCTCGGAATGAACGAATTCATTTGCATCAGCAAAGCTTGCCATAATGCTACGCAACTCATGGATAGTAAATTGACAGTCATCATGTTCGTCAATATATTCACATAACTTATGAAAGCTATCTGCAGATACGCTATTCTCAGGCCTACCTGGCTCACATTTGGCTTTCTCTTTTGTGAACTGAACGTAGCAGTCGTGGTGGTAACGACCGTCTGAGGCCACTAAATCAATAACATGGCAAATTCTTTGAAGAACATCATTGTCCCATTCATCATGGCGATCGCTTGCTCTTTTTAAGATTGTGTCTCTTATAGGCTACTGAAGGTGCGTGCCAGATGCACTTTTCTTCTTCTAAGAACGGCATGCTTTGAATTGTCAGCTACTGCAAGTTCACCGCAAAATAGACAATCTGTTTGAAAATTAAACAACGCTTTGCTTGTCGATCTTAATCGTGGAACAGTAGCGGGTCTACCCGTTTTAGATGGCGCAGTTCAACATGGCGTGTGTACTTTCTCCTGCATTCAATATGAACCGTGATTTCACTAACGTTTTTAAGAGCCTCGCCTATTCCATCACATTTACTATTACTTAGTTCAATAATATTCGCAATGCCTCTTCTAACAGTTACAGTATCCAATAAATCTAGAGAATCTCCACAAAATATACATGTCATGTTTGATTATGTATTGCTAATGTCATTGATTTACAATTTACATGCCCTATATGATTTATAATAATGATTCCAGATCAAATGCACGTGAAACAGATGATCGAAAGCCGAAATCTGTAGCAGATCAAATTCCCGCGCTCAATTAGCAGCTTCGCATTGGACATTGCATTTACGTCATTCCATCAGAGGAACCAATGAGAAGAGAGCTGATAGAGCCTTTCCCGTTGAACGTCAAGCGACATCGTTACGATGGCTGTTACGCATAGGATGATTCACCAATCATGTGATAAAAATAACTTGATTTAGAGGGAAAACTGTGGACAGCACAATGAAAGTTGGCATCTTTAGGACAACATTACTCAAAAAGCACACAACGCATCTCTTGGGACTTTGGACACGTTCATTAACACAGCATGAAGTTTAAGTACACCAAGTTTCAGCTTTCTCCTAATTTTGTCCGGGTTACGCCTTTACTTAGTCTAATTTTACTGTACTAATAGGTCAATCGGATTTTTCTTGGTCGTGATGCTTATGATTGAACAGGAAGTCAAATATGAAAAGTGAAATCTTCGGGATATCCCGATTCCCGAATTTATATCCCGTCACTCCCGGGATGATCCCGATCACCCATCCCGAACCCAAATCCCGTCACTAATACCGACCAGCCCTACTAATACTAATAGTCCCGAACAGCCCTATAAATAGCATTTTTACCTATTTTTGCAAGAAAATAGCAAATTGTTGTTTCAAGGAAATAACCCGTTTAAGTGTCTATGCATTGAAATGGTCACTTAAAAGTGTATTGAGAATTTCCTGGTCTTCTTTTAGAAGATGAATACACTCTCCATCGACATAGATTGATACTCACTCAAGTCGCAAAGCGATGTTTTTTGTTTGAAGTACTGTTTCAGAAATTAATTTTTGATTGCAACTAATGTTCAAACTACTCAGTCGTATTCTTGTTATGTAATCAGAAATTTCTACAATTACTCTCTATTAAAGTAATAAGCTTTGATTCATATCTGTAGATAGAAATGCAAGAGTGTAGGCATAGGCAATCAAAACCTTGAGATGACTTCATCAAATTACAGTGTGTCTACAAGGCCTGAATATCGTGGATGAATCCTGATTTCGTTGAAATTCAAAGTTGTGAAAATCTTCTCAGCCACATTATTAACGTTAACAATAATGTAGATAAAATGTAATTATGCCTTTCGGTGGCTTTATGTTAGTTCGTGCTTCTCTGTTCCATTTGCTAACGTCAACTAATGTCCGTGTGTTCTTTCTTTCTGTGTCAAGTTGCATGTTCATTTAAGCTTTTTTTCGTATACATGAATTTCAAATTCGGTGGATGTCTCAAACTTCGGAAACAGATCAACGAATCCTATTTTGCAGTTGCTCTCGACAGCATTCAATGCTGACTATCAGCAGTTAGTGAATCTTGTTGGTCGGAGTGGTCACACGATTCAAAGGGGACTGTAGATTAGATATTTCAACGAGTTTACTGGTCTTGTAGTTAGTGAATATGTAACGTCAGTATTTCTCGCTCACTCGAAAGCTGAAAACACATTTGAAAGTGTCAATAAAGCATTGGATAAAACTGCTGGCTCATTTGTCATCGATCGATTGTTGCAAATCAGCATTGACAGAGCGGCAGTCAATCTTTCATTTCACCGACGATTTTCTGAAACATTTCAGTAAAAGTGCGGGATGGAATTGCTCCAAACAGTTGTATGCTCGTTACATGTCGCGAGTGGAGCATTGTAGTATGGATTGAAAAAATTGTCAACTGTATTGCAAAGCATGCACTACCTTTTCAAATATTCTCCTGCACGCAAGGCTGATTATACACATGTTACAGTTTCAACTATATCTCCTAAGTCTTTTTGCAAATGCCGTTGGGTAGAAAAAGATGAATGTGACAGAGCAATAGAGATTCTGCCGAACATTGAGAAATATTGCGTCGAAGTGCAACCTCAACCCCATGTAGCATCATTCTCAACAGTCGTTGACGCAATCAAGGATCCATTTTTTCAGTTCCCTAGAGTCTCAGTTTGAGCCATTTCTACGACGGTTTCAACACGACAAGTCTATGATACCATTTTTACACGGTTTTCTCATGAGCCTTGTCACAGATGCATTGAAAATAGTCGTTAAGGCATCGGTTATGCAGGAGGTGGGGACAGACGTTTCCAAAATTATGAGACTTGATTTGAATAAAGATGCAAATCTGAGGGAAACATTGCGATTGGATCTGGGATTCGGAGCCAAACGATGCATCCCAAAGGATTCTCATCCACGCAGATGGCTGGAGTTCGTTCAAGCCGCTTGTTCTTGCCTTGTAGCGATAGTGGATAAAATACTTGAGAGGAGTCCGCTGAAACACGATCTTTATTAAAGGCGCTGCCTCACTCACTCCGCTTGTCATTTAGTGTAAGTTTTTAACGCTTTGTGAAAAGCGTTCTGACTTTTTATTGAACAAAATCAACGATTCCAATTACATTTCTGTATCTCCGGCTGATTCGGCGAAGCAGGAATATTCCGACTTCATTCAATCAGTTCTAACGAAAGAGGAACTGCTAATTTCGTTGTTATTGCATGTATTAATACCAAAATTTAACTGCGTAATGTTTTCTTAAGAAATGTGACATCGACAAACATCGATTGGACGACCTCTACTGCAGTCTTCTACGAAACAAAGAAAGTTCTTAACATCTGTGGGCAGTAGTGAGGAAGGTTTTGGTCTGATTCCATGGTCAAGCGGCCTTAGAAGGTGGTTTCAGCATAAACAAGGATATCCTAACAGAGAATCTTCATGAGAGTTCTATCGTGGCGCAACGTTTGGTCCATAACGCCATTCAGTATTATGGAGGGGTTCTGAATGTTCCGATAACTGCTTCTTTGATCGAATCGGTTAAGTGTTCATCGCGGCGACGTGTAATGGCACTCGGCCTAAAAAAGAACGAAGATCAGCAAGCTAAGAAAGGCAAACGTGTTGCTGAACTGGATTGTGACGTGAACAAGATTGAAACTCAAAAATCAACCTTAAAAGAGAAACAGTGTGAACTTGACGATCGAGCTACGGCGCTCGAAAAAATTGAAGACTAGTTTCTGACCACTTGAAAACCAGATAAACGTGTAATTCGTTAATGTATAACTGAGTGTTTGAAATACAGTATATAGCACCGTTGTTTTTAAGCCTTAATGAGACAAAACGATTTTACGGTTATTATTAATGCTTTGGAATTAGGCGTTCTATTTGACAAAGAGAAGATATGAAATACATGCACTAGTAGCTGGGTACCGGCACTGTTAAAATGGCGATAACACAAAATGATCATTTTATGAGTATCAAAATTTTTTTTATAATTTCCTTGAATTTTACAATGATATCTCCTGGATTTGAAAATTCCTAATGTAGTAGACACCCTGAATTACTCTCCATATTTGTTGATGCATAGTGTGGTGCAACCTAATTGCTGCTGTGAGTGTGACTCTCCGTCTCAGGTAGGTAGTTGTCTGTTGCAATAAATGTAGCTATTTGTATCTTAACGACAAATTATCACGTTTCACGTAATGCATATCAACTCATCATTTTATTGAAATCTGTTGACTTCATAATTTGATGTAGTCATTACAGAGGGAGAGAGAGAGACAAATTAGGCACTATATTTTCACCATCAAGTGAACAACGATAAGAATTCACGTTTTATGCAGTGTATTTCTCTGAAGATGATGCGCGGAGCGCACCGAAAGTGCTCAGTATAACTGAATTTGTTTTTCTTGCCTACATCGGGTCTCAGGGATTTCCTCAAACATAGACAAAACAACAATAAGTAGTTAGAAGAATAAATATCAACTGGACATGTCTTTATTTGATTCACATTGATTATACATGTGGCTTGTTAATTTAACGTAGCAAAGTGCGTCAAGGTAACAAAATTAAAAAAAAAACAAGCTAATGACTAGTTAATTTTCAATAGGTACAAAATATGATTTAAAAGAAAATTTTTATATCCTAAAATGTCTAAAAATTTTAAAAAATGCTTACTAGAAGGACAAACAACGCTTCTCCTCTCCTCATATGTAATGAATTGGCGAGTAAGTCGTTCTGTTCAAAATTATGTTTATCACTTATATATTGAAAAGATCCTATTTAACAGTCTGCCTATTCAGATGATAAGAGGACAGGTCTGTTTCCAATCAAAATACCAGATCTAGCTAACACAGCGGGATTACGCTATCTAAAATCTACCAGGTGTGTAAGCGAATTAATGTTAGTTCCTTAAGCTAAAACGTGAAATAAAATTCTACAAAATATGCATACAAATTATTTGACTATTTTCAATGAGGTCATCAACAGGAACTTGGTCAGGACGATCGCGTTTCGACCGCTTCAATTACGAGATGATTTTGTAATATATGATATCACGCCTATCAGTCCATCAGGTCAGTGCAGGTGACTTATGACACAACCTGTACATTTTTTGAAATTTGGCGAAAAACCAAGTATTGCTCGCAGAGCATGTTTATGTGTTGCAACGTTTGAATGATGAAGATTTGAATTGATTGTTATATATCGCTATTTTTTTCTCTGCTCATGGTGAAAGTCAATAATGCGACCTTAGATGCGAATCATTACCGGATCATTTCAGTTATGAGTTTATGACTCATATAAGTTCACTCGAATTCACGAGCAAGTTTTCTCCATTGGGTATAATTGATTTCTTTCCCTAATGTGATTATTCACTGGAATTATTGCTCGTTTGCCCGAGTTTAAATTCATTTGAAGAAATGACCAGAAATTTGAGGCAACCGTGAATATCAGAAATCAGGGTGAAAATATACGAAAACTGACTAAACTAGGCTGCATTTCGGTAAGAAAGCGATTTTCAACAAAAAAGGTGCAAGAAAAACTCCCCGAAGGTTACAGTCGTCGATGTATTGAAATTAAAATAGTACACGACAGATCTTCGACGTCCAGCGCCTTCGGTGGTCGATCTTACAATAAAACACGATGGGGGAAAACTTAAAAATTTTAAAACCATAACCTTTGGGGAGTTTTTCATGCACTTTTTTGTTGAAAATCATTATGATCTCCCGTCGTCTGGTGAATTTCGGTAAGAAAGTGGACAAAGATTCTGCTTTCCGAGTCAGAAATTGGATAAATAATGTAATGAAATTAATCAAAATTTATATTGATTTGATGTGAAAGAATGCACGAACATGCAAATATGACATGTATGTTGAGGCTTTGCTTTTTCTGTTTCAGATGGTGTTTGGAGTTTCGACAACGGACGAGTACATCACTGTCTTTTCTCCTCAGAAGAAAATTTAATCCACTCAGCACTCAGTATTGTGAGAAAAACGGATAATTCGCCACTATTGCCCTTTTGTTTTGCCTCCCCATACTGGTTACTTGACCCGACTGTATGTATCCCACCCATCCCAGACCTCTGATTCCCTTTGACGACAAGTGAGCTATTTATTTCATGAATTTGCTCGACGAATAAAGACAATGTAATGATGATAACAGGCATTAGTTTTTCATATTTTCTTTTCAGAAATTAAGATTTATCGAAATCTATTGCTTGTATTGCACGAAAAAATTAGTTTCGACAAATTGTATCGCACGTGATTGATCGTTGCTAGGCTACATTGTAGAATGATATCAAATGCAGGTAGTAACGCCCATGCGTGCTATGGATGATAACTTTTATGCATGCTGCTGCTGTACTTCGAGGCAAGACAGTTTGTGGTTGTTTTTCCCATTTCCTGCTGTTGTTTGTTTCAAAAGCATGGCACGGCGCATTAAGCAACGTATAAGAGTTATTGTTACGCAAAGACCCGATGACAAGTAATTGTCCCTGTCACACCAGATTAACTACAAAGAAAGTTTTTTGCAGCAACTAGAATGAAAGGGTAAAAATAAGTAGGGACAAGTGTTGCCAGACCTGCGCAGTAAAAATGATTTCACGCCCCCTTGCTGCGCAATTTTTCGCACCCCCTCTGCGCAATAAACTAATTGAATTAGTTGTCTATTCAATCACTTGTTCGTGCAAATAACAGGAATAGATAGTCCAATTAATCTCTGAACAATTCCTTATCGTGAAAGACCATCTGTTGTCAAAGGATGTAAAGTCGCATCAAATTTGTCACTCCATGATTAAGTTCCCTGTTGAAAGGATCTCATGCCGCAATGTGTGAAGTTAAATGTAAGGAAAAGATGCAGTTGAAGAAATAATAAAAAAAGAATAACCCCGAAAGAGATTGCGAGATGAAAAATTCATTTCGTTGGAGGAAAGTACTAGTCGAGATCTTCAGAAGCTTTTGTCAAAGGAAGAGGGGCACCTTACCGAGAAAAAATGCCAAGGATGCAGGGAGACAGCGAGCTGAGGAACACATAAACAAGCTACTATTATATGTGAAAAGACATTATATAGGAATCTACCATGGCAATGTGCTCAGTAGATGCGGAACTTCACAGAGTTCGCTGTTGTGAAGAAAAAAGACAGAATCATGGACAATTTGGTGAAGCGAACACTAAGTGCAAGCATCGAAGACTTATATTCCGAAAAGACCAAGTACCTAATGAAGCTATTCAGATGTGATTATGTCATAGTTTAAAGTGAAATCATTAGAATTGTTAGCGTGTGTCATCAGAATAAACTAACTTAATCCTAGACATTAGATGGTAAAAATTCTAAAGATGCCATTTCTACCTGACTGAGTTAAACTGACAGTCAGCTGACGACAAATCAAGATTAGACATTTCTAGTCAAGTCAATATATTTTGTTATTTGGCATGATTAATCCCTACATTATCCGGTTAAGACAGCGAATGACTTTGATTGATTTCTTCGATTAAATGAGATACATCAGCTCTCGAAATTCACAAAACGTCCGACTGTAGCGCTAGCCTTCTCAAAAGCATTCGACACAGCAAAGTGTTCAGCCCTTTTCCAAAACCTCAGTAACATGAATGTACCTGAAGAAATATACAACTACATAGTTGACTTTGAAAATCTCAAGCAAACAGCACTTATGAATGAACAATCCTCGTATCTAATATCAATGCAGGCGTAGTTCAAGTCTCAGTGATCGAACCAAGTGCTTTCTCAATAATTGTGTCAGACTTGAAACCGATCATCAAAGGGAACGCTATCTTAAAATGTGCGGATGACTCATATCTGATAGTGCCACCAGAAAATTTCGATGCGACAGAACAAGAACTGCAGAACATCAAACAGTGGGTGATCAACAAAAATCTCCATCTCAACGAAAAGAAATCACAAGAAATTATCTTCCAAAGACCTAGATCAAGCATTCAACCTCCAGAGCTGCCTAACATAAGAAGATCGAACGAAATTACGATCCTTGGAGTCACTTTTGCACAAAAACTAAACATGAGCAGCAAACGTCAGCAAATTACTTAGGAAGTGCAATAAAAGCTATTGTACCGTATATCATGAAGATATTAAGAAGTCGAGGTGCTAATCAAAAGCTGCTGCATCAAATTTGCACAACGATGGTGACAAATAGAATTATGTAGGCCTACGCCGTACCCAGTTGGTGGGGATTCACAGATGATAAGAAACGCATCGAGAAATATATGAAGCGAGGAGCACGCTACGGATACGCCAAGCCTGCGGATATCCATGAAGTCGCCGCGAAAATGGACAGGAAGTTATTCCGAAAAATAATGCGGAAAGAGCACATACTACACCGCCAATAGCTGCACACCAAAGGAATCTTAGACCAAGACTGCACCGGCTGCAGAGAAAGACAATAAACGGAGGGACATTCATCAATCAAATGATCCCACAGTGACTCTTTCTGAGTAACAGTGATCCACAGTAACTGATTTTCCTTTTCTTTGTCTTCTTATGTCACTTTTGTAAACGATATGCGTCTGTCATTTCGCAATAAAGCCAATTATTACTTTTATTGTTCATGTATGATTATTTTATAGCGGTTACAGCGTCAGCTGAGATGAAATATTCAATTTAAGTTCCGGCTTCTTTCAGAACACTAATAGAAATATATCGGTGGCTTTCGGTTAACAGATGTTTTGAGTTTATGCATGATGATGCTGCGTACCTTTTTCCGACCGCAATTTGTCCGACCAGGATTCGAGCACAAGTCAGCTAGAAGGAGGCAAGAGCTGTTGTTTAATATTCGCTAATCTGTTTTTCTGATGAGCAATTGTGAGCAACTTACCTGGTAAAATGGATTGATTTAAAACAGCTTGTGTAACAGAGGCACCACTGTGATGCTTACTTAGCTTTCTAGCTAACTTGTGTTCGAAACTGGAGCCCAAGTTACACGAGTTGTAGTCGGGAAGAAAAGGAGTTGCATGGCGTCCTTATGAACTTATTCTGTGTGACTTTGTTTTACCAGTACGCCTATGTATAACATGTTGACAGCGCGATAAATTGAGCTCTATAGGGAAGCACACAAGAAAGTGTTGTGTTCTCTTCTATTCCATGCTGACTCCGTCCGGAACCTTATTCAAATACAAATACGGCTCAACGGGATTGATTGCTACTTTTTGATTTCGCTGAAATTAAAAGTGATTATCTGCTTGGATTATTCAAGTAACATTTATGATTTTGAGAGCCATTTTATACAAAGTCAGCCAAACTAGATGATGTTTTTTTTAGTAGACGCGCCTTTCTATGAGATTTATCTAGCTTTACACGTATAGGCCTAGTCTATAATCGCGCATTTTGCACTTTGTTTATTGTTATCGTCCCTTCATTATGAATCATCTATAATTTTTCGCTAAGTAATTATATCTATAATTTGCAGGCTCAATAAATGAAAGCTTTCATACATTTATAGTCCAATTAAGTAAAATTGTTTATTCAAATTTATCAGTGCAGTCTGACGTTTCGCATAGCCTATTGTTCTCTTGCCGCCCACCATTCCTGCGGTTGCACGGTTTCTTATACTTTTTCTCATGACAAGTCCGAAAACGTTCACGTGGCGTCCTTTGATATTTATTAACAACTGCCTATCTGTGCTCGGAAAACTTGTTCGTTGCTCATGTTGAGAATTGACGAGATCTTCAGTATCCCTAGGCTAAGCAAGACGTAAATCAAAAAGGTGAAGTAGGCCTATGCAAATTTTCAACGATTCGATTCGACTCAAAATGTGCCGACAACTTTGACATCAAGTAAAAATCAAACTTAGAGAAAAGTAAGAAGGAAATGAGCATATACTAAATCAATAAAACACATTCCAAAGTAATAAGTCCAATCGCTTTTTGAAAACAGAAACAATCACAGCTTCAACACAGAAAGGTAGAAGGGCATAACAAAATGGAATCACCTGTCGGGTAAAAAATTTCGGCTCATAAGTAGTCGAGATGGAGTACAAAGCAACCTTTGGTTGTGACTTCGTAAACGGTGAATAGGTGATACACAAAAGAACTTCGTGGGAGAAACACTGCACATACCGTTTAAAACTTTGAATACAAAAATGAGATCACGACTCAGGCGTCGTGTTTGCAGTGATGACAGTTTCAGTATAGGTTTCGTGAACATCATGTAAACCATGAAGGCGTTTCGTTAACCTCCTTTGCACTCCAATACGTCAATGTCCTTCTTATAAAATGGAGACCAAGAAATACTCGAATACTCCATCTTTGGTCTAATGTAACTTTTATAGATATGAAGTAACGAGCCACTGTCAAGATATTTAAGGCCAGGTTCATGATGCCTAACAGTTAGCTACCACAGTTGGCTGCTCGAAGGCATCCCTCGAAGTACTCATCAGCGGAAATTAGAACACCAATGATTTCGTCAACACTATCGATTACGGCACCGTTTATGCAGTATGACGATTCAGGGTTTAGGCACGCAAAATGTATCCGGTGACATTTATCCAGATTAATTTTAAGTTGCCAACTTTGAAACCACTGTGAAAGTCGATCAAGATCTTGCTGTAACCTTTGCATATAAGAGATATTACTTCATCCGCAAGCTTCAAGATTTTTCAATGCTGCAATGACTGATCCACATCATCCACATAGATCAGAAGCAAAAGGAAGGGCCCAATGCACTGCCCTCAGGCACACCGCTTGTCACACTAGACAAGAAAGAAAAGACAAGAGAGAAATCGGAGTTTATTTTCACATTATTAACTTTATCTAGAATAAAAGATGATATCCAATCATGTAATCTCCCATCTATGCCATAAGATTTCAGCTTAATAAGCAGCCTTCGATGAGAAACTGAATCGAATGCTCTACAAAAGTCAATATAAACAGCGTCGACACATTTTCCGTGATCAACAAGATCATTTACGTCATCCAGAAAGCACAATAATGCAGTACTATATGATCTACGTGGCAAAAAGAACCATGTTGTCAGTCACTCAATAGCGAGCTACTCAGCAAGTAGTCTATCAAACTAGACTTCACAATTTTTTCCATTAACTTAGTAAACAGCTGATGTGAGTGATGTGGGTCTGTTTATATACTTAATAAGATCAGCAATTTCAAAATGTATGTGTATTGCAAAAGTATCAAGACACGTTTAGCAATAATAGTTACGCACCGAAAGGCAGAGTTCATTTACAGCTATAAGTCACGGATTCGGACCACGCAAATGGCAGCATGAAGCCTAGGCAACTCGACAACAACCGCAGACGCACATCGAACACTAATCAAACAGTCGGACCCATACCCATGAGTATCCCACAGAATCTCCACACCCACGGAAACCCTGGATATGAGTGCATCACTGAGATGCGGCCGCCTCCATGCTTCGGTTATTGCAAGGATATCAGGATTTTCAAACCGCACATAATTTCGAAGAACATTAAGCTTGTCACAAATTGATCGAGCATTTATCAAAATGCATCTCAACTTTCTATGGGAAAGGACAAAAGTTGGTTTAGAATTAGGAGAGACGGATGAAGAGTTCATCATAGAGCTAAGACTAATAGGACAACAAACAATTTCCACGAAAAGGTTTTTGCTTCTCTGTTTCGCTTTCTTTTTTGAAGTGCCTCACGATGTTCCAATTGGTCACGGATGGTAGATCAGGTTTTATGTAGACCCTACTGAACCTTGCGCCATCTTTAGGACGATAAGTCTCAGCTAAAACACCATGTCTATCTCTGGTATTTTTGAAGATGAGCTTAATCGGCCGTATTTTATCTGGCTTCTTCCTCCCTAGTCGAATAACCGAAGGGAAATCATAGTCACTTATATCTACATTAATGGTATCAAAGATGGCTGAAATTTTGTCCGTATTACTATCTCCATCACTTAAAGAAGACGATTCAGGGAGTCCGTAAACCATGAGGTAGGATTTCCGTTCATCTTAATCTTTGAATTCCCGAAAAATTGGTATTCAAGAGATTTCTTTATTTCTTGGACGTCTGGAATTGAGAGCTCTCCGCGTATCTTCGCTTCCAATTCATCCAATTCTTTTGATATTCTGCAACAATTTCATCTTAAATACCCTGCACTGCTTGAGTTATCATAACTCTCAGAGAATCAGCATTTAAAGCATCAGTGCTTTTCTCTCTATCCTCCGGAAAAGTTATGGCATCTCTCAGCGCCTCAGTGAGCTCACGTTTGGAGAGCTTGCTAAATTGTGTGGTAGACATTCTACGAACAGTTCGAAAAGAAGTATATCGTGAAGATTCCGACATAGTGCAAAATAAGAAAGAGGATTTAGCAGTAAGCAGCATAGAATTGAACACTGAACGCTGAAAGCACCAAAATCTTGTCAAGCTCTGAAGCCACCAGACTACCGTAAAACCGTCAGTGAGAATGAGATGCACCAACCATAAACTTGAATCCCAATGAAAAGAATCAGAGAGGGACGTTGGAGAGCCGTTCACGAAACTTTGTGCATAGGCACACCAACACAATCTCACGGTCCACACATATATGTGAATATCATCACTGCGACGAGTAATCCGACGAGGAAACCAGTAGCACCAAACGCTGCAGAATAAGATCACGAAGCCAGTGATGTACAATTCCATTTTGAATGAGCACTATAAACTGCCAAAAATCAATGAAAAAACAATTGATTAGATGGTAAGAACTAGCACGTCAAGCCAACAGCAGTCCAGCACGATTAGTGTATGTGTATATCACAGAATTAGATTGTTTAAGCGTGTCACTTTGCCAGAAGTGCAAACTGATTCAAAACCATGGCACATGCAGGAACTTACTAGGTGGTTGTAGGCTGCACGATCGTAATCGGGAAACGCACTCCCTTGAATTTCTGCAAATCCGTTAGTAAAAAAGAAAAAACGAGTTTTTACTCGACGTTTCGGGTCCAAACCCTTCTTCACATAGTTAAAACACGCCTGCTTTGCAGCATATAATCATGATCCTCCCGTTTGCTGCCATCACTTGCCAAGTGGGCAAAAATAAATTTTTAATACCTTGCAGAGATAGGAAAAATAGTCCTGCGTGTTTGCGGTTTGCTGTGAATTCCTTGAAAATGCTCCGATCGACACGATTCCTTCAGATTCGAAGAATTCAGATCTTTGCGCAAAAGTAGTCACGATAATGTTGGTCCTTCCGATCATTATTAAAAAAGTTAGCAGGCGCATGAAAAAACGTTCACAAACTTCTCTGTAGAACTTGACATTGACTGCGTCAGTTTGCTGTGTGATCCATTTGATGGCAGTCACTGATACTTCTCACAATTTGGCGTGTTTAATGCAGGGTGGGTCGTGTTTTAAACAAATTGCTTGAAACACTGTTTTAGACACAGTGAAGAAAGCATGTTTAAGACATGCTCTCTTGAGAAGTGTTTCTTACTGCAGCTTTTTATGATGTACCAGGGCTTTCTATCCCTCTTGCTCAGATTCCTCTCTAAGCGTTGAAAGCATCTTTAATTCCTCCTTCAAAACTAGTAGATCCCTATTCAGGGGTAAAAGAAGAAGTCAAAGATAGTGACACATCATTTTCAAATACAGACTTTTCAAGTAACTATTCAGGAAGTGAGTTTTAATCTCAAAACTCAAAAATCAAAGCATGCTGATGTTGAGTCTATTGCTAATCACCTAATCTGATACTGCCGTCAATTGCAAACATATTTCAAGGAGTAACTTATCTACATGCATTATGGCTGCAGTCGCAATTCTTTATCTAGAAGTAAATCAACAGATTTTGCTCATTCAAAATCCTCTTTCGAACCTAATTCCTACCAAATCATCCTTCGCGCGTCATTCTACCCCTGGCATGTTGAATTCAAGGAGCAACAGTAGTGGAAATCCTCCCAACTGCGCACAGCCCCACCTCTGGAGCGCGAGTTGGGTTGGTGTGGTTCTGGGTCGACCGGCCGGGTGCGTCTTGGTCGACCGTCGTGGTTGTTCTTGGGAGGCGGTCTTTGTTTTTGGTGTGTAGGGTTGTTTTGTGTTTAGATTTGGTTTCCTGATGAAATTCTGCGTCGACATGTTGTGTTTCTTGGGTGTAGGTGTGTTTTAGGTGTGTTTTTGAGTGAGAAACTGGCTGAAGCGGCGAAACGAAACCTCGTACGTGAAAATGGACGGCGGATTTGGACTTTTTGGCCAATTTTTGGTGTACGAGAGTTGTTTCCAGCGTTATAGGGCTAAAAATGAAGAACTTCGACCCCCCTCCCCTCGGCAGCAATCTTCCAACTTCCGTTCTAGAAATGGTAGAGAGTCGTGCGATAGCTCGTTTGAAAGCTAAGAGTGCTACAAATTGATTGGAAAGCACAGTTTGGCTCTATCTTCCTTGGCTGAGGCTTGAGAGTGACATTGAGACTTTTGGCCATGTTAGAGCGCCGTCAGAGGTTGAGTTTTGTGTTTTGGGCTCCAGCGGGCGAACGAAGCATCGGACGAGAAAACTAAGACCAAATTTGGATTCAGCGTCAAATTTTGGATAGCCAATGTCTACCCCCCTCTTATCGATTGCATATTCACAGGATATATAAGTGCGAGTTCGGGAGAGGAATCTCACTAAGTTGAGAAACTGACTACAGCTAAGTCGTTTCTCTTGAGGTCCTATATCGGACTTCTGACTTTTCATTGCTGATATCAGCAAAGGAGTCAGACTTATAGGTTAGTCAGTATAGCATGACTGACCATTTGATGATAGTAGGCCGAAATCTTCAAACGGCTATAACTTTGCTTCTACAAGTCCTTTAGACTTGATTCAAAAAACGTTTGACAGCTCATGATGTGCTGTGGGTGACAGACTACTTATAAACGTTTTATGAGTAGTACTAAAATACTGAAAAATTTAAATTCGTATTTGATGATGATTAAAGATTTTGAATAAAAAGCAGTCGTTTATGAGTCTCTGCGACTTGGGACGTTTCCTCTTGTAAATAACTCCACCGGTTTTCATGTAAAAATCGGGGACCCGGATGCCAACACAGTGACATGACGCACGCTCTGTCCACCTGAGGTTGGATTTGTGGGTCGAGGCCTTGGAGCTGGGATAACATCCCCTCTGAGTAATGCCTGTAACGCCTAGACGACTGCTATCAAATGTATTTGGACTTAGTCTTTCAATGCATAACAGCAAGTAGTATCCTGTAAACACTTGCTATCAAATTTTTACTCTGTCTTTACAGAATCGTCACTATGACTAAGATGATCAATGCACGAATGCTGTGGCCGTATTGCCAGAGGCAGCAAACTAAAGAAGCACATTAAAGAGGGGACGGTGGGCGAGCATGTGAGGAAAGTGTTGTTGAGGGTGTATGTGCATCATAAGGTAGTATGTGAGGATGGGAGTGATGTAGAGTTCATTAGGAACCATAGCCAGTGCCCTAGTGGCAATATTAGTATGCAAGGGTTTAAGTCGTGGTTTGAGGGAGTTTTGTTAGATATGGAAGAGGTAAGAGTGGCAGTGGCGACCATTGAGGGTGCGGTGGGGAAGAAAGGTGTTACCAAGGCGACTGATGAGGGTTTGAGTGAGGAAGAAGTGGAGTTGAGAGGGGACATCAAGAAGCCTGATGTTGATGTTGATTTGGATGACATGTTGGAGGAATTGTTTGGGAACATTGGTGATCTTGAGGAGAAGGGGAAGGATGAGGGAAAGGAAATGGGTAAGCCGTTGGCGGCATTATCGCCTCGGAGGGAGGAAGGGAACACGAGGGATGAATATGTAAGGATGAAGGATCGATTGAGGGCGGTTGAGGAGAAGAATAAAGTATTAGTGATGCGGAATGAGAAGTTGACTGCGAAGGCTGAAGGGTATAAGGTGACGAGAGAAGCGTTGGAAAGTATGAGGCAGAAGGAGAAAGAGTGGATTTTGGGAAGGAGTGAGCTGATGAAAAAAGCAAGTTTGGTGAGTAGTCTGCAGGCGAATTTGTTGAGGAAGGATGTTGAGATAGATCGGATGCGAAGCGTGGTGAAGGAAACAGAGGAAGTGAAGGGTGTGAACAAGAGGTTGGTGGCTGAAGTGGAGCGATTGCATGAGCGTGAGAAGTGTAAAAAAAGAAGAGTGTATGAAGTCCATCTTCCCCTCTTCGAAAATAATGTGTGTGACCCCCAACCATCACAAGTGACCCCAATCAGACACAGCAATGGTACGAGGGCGACGGAGTCCGATGTCTCCACATGAACATGGACATCACCGGCAAGCTTGAGGACTCGTCGTCCGAAAAGTCCGGAAGAAAGTTCCCAGTAAGTTACTTCAACATGATCATTTCCTTACCACATCTAATATCCTATTCTTTTCCTTTCAGAGTTTTTACATCAGCAGTAGAATCGCTTTTGATCCCGAGAACGCCCCAAACAGCTCTTTTAAGAGTCACACGGAGCAAGAATGATAGTACCTCCTCGTAGTTTGCTCTGGACAGACTTCGGTTTGACTGAATCTATCACATAATTAGAAAGACTGAGTCCTGTCTTTGTATCAGAGGGGTATACAAACCATTGCCTCTCTTTCATTTTCATTCTATACTCCATCATGAAAACACCTAAGACGACAGGCAGCTCTCCTGACAAGCCTCGGCTTAGACCGATAAATTCATTTATTGAGTTTCTAGAGATGGAAGAGCGAGAGCGAGTCTATAACAATCTTGCTCGAATTGGCTTATCAACAACTGACGATGATGCCAATTCAACAGGGTGGGGGTATATACCGCCCTCTAACAGTCAGCTTATAGTAGAGGAGGTCGATGCCGCTGACAGAGAGATTACAAGTCTCTCTCAGCGGAATCGGCCAAACCTAAGTCTATTCATTTCCCGAGAACGAACCAGCGGTCTTTTTAAAGACCACCATGGGGTAAAAAATGATAGTACCTCCACGTGGTTTGCCCTGGACAGACTTCGGTCTAACTGAATCTATCATACAAATAAAAAATAAAATCACAAAGTTGTATCTGCTTTCAGTCAACTTGAACGTTGCATGTTAAGGAGGATTTCGGTATAATTCTTCCTGTTGGTGGGCGATCTCTCTTGAGACAGCGGATGATATCGTAGTGATAAGTGTGGCAAGGGAGTGTGTCATATTTTAGACCGAAACCTCTGGGGCAACTCATGTTGGGCATTTGACACAGTTCTCAGCGTAGCACTTTGAACGCCAATCGGTTGAGTCTTAGCTATCTGCCACAGGTTACTTTTTAAATTCTCCATTGCCAACGTTATCTGAGAATGAGCCATCAGTTCTTTTAAGAACTGCTTCTATCATTGAGGCCAAATGAAGAAGGGATGAAGTGGGCGGTCACTCTTACGCAACACGTGTAAAAAATCACTTTCTATCTTCTCTAATGGTGCGATAGAAATGGTAGTGGTAGATAATGGTGTGATAGAAAAGTAGACCGATAATAAATGTGTTAACTAACCCCATATCTAAATTCCACCATTTATTTCCATTTCTAGATAAATACATTGCAAAACAAAGACATGTAGTATGTAGGTTTATTTACAATTGAAGCACATATACTTTATAGCGAGGAAAAGCCAAGTGGAAGAACCTTTAAGTCATTGTAGACTCTGTAGTACCCTGGTCGTTTTGGGGCATCGGGCGCTCTTCTCACGCGCGTTGTTTTTGGTGTAAAATCACCATTACTCCACACAACTTGCACAATCTTGCCTTTTTCGCAAGTCTCCTTCTGATCGCACTCTTCATCCCACTCGTCGACCACTTCAAAGATTTTGTTGACGATCTCTAAGGCGGGAGATGTACCTTTCATTATGAGATAGATGAGAATGAGAAGTGTTTCAATTTTCTGACTTTTATATGTTTTTCAACAATGAATTCCTCAACAACCAATCAGAATGATTCTAATTTAGATGAAGACTACATAAGTCGGAAGATTTTAGCACTCTTATTCACATTATGCGAACTAGAACGCAAAATGACAAACTAAGAAACACCATGCAATTTTGTGATCGTCAATGAGTGGTGTGATGAAGACAAGTGTGATCAGAAGGAGACTTGCGAAAAAGGCAAGACTGTAAGAATTGTCTGGATAGATGAAGAGTGGACACCGAAAACAACGCGCGTGAGAAGAGCGCCCGATGCCCCTAAAAGTCCAAGGTGCTAAAAAGTCTACAATGACTTAAAGGTTCTTCCGCTTGACTTTTCCTCGCTATAAAGTATATGTGCTTCAATTGTAAATAAATCTAAAGAACTACATGTCTCTGTTTTTGATATTCAATCCCTTTATCATTTATCCTCAGTGATAGAGGTAGTACTTAGGAAAAAATGATTGTATCTATCATCAGCTGCTATGATTTATACTGTCAAATGATCAGATTTCACTATGATGTTAATGATTATGTATGCTACATTACCAAGAAATAAGTGAAAACAGACAGATGAAGCTAATAAACATTTATTAAGAAATTTACAAATAATTCAAAAGTTCCTCGGAAGTCACATTGTCCCATAAATTCTCACAACCACTGGAGTTGCACTTCAACTGCCTTAATCGTTCCTCTGCCGCGACCAACACACCATAGATGTAATTCCATTCCACTTCATTCCGGGGTTGGGATGATGGACTGTACCATCTCCGTATCTCATGGAGAAGGTTAATGTCAATTTCCGTTTTTATATCTTCCTGATTGTAGAGCAGGTATTTCCATCGCACACAAATTATTTCTACCTCTTCTTGCTCCGTTAGATCTGGTAATTCCAACTTTGGAATATCATCCAGCCTTCTCTGCTTCTCCACCGTTGCCTTTTTCGGAGCGGGAGGGCAAGTTGGCATGCTTGATGCAGACACTGGTGATTGAGTTGATGGTGAATCCATGACTTTGAAATGTTTGCCATAAACTTGATTTCTTAGTCCTTAAGTATAAGCAAGCAACCAATCAAAATGCCAATGAATGTTGAGTATGGAAGTATATAAAAGGGAAAAATAGACTAGATTTCATTTCATATTTGAGATATATTAACACTAAGTGAGCTTTTCTCTCCACTCAAATATAATCTAACGTTGCTGACGTATCCTATTTTGGTTTGAGTCAATTACTACATTCTGACTATCAAAGTATCAGATTTTGACTTAATTTCGTTGAAATGGTAAGTTAAGGATTTCATCACTCATCTCCCTTAAGCGCTAGGTTAATAGCATCTTTCTCAATGTCAGGCATCTACTTCATCATCAAAGCGCTCCCTTCTCGAGGAAGCTTTACAACTGTTGAGTGAAGATAGATTGTAAAAATAAACTATGACTTCAATAGAGATGACAGAATGATTTCTCCTCCAGATGATGACAGTTCCAACTCAAGTGCGCAGTCGCGGGAAGCATCCAAAACATGTGCTGATTGAGGGTATATCTTTACAAGGAAGCGCGATCTCACCCGACACATCAGACAACGTGTGTGTCAACCCAGACCATCATCAATCTCCCTAGGTGAGGATGATTCTATTCAACATGCCTCCTTTACTTGTGACTTTTGTTTCCAATCTTTTGAAAGAGGTTTTGAATTATCTTCACATAGACTTCACCACACACACACAAATGATAGTTATAGCAACAGCACCTCCTCTATTCGACTAGCTGAAGTATCGCTCAATAATGTAGTGAGAAATTACCATATGGAATCCTCAGAAACCATTGCTGATTTTCCGGAGTAGTTTCATCAAAATTCAACATTGATAGATGCGCTCTTTCATAATTTAGAGCAGTTTAGAATAAAAGCGTTCATCTACCTTAGAATAAAATATGTTAAAGTTGATCTACTGGTGAAATAGTACTGATAATACTACTGATAATACTGATAATAGTACTGATAAATAGTACTGAATAATACTGGTGAAATAGTACAGAGGTTGGTGTTTTACATACCCTCCTCTCCTGCTACAGAAGTAGTCGATAACGAAGCTTGGTTAAATTTTCACATCCAAGGACTAAAATCAAATATTGATAAATTTAACGAGCGCGATAGTGGTCTAATTTTTGATGGCATAGAATCTGCCAAGTTTAAAATTACTCTATTAGAAAATTACCGTGGTCGAGGCTCCTTCAATCTTCCAAAAACGTTAAGAGCTAAGAATGCAGTCATCTCTGTTGATTGTGAATCACAGTGTTTTAAGTATGCGGTATTGTCTATTCTCCACTATCATGATGTACAGAACAACCGTTTCCGTGGAAGTAAATATCATGAATGGGAGAATAAATTGAAGTTTGATTACTGCAATAGCGAAGACATGAAGTTTAAAGATATAGAGAAATTTGAAAAATTAAATGAAATTAAAATAGTTGTTCACATCTGACAAGAGGGGCTTAAGGGTGTGCGCTACAACAACCGTTCATGAACTTATGATCGGGTAGTCAATCTCCTGCTAGTATGTCAAAATGATAGTGAAAATTAGCATTACTGTGGTATTTCTAAAATGACTCGACTATATTCCCACTTAACATCTAGAGGAGGAGAGTATTTCATATGTGACCGGTGTATGCGCCCCTTCTGGTCAAAAGATAAATTTTAAACACATTATGAATGGTGTAAGCGAGGTAAACTGCAAATAGAATGCATGCCCAAAGATAAAGAGTTTTCATGTAGAGAGAAAGGTGATGAATTAAGTCCTCTTCGTGTCATCTATGCTGACATCGAATGCTATATTGATGATAACACCCATAAAGCGGCAGCCATATCATGTTATGAGGTATGGCATGATTACTTCAAAAATAAAAATAATAAAATGCACGTCTGGCAAGGTGAGGATTGTATACATAAATTCTTACGATTCCTCGAAAGCGCTGTCAAATTTCAGCAAAAATATGATAGTGAACTCCAACGCAGATCATTGAATGTGTCAGCAGATGATCAAGTAAAATTTGAAAGTCATAAAGTCTGCCCAAAATGTAATAAAACGTTTGATGAAGATAAAATCAAGAAAGTGCGCGACCATGATCACATCACTGGTAAATTTAGAAACGCGCTATGTACAAGATGTAATTTTTCACTGAGACTGAAACGGCGTGCTCTACCCGTTATTTTTCATTACTTCAAAGGTTATGACAGTCAAATGATAATAAAAGGGGGTTAGGAAAAATGAAGGGATGGTTGATGAATGTTATAGCTCAAATGAGAGAAAAGTTCATAGCCATGACAGCAAAAGTAGCAGTTGACAAAACTAAAGAAAATAAGACAGTCTATTTTGATACAAAGTTTTTAGATTCCTATCAATCACTAGCATCTCTCGTTCAAAATCTTAAGTCTCTTCCACTAACTCAAAATTTTAGGACACAATATCCTAACTTGACGGATGAAGTCATCACACGCAAAGGAGTGTTTCCATATGCATACTTTGACAACATTTCTAAACTTAGTGAGACTTCTCTTCCATCAATAGACAAATTTAGAAATGATTTGACTGGTGTAGAATGCAAGGTAGAAGATTACAATCATGCTCAAGTTGCATGGACAAAATTTGACTGTCAAACGTTTATCGATTATATGATCGCCTATCTAAAATTAGATGTAATTTTGCTGGCTGATGTATTTCAGGAGTTTCGACGAGTGGCATTAGAAGAAGATAGATTAGATCCTGTTCACTTTGCCAGTCTTCCAGCTATGTCATTCCAGTCTGCTTTTAAAATGACTGGAGAGACCATCCATCTTCTGCAAGATCCAGAGATGTATAATTTATTTGAACGAGGAATTCGCGGTGGTCTCACATTTGTAAATAGGCATCAAATAAAATAAAAAAAGTGGATGATGATCAGATTCATCTTAAGTACTATGACCAGAATAATTTATATGGTAGTTCACTGTCCAAACCTCTACCTCACTCTGAGTTTAGCTGGCTGGGTGATAGTGAAATTCAACATTTCTCCAATCCTTCAAACATACTAGCTATTCCATATGATGGTGATTGGGGATATTATTTTGAGATAGATCTTATCGATATCCAAATAGTATTAAAAGTAAAACTGTGGATTTTCCACTTGCACCTGAATCAGGCGAAGTGACTGAAGAAATGTTTTCGGACTTTATGAAACAATTTTATAGAGATTTAGAAGGGAGCGGACAGCCCAAGTATAAGCCTTGCCGCAAACTTTTGCTTACTGAATTTGATAAAGAAAATTATTTAGTCCACTTCTCTATCTTAAAATTTTATTTAGAAATGGGCATGATTTTAAAAACAGTTCACCGCATTATCAAATTTAGACAGAAAGGCTCTCTGAAACCTTATATTGATGATAACAGCCAGAAACGTGCACTAGCCCAAAATAATTTTGAAAAGTATTTCTATAAATATAAGAATAATAGTCTATTTGGTAAGACGATCGAGGACGTTAGAAAGCGTATCAGCTATAAACTTGTGAATCATAATGATAAATTTCAAAAGTTAGCGACATCACCTCTCTTTATTGATAGAGATATTATAGATGATGAGTTGATTGGTGCTAAAATGATAAAATCAGAAGTAGAGTTGTGCAAGCCCATCTACATTGGACAAGCTGTGTTAGATTATTCCAAGCTTTAAATGTATCAACTCTTCTACAGAACATTAAAACCATGCCCTCTAATTAAAGACGTGCGTTTGCTGGGTGGTGATACCGACAGTTTCTTTTTAAGTATCGCTGCTCAGAAAGAGTTCAATTTTAATGAAGTAGGAAAATCTTTAGAAAAATATTTTGATACATCAAATTATCCTACAGATCACCCACTATACTCTACTAAAAATAAAGCAAAATTAGGATCCTTTAAAGATAAAATGGCAGGAAAGGAAATTGAGGAAATGATTCTTCTTCGTCCTACAATGTATTCTATGAAACCAAAAGACTCCAGTGACAGTATTAAGCGCGCAAAAGGCATATCTAAATCGATTGTTGTAAATATAAAACATGGGGTCTATGAGATGGCCTACATAAATAAGAACATAACGTTTGTCAACATGACCATCTTAAAATCAAAGACACATGAGGTAAAAACTCATATATTTAGGAAGCGAGCACTTTCAGCGTGGGAGGATAAGAGGTGTTGGATAGGACATAACATATCTCTTTCACATGGACATCCTGGTACAAACATATCACCACCCAAAAGAATTAAACTCACACTACGACATTCAGGAGATGTGTAAATAGATTCATTCTTAAATCAGCATTTTGATGATGTTTTTTGCTGATGTTCGTTGCTGTTTTATGTATCGCTTTAGATTGCACTTTCTTGTGAATATATGCCTACAGTCATTTCATTCCCACTATATCCGTGAAAAGTCTTTCCCACTTTGTCAACACTTCTTCAAAACACTTTTTCATACATATCTTTTTATTTCAATAAAATTTTACAATGACTTTACTTTGTTTTCCGAAACACTGAAGTTATGAGGGATTTAGTATCTTTCACATTGATGCACTCATGTAAACCATTTGTAATTTTGAGAGAAATAGACGGGATAGTTTGTTTGATGACAGGATGGTAGAAAATAGGTTTAAACATGTTTTCAACGATTCCATAGAAAGCGTCTTTATCATGAATGAAATTACGTAAAATTTTTCTTTTTTCTCACCAACAGAAATAGGTAGAATTAAATCACTTTGAATGCAAAGGTGCTGTTCATGTTTATCAAGTGTCATTGGTATTCCTACACCAATCGTGTATGAAGTAGCAAACTTATCCTGTAGCAATGAAAAGCCAAAGAGTTTTTTCAAATTTTTACTCAATGGACATTGAATGTGATCACCCAGTTTCAGAACAGCACTTTGATTTTTAATTAAAAACGAAATGTGATGTGCCTTTGCATCATATCTACTTTTCAACACTTGCTTCAACTTATCTTGTATATATAGATTTATGACACGAATAAAGTTTTCGACTGCATTGTATAGACGCGGCATTGTATTGATATTAACTTTAGTTTGTTGATAAGATTGGTAAATTTTCTTGATGTGATCACCATAGATGTCCACCCACCATTCATCATTAACTGAATCAGCTTTAGTGTGATGTTCATGAGAAGCATAAACCAAACCGCTTCCAATAATAGGCGATACATGTCTTAAAAAATGACGCAAGGTTGGAGAGAAATAAACTGTAAGTTTGTCATTATATTTCTGAATAACCAACTTATTTTTGTCCGCCATAATTTTCTCTCCATACTTCTTACCCACAGTCTCATTCCATCGTTTTACTAACTCAATAAGTGATAAAGGTTGAACACCACGCTTTTTCAAAATGATGCGTTCTTCACATTCTACAACATCTTCATCAAATATTTTAAATTTATAATGAAATTTGTTTATTCGGTTTGAATAGATTTTTGTAACATTTGCAATAGCCATTGGTCAGATGCAGACTGTGTTCAAAACCGAGATGTGGATAGAATTCATTATCCAATCTCAATGTAAGACCTTCAGTAAAAGAGTGAAAACGATAGAAGTGTCTCCCGTGCCATTTATAGATAGTAAACTCATAAAATGTCTGACCCTTATTTTTCATGATAGACGCATTGCCACTATTGAATGCCTTAATGATTCTATCTTCATCTGATGATCCATAATAATCTGATTCTAACTGATTCCATTCATAATTCCACTTTCCATCTGATGTTAAATTGTATGGAAACTTGAATGCATTATTCATCGTTATTCCATCATGGGTGCGAGGAGTCAATACCATTTCTTCCAATTCATTCACATTCTGAATATTGCTATCATAAAAAATGCTGGAAACACCTACTTCCCATTCACCTTCTAGAAGTAATGGACGATTTAATTCTACTCGATAGTCTGATGGTTTGTTATTGGGAAATTTATTCATAGAAGCATTACTGGGTAAGTAAATTAGGAACGAATCCTTATTTTCACTTTCCATATCATTCACATTGGAAACATATATTTCCACACTTTTGCATTAACTCTTCATTCGAAAATGGAGTGTGATACTTGTCACAGCATCTTTATGAAAAGGAATCAATGCACCAGCATCGTCATAAATGGCAATATCAATTTGTGGTATATAGTTTGATTTCAAGTTTGTATAATGCACCTTCTGAAAAGTGTGCTCAGATAGAGTACTATTGCTTTTTGGTTGGTAGGGTATCATTGCTAGAAGTGAAGCTTCAACATCTCCCACACGTAAATCTTCACCAATATTGGAATATATCTGAAAATAGTTAATACGACGCGATAGCGACATGTCTGCGCTAGCTTTGGTTACAGTACCACTTTTAAAGATATTTTGATCAAAACCCAAAATGTCCATTAGAGTTTTATCCATAATTAGTTCAATACCTTTTCCACTTATAGTGAGAGACAAAGTACCTTCTTTTTCAGAAAATGAAATATGCTGTTCATTAATCACTTCATTTAAATAATTTATAGCCAATTTCACTGAAGTGATAATGCGAGGTGTCAACACTCTTGTTTTATGTAAGATGCCACCTAAAGGATTTATGCACTTTCTGTATAAAGATGCGGACCATTCTGTATCAAATTGATTTGAACTATTATGTCCCAGATAGCGCATTTTAAATTTTCCATGAAGAGCTGCAGAACGATGTCGCAAGAACTGATGAAAATCTTCTGAACAAACCAATACTAGATCATCATCTTTTAATTTATTGATTACGATATTATTAGACCCTTTGTTGTAAGTTAATGTTGCCACTTGTTCACCATCTACTCGAAGGAGATAATTAAATTTCTTCAATAATGCTTCAGGAGTCATGTTCGTCTTTCTTGCCTTAATCACAATCTTCTTCACCAACGTCTTTTCATTTTTCGGAATGAGATCCACATAATAGGCTTTCTCTTCATAAATTAAATTTTTGCAACCTCTTGGATAGTAATTAGCTTTATAATTATCATAGCTTGTCAAGGCGCTAGTAATGTAATCTAAATCATTTCTTAAACTCGGACTCAAAGCAGCAATCCAATCTCTATCAACTGCATGATAAATATGATCATATTCACCATTGTGGGGAGTAAACTCGACAATGTGTCTACATGCTTTATTCAGGAAATCAAATACGAATTTTTTACATGTTGAGAAATCTTTCTTCGGCCATTTCGGAATGTAAACTCGACATCCCTCTTCACACAGATAGGCATCTGTACGTCTCATATTAATAGTCATCACTTCATGATCAAAAGTATAGACATAGTTACTGTGAACAACTTGCCAAAAGAATACGAGGAACTCGAAAAATCAATTTATTGCAGCGCACGAAACGTCAGACGTTCAGTTGAAGCATTGAACATTCGTCGGG
Source organism: Prostheceraeus crozeri (assembly GCA_907163375.1). Taxonomy (NCBI): domain Eukaryota; kingdom Metazoa; phylum Platyhelminthes; order Polycladida; family Euryleptidae; genus Prostheceraeus; species Prostheceraeus crozeri. The sequence goes on from CAJQUW010007235.1 coordinate 440,601, forward strand.
CTCATTCCTTAATGAATGGCTGTTGTGGTCGTGAATTGGATGTCTGATTGATTCCTTTATTTATTTCATAATTAATTTTGTATGTATTAATTTTCTTTTTTTTCGTAAATCATTGAAATGATGTCTTTCTTCTTTTTTTTCAAATATGTCCATTCATTTATTGAATATTCTTGTATAAAGTGTACATATCGTTTTTAGTCCTGTACAGCTTTTATTTCTTTCTCTGCAGTTCAGAGTGTAAATATCTATGTTATCAATTTTCATTGTGTGTCCATATCCAGTTTGACAAGTGCTCATCATTTGCTAGTTTGCAAGTCACATTCATTTTATATGCACCTGACGAAGGCTTCGGCCAAAAATTTGTGCGCTGCAATAAATTGATTTTTCGAGTTCCGCGTATTCTTTTGGCAAGTGAACAACTTGGGTGACGCCTACTTCCGACTTTCCATTCAGCTGTTTTGTATTATCAATGGGAGTAGAAAAGATAGCAGCTCGATTGCCAACAAATCTATTTGCTGCCACATTGCTAAGCAAAACATGATAGAATGACATTTTCATTTCGGTAATCTATACATTACCAATTTGCATAACATCATGAAGACTTGGATTTTGGACTCTCTACAATATATTAAAGTTGATCGCGATGGAAACGTTCATTTCAAGAATTCTTATGGAAATACATCGACAGGAATTACATTAACATGGCGACAATTTGTCAACCTCAATGATATCATGAGGGATTTGGAATTTTTCAAAACGTTGAAATTCATCTTGATTGGGTAATCAAGTTTGGCTTCAACATCACAGAAATGAAAATCAAATCTATCATTCTCATCTCTCCATCTATTTCTCATTTCGCAAATGTAATTGGGAAAAATATAAAAGATGTGTACATCGCTCCATTATGTCATTCATTCGACGCGAGTTCATCGCATTGCTACGCAAATCTTAATCAGACACCATCTTCAACACAATGTCACACTCCATCATGAAGACTTGGACATTGGATTTCCTACAATATGTTGAGATTGATCATGAACGAAACGTGTGTTTCAAAGATTATACTGGAAATGTAAGAAGAGTGTTTTCTTTATCATATCGACATTTTCAGTCTCTAAATCATATTATGAAGGGCTTAAAATACTTCTATATGAAAAAACATTCACGCATAGGAAGTCTAAAATGGTTGCGACTCAACAAACAGCGAATTCAAATCTATCATTCACAACGTTCTACCTACTTCACATTTCATCAAGGCAGTTGGGAAAAGTATAAAAGGAAGGTACATCGCTCTATTTACTCATTTCTTCATCATGAAACGTCGTCGCTACACCATCGTCAACATTCTCCGACGCATCAGACTCTACACCAAAATCGATCTCACAACATTACATCAACAAATTCCAAACAGCAAGTATTATCTAGGTCGACCGCAAATGTTAGTGGTGAAGATGAGCAATTTACGGAATCTTCAACTCTTCCCAAATGGAACTGTTCAGATTCTCGGCGCCCTTTCTCATTCATCGGCGCAGTCAATGCGCTTAGAGCTGCAAAAACTACTACGTCGGACATGGAAGAGGGAGAAGTGTGTGATGTCGAATCTGACTGTGGACAATATGGTGATCTCTACTCAATTGAGTGAAGATGTATCGTTTTTAAAGATTCATACCAGCAGTTTCAATTTGTGTTATGAACCAAAACTTTTTCCCGCGGCTTTCATTAGTTGCTGGTTACCTGTACATGTTACAATCTTTCATAGTAGTGAAGTTATCATTACTGGACTCAAATCTGAAATGCAAGCAGATACAATCCTAGACTATTTAATCGAGTATGTACATAACCAACGGATTGTAAAATAAAAACAATTTTTATTCCAACATGATGCTTTTTATTTCAAATCATTATAGAACATACAAATCATCTTTTCATTAGAAGATGGATTACATGAAAACTTTTGAATAACAGATTTAAATTGGTGTACATGTAAACGTTTTAAAATGAAGTACAATACGAAAGCACCACACGTTGATGAAAGTGGATGTTGTAGTATGTGCTCATTTCGTTGATATTGACGAGTATGCTTTCTCGACCACTGCTGTGTTGGTATATTCGGAGGTTGAGCAAGAGAGTCAAATAGTTCACCACGTCTGTCTTTTTCAATAAAGATAGCTTTCCAATGCTCACCTTCTAAATTCTGCGAATGAATGTTCAATACGATAAAGATGGGATACTGTTTTAAAGTACTCGGTAAGGTATCTAGCAAATAGACATTATCAAAAGCTTTCAACGTAACTTCATCTGCATTACGCTGCACTTTAGTCTTTATATCGTCAGCATTCAACCAACTCATTAGCGATTATAGTGAAGAATCACGTCACGATACTTAGCTATTTCGATACTTGAATCAAAGACTGCATAAATTAATACTTTGATCGTCTCCGTTAGCGTTGTTTTGAACTCCAGATCCAAGCGAATATTGTGAGGAACGCTAGCTTGACGATAAGGTGCACTAATATCACTGTCGGCAGTCAAATCAAATGTATAAATAGTATATCCATTTTTAAACTCCTTCATTGTGAGTCCGTTGGTGTCATCCGTATTGTAAAAGCAAAAGACATCCATAAAATCAACATAACTGCGCATAAATTGATCCGCAGCAAAATCTGGTTTGTAGGGTGGACCAGGATGACTCACACCATTTACACGTAAAGCAATTTCACTTAAATTGTTGTGTTTGAAGTTGAAAGGATTCTTCTTGACATTACCATTGAATGCATCATTTTCAACCATTGCTACCATGAGGAGCTTTGGCGCTTCCGATGGAAAAAGACCATCTTTCATGAAACTCTTTTGATCTTTAGGAATAGTAAATGTGAGAAGCTTTGTATGTTGAATGAGATAAATGGCATTGTTGCGGTTAAGACCCTCAGCATGTCCTCTAATTACACTTGGATTAGTCACCACTCGACGAATTTATACTGTAATATCTTCCACATGAATTTTAAATTTCACAATTGAAGCAAATGCATTGAACAAAAATTCAGGCTTATTCAATGTAAGTTTGAGTCGCATACTCGTATTACAGTGTAAAAATTTTGATTGTCTGAAGAAGTCTAAATTAAGTGGACCATTTAGCTGACATACTCTACTATCTTTAATCAAAGCAGATCGCTTTACAAAACCAGTGTTTGTCTCACTATCAAATAGTGCTGCTTGATCTCTATGCCATCCCATTGCTTCCATATGACTGTTTTCAGCTGCTGGATGAAACTGTGATAGAGCACTTAAATATGCTTTATAGGGATAATCGCTTTGACCACCTTCCACCTGTTGCTCTCCAATAGTTAGAGAAACATCGCGAAATAGTGTTGCCACCGGTAAATTGTTGAGACCAACCTTATCTGCATCATCGATGTTAGTACCATCTGCTTGTTGAATTCTAAACCTCACATCAACCATCGCATAACTCAAATCAATGTAATCATCGCTAGCGCCAGGAATAACAAATTCAATAGGACCAGTATTCTCAGCTGTGCGAGGATGATAATCTACAATACTTGAACTAAGAATATCTGTCTGTATTGCTTGTTGATCAAACAAACAAAAAGCCTGAAGTTTTGCACTCCATGATTAGAAGTTATGACAGCGTCGTCGTTTAGCACCTTGATGAATACTTGATATTTGCCTGAATGCCTTTTCTTAGTTTTGTTTGAAGCTCGCTTCTTACCACCTCCTTCCTTTTTTCTTTTTCTTCCAACATTCATTCGTTTAGGTGCTTTCTTTTGTTGAGTAGCATTAAAAGTTTGCTGTAATGTTCTTAAACCGCGTTCCTTCCTACGATTTAGTAAAGTACTCTTTACATTTTTACCACTGGTAATATCATTAACAACATCACCAGCAAAGCCAACAGTATTATTGAAAAAAGTTCGTTTTAAAGATCTTCCGACAGTAGATAAGAGAGGTGCTACAACAAATTTTCAGCGCACCAAATATGCTACCTCTACGTTGACGGCGGGTGCCGCTGTAAATTGCACCCACGCCACTTAGACAGGAGGGCGTGAATAAAACGATGCAGTCGGATTCATAACTTAGACCTTGACATTACAAGTCATATCTTTGCATAAATCATAAGTCATAACCACTGACGATCGCGTAGATGAAAGATGTCTGCATGACGCATCCAAGAGTTCATACTTGAAGGATAGCCGACCCATTTAACAAGACACCATTCTTCACCTTGTCGTTTCCTACTTCGAATTATTTTCTCTACTAAATATGTTTCACTTTGAGTGACCAACTCAATCTCATGATAATAAAAGCTACCCTCAATTTCTTCATTATCGTAATCTTTCAACTTGTAAGTTGTTGGGGAGTCTTTTTTATTGATACTTGAAACTGTGAAAATTTCTTCTGTCCAATTCGGGAGATAACCTTTGGTAAAAACACTCTTCACTTTTGATATGCGAACTTTATCACCTATTTTCACATCACTTTTTGCATTATTACGCTTGCGTTGGAATGTTTCACGCACTCTATCTACGTTGTCAGCATTCACATCCGCTGGTCTGAGTCCAATAGAACGATGAATAGAGTGATTGTAGGTATAAAGCGTATCTTGTAGAACCTCTGTCCAATTTTGTGGTAAGTTGGCAGTGAAATGTCGCCACAAGCGATTTTTTAATGTGCGATTAAAACGTTCAACTAGTGCAACCCTATAAGCACTCTTTACACTAAACAACTCAATGTCATGCCTCTCAAATAATCTTCCCACATGCTGATTTTCGAACTCTTTTCCTTGATCACTATGAATTCTCTTTGGAATACGACCTCTCGGAAAATTGACTGGAATGCCTTTGCTACCCGTTTACCTTCTTTAGTTTTTAAAGGTTGAGCCCACGCATAACGCGAGAAAATATCAATTACGGTTAAGATAAAATTGTGTCCCGAGTTATGTTTTTTGAAATAGCAGCAACGTCACACAAATCTGCTTGCCACTGTTCATCAATGTCATGAGTAATATAATGACGGGTCCGGTACTTCTTTTTCGCTTGTTTGTGGAGTGCATATGTAGCTTGACCCTTTGACCATTGTTTAACTTGTGAGTGTGGAAGACCGCTCGCTTCTGACAATTTCTTTATAGATGCAAATCCTGCAGGATGTTTTACATCATAATATATTGACTTTAAAAGTTCATCCGATGACGACTGACTCTTCCTCCTTCTTCTCATGTTTTTGCTTTCTTACCTTTTTGCATTTACAGCAACCACAGGATTTATGGGATTTACGTTTACATTGCTTAGGAGTCTCATTGTGAGAGCTGGCACAGCAAGTACAAGTTACAGTTACATTTACTTCCGGCGGCTCATTACATGGTAAGCAACACATCTGCTTCATATTAATAGTCTGAGAACATGCGTTTCTTTGGAGGAGTTCTTCTACGTCGTTCTCTTCCCCTTGTTTGCTTGATGGGTGTGGGAGGGGATTTAGAAGGTTATCTCTTAAACCAATTCCTTGACATTTTCATTTTACTCTTAACTGGTGAAATAGATGAAGTAGCATCAACTGCTGAAATAGAATCAAGTTCTTTCAATGTTTCATTATTCAAGGCAAATTTTGGAACATTATGCTTTTTCATTAGTTAAAGAAAGTAAGACCAACCAGGTTGGACATAGCCTCGACGGCGCTTTCTGCGTGTTGCATACTGAATCAAGTCTTCATAACGTGAAGCGTTAAAAATTTCATTATCATCCTAAATGATTTCACCTCTATCATTCACAGTGAGATATGGATCAATGCTGTTGAAAATGGACATTGCATGTGCACGAGATGCTAAAGGTGTAGCAGTCGAAACAGAGTCACGCATCTTATTCTTCAAACTTTTCAGTTCTTCGACAGTTTCCGATTGTAATAATACAGCACGATGTGGATCTTTGATATGCGCATTTTGCTGATAATTTAATTCATTCTTATACATTTGATTTGAAAGAGGTTGTCTTACTTGTTGCATGGCAGTCAATTGTACATATTCATCCTGAGGAATAACAATCATGCGAGAATAAGAACTCATAGTTTGTAGATAATCATGGGAGTTTTCAAAATATCACTTCGAAATCTAAATTCTTCCGGACACTCTTGCGTAAAGTCAATGAATAAGTAACCGTATGGTTTTTCAGTAGCTGCTTGAAAAATTTCAATTAAGGCTTTTGATCCTCTGGGTGCAACTTGTCGCGCTAAAATTTCAAATTGACTTCTATCTCGTGGATTCTTAAAAATAGCGTAATAGTGTGTATTCAGGTTTCGTGTGCGGGCTTCTCTCCCATCAGGAAACAAATTTTTGCGTGATATAGATTATAAAGCATCTTTTGTGATGTGCTGTGCGGGTGAACATATCTGCAACATCTTTAGAATTCTTGCTTTCTTTTAATAGATCATCCAATACAACGACATCATTGGACTGAATGTTATCCACTGGAATAATTCCTTCATTTCGAATAAAGTTACAACGTTGCAATTTCTGAAAGAGTGACGGTTGATGAATGCCATAACACCAAATCACTCGATTGATAGGCTCCCTGAACAACTCTTTTATGTTGTCTGGCAAATTCAGAGTGAAAACAGTTTTACCTGCATGGGATGCACCTGATACAGTCAGAACTTTGTCACATTGAAGTCTGAAATCCATTTTAATACTTTGTGTGGGAGTTTGAGCTGTTGTGCGTTGCCGTTCCGTTCGCATATTGGAAGTCTGTGTGTGATTATCTAATCGCGACTTTCCCTCTTCCCGTGCTAACTGCATGTGACGTCACTATTGACCATTAGCTGTGAATAAAGCTGAAACTCATATCACATCAAGTATGACATAAGCATGTTCTATTGAGAAGAGAGCACCTTCTTATTGACACGAATTGCTGTTTTTCCTTGCGTCAATACAAGCTATCACGGCAAAGGCGGGAATGAAGCTAATCGACGCGGTGAAGAAATTCTCGGGCGGCAGAGGAGAAGATGTTGAATTCTGGATGGATAAGTTCCTGCTAACAGCCGAAATCACCATTGAGAATAAGGACGAGAAGACCGATGACCGACTGGCGAAAATCCTACCTATCTTCCTGGAGGGAGCGGCCTACACCACATGGAAGCAGATGCCCCCTGCAAAGCAATCCGACCTTAGCGCAATTAAGGCCGAACTCATGCGAATGTTTGGCCGCTCAAAGCTGCGCGCATGGCAAGACTTGAAAGAAACGAAGCTGATACCGGGAGAGTCAGTAGCCCTGGTCGTGGATCAGATCAAGAGCGCTCTTGGCGTCATGATCGGCAACCGAAGCGCAGTACCGGAACAACTCGTCTCGTATCATCTCGTGGACGCACTGCCAAAACAAATTGTACCTCAAGTCAAGGTTCAATGTGGAGAGAAGATGGAGCTGTCCCAGATCATTTCCTGTGATAAAGCCCTTCTGGCGAACCCATCGGAACTTTTGGACATTGCGGCAGCTGGAACAACCAGCGTCGGAACACGCCAAAGTTGGGATCCGCAGAGAACAAACAAACCGCGCTGCAGCGGCTGCAAGCGTATCGGACATCTTCTTCGGGACTGCAACACTATCTGCTACAGATGTGGAGAAGTTGGGCATCTTCGATCCCATTGCCCCAAGTCTACTGCTTCGGGAAACGGACGTGCGGAGGTGGATGTGCCGGATCATGCTGCCCCGCATCCGCGCATTAATCCGGACGATGTGGATCGATGGACACAAACTGCGAGTGCTGATTGATACCGGCTGCAGCGTTACTTTGCTAGGTGAGCACAGGGCTAAGGGGAAACGTCGCGAGCAGTCTAGTCTGTGTTTAGAGCTGATGAATAAGGACAAGTTGCATACTTGTGGTGCTGTCATGCTCAGGTCTGTTGTGAAGGACGATGACGTTGAGTTAGGCCCGGTGAAAGCACATGTTGTTAAACGATTGCCGCTTGATGTCGATGTTGTGCTAGGTTTAGACATTCTATCTCACAAGAGACTCGAACTCAGCTATTGTGAGGGAGAAGTTACGGTTAAGTTCTCCCCAAACATCACCCATGTTACAGCTGCCGTCAGTATCGACGCTGACTGAGCCCCGCAAAGCCTAAGCGTTAGTGATAGCGACTTTACCGCCAGCTTCGTTGAAGGTCGATGGGTAGCTAGCTGGAAGTGGACCGAGGGTGGTAATACCGATAATTTGCATAAAACTCCTATTGACTATGTGAAACCCTGCGATCGGAATGGCTTCGATGCCGAAATGAATTCTTGGGTTAGCGAGGGGATACTAGTAAAGTATGACGCCACTCAGCATGGTGAAATTCAGAGTTTTTTGCCTACCATGGCTGTGCTCCAAGATAAAGGAGATGAAAAAAAGATTCGCCCGGTTTTAGATTATCGAATGCTGAACCAGGTCGTTAAAAGTTTTCCAGGGGGCTCAGTACCTCTATGTTCAGATAGGCTTCGGGAATGGCGGCAACGAGGGTCTAATTGTTCCCTCTTAGACTTACGTAAAGCTTATTTACAAATACACGTGCATGAGTCACTGTGGGTGCATCAGGCCGTTAGATGGAAAAAGGAAATATACTTGCTCACCAGGCTGGGGTTCGGTCTCTCCGTCGCTCCTAAGATTATGACAGCAGTAGTAGATAAAGTGATATCACTTGAAAAGGAATTGAAGGAATCTGTCTCCAGCTACGTGGATGACTTATTCATTGACGAAAGTAAAGTAAGCGTCTCTCATGTCAAAAATCACCTGTCAAAGTGGGGATTACTGACCAAAGAACCCGTTAGCTTAGGGAATCCTGCAGGAGTTCGTGTACTGGGCATCCGAGTGAACGATGACTTGTCATGGCAAAGAGATAAAACTATTCCCACCATACCTTCAGGACAGTGTTCTCGGCGTCAAATTAATGGCATCATAGGAGAGCTGTTAGGCCACTTTCCAGTTGCTGGGTGGTTGCGCGTTTATTGTAGTTTCCTCCAACGCTTGACTTCGTTAGCGCAGCTTAAGTGGGATGATAGTGTCACGACGCCAGTTATGGATCTCATTAATCAGATGATGCGGCAGATAGCGACTAATGGTGATCCAGTGAGGGGAAGTTGGCCGGTCCCTGAAAATAGTCCTATTGTTGTTTGGGCTGATGCTAGCAACCTAGCTCTAGGTGTTGTCTTGACAGTTAACGATAAGATAATAGAGGACGCTTCGTGGTTGAGACCACATAACGACACTGGACATATCGATATTAGTGAGTTAGACGCAGCTATCAAAGGGCTTAATATGGCCCTATGCTGGGGTAAGAGAGACATAATTATTAAGACTGATTCATCCACTGTGTATAAATGGTTGACGGCAGTTATCAATAAAACGCACAATGTCAAGACTCGTGCTCTATCAGAAAGACTTATCAAACGTCGACTTGATACTCTAAGAGAGATTATAGAAACCGAAAAAATCAAAGTCGAACCGCACTTAGTGAAATCTGCTGAAAATATTTCGGACAGCCTCACTCGTGTCCCCCAAAAATGGATACAGGTTATGAGAGATCAAGCAGACACAGCAAATGTTCTATCCGCAGCAGTAGCAGAGGGCGCAGATAATCAAAACCGCAACCTCATGGAAATTAAAAAGATCCACGAAAGGTGCCACTTTGGTGTAGATCGAACCTTGAATCTAGCCAAACAGAAGCTAGGAAATTTGGTTTCTAGGAGGCTAGTAAAGAAAGTCGTCCGTAGTTGTGACAGGTGTGCTAGGATAGATCCGGCGGTGAATTTTAGTTGGGATAAGGGCGCCTTCAGCACTAGTCCGGTTATATGGCAGAACATAGCAGTTGATATAACTCACTATAATGGGATTCCTTATTTGACTATAATCGACCTTTCATCTCGGTACACTATTTGGAGACGGCTACGCAATGAGTCTTCATCTGAAGTGTCGATGCAGTTGTCTCAAATTATAGCGGAGTTCGGTCCTCCTAGTTCGGTGTTATCCGATAACGGTACCGTGTTTAGAAGTAGAGATATCTATGAGCTATTCGATAATTGGGAGATTAAACATGTTTTTTCTAGTGCTTATCGCCCGCAAGGCAACGCAATTATAGAACGAGTCCACCGTACTGTTAAGAGATGTGCCAAGCGAGCGAACCGAGATATCGAAGAAGCAACGTTCTGGGTAAATAATAGTAGAGACGGTGAGCGGCAAAGCCCCTACGAGTTAATGTTTGCAGCCACCTCTAAGAAGCCAGGAGTGACTACTGAGCGTAAACACATCCAGCGGGTAGGCCCTGAGCAGGTTGACTCGGAAGAAAGTTCAAAGTATGAGGATTTAGATAGAAATCCCTTCAGTATTGGCGACAGAGTTTACCTGAAGAGTGTTTCGGGGAGGTGCGATAGTACTTGGTCGGGTCCCCATCGGATAACTAGCATCTGTTCTAGCGTAAGTGTTATTCTGAATGAAGATGGCGTTGCACGCCACGTTTCACACCTAAGGCTAGTCCCTGGTGAGGAGTGTACGTTAGATACGTTTCCTACATACTCAAACAGTGATGAAAGCGGTTTAAGCGGTGAAGATGATGAGGATAATGAGGCCAGTATTTTACGTCGTAGCATTCGCGAGAGGAAGCCGCCGGATAGATTCGGTGACTTAGTGATGTGGTGTGCGTGTGAGGTCTGTCGACCTGAGGGGCGTGTGGGAGTTTGAGCTGTTGTGCGTTGCCGTTCCGTTCGCATATTGGAAGTCTGTGTGTGATTATCTAATCGCGACTTTCCCTCTTCCCGTGCTAACTGCATGTGACGTCACTATTGACCATTAGCTGTGAATAAAGCTGAAACTCATATCACATCAAGTATGACATAAGCATGTTCTATTGAGAAGAGAGCACCTTCTTATTGACACGAATTGCTGTTTTTCCTTGCGTCAATACACTTTGGGATTCAATATTTGCATAATTAACGCCTAGGATTAAAGATCCTACCCAATAGGTCACCTACTACAGGAGCTAACAGCGGAAGTAACACTGAAAAGAAACCACCCTTTTGTGTCAGAGTTTTCCTCTTTCTTTGAAGGGTAACTTTAGGATTGGAGATGAATTGCAAATTCGTAGTATGTCGCTTAAGTAACTTTCGTTGTTGTGGTGATAATTTCTTTGTCCTCAAACTTCTCACATGAGAAACAATTTCTCGAATAAATTTATCATTAGCATGTCGTATAGCATTATATCGCTGATTTCCTTTCATTCGTTGAAGAGCTCTAATGGCCTCAGAAAATTTTGAAGACTTTCGACTTTTGCGTTTCGCCATTTTTCTCTTAACCATTGTTACAACTTGATTTTCCCACATTCGCACAGGTGCTAACTTTAATGACAGAAGTGACACTCAAAATGAGCTATATCACAGTGACTGCATTGACAAAGTTGAATACAGTATGGTATGAAAGAGCGCTGGCAGAAAGTATGCTTACAACTGTTAAAGATGCGTTTTTCACTTCCATCCTTTCGCTTACATACATCGCACATATTTTCACTCTTGCTAACAACTTCTAAAGCAGGTATTTTTGAAGACATGAACTTGCTAGCCTATTCTAAATAATAGATACATGTGCAAAAGGAATATACTTCGAGAGTAAGCAGACACAACTGGAAAATCAATTGTGCTACGATCAAGTACCATCGCATCTTTAAGTTTCCTTTATACAAAGTTGAATGTGAATATGTGAAATCGCTTCAATCACTAAACTGCTACCATGATTGTTAAATGCATTAAGACGTTGAGCAAATTTTCCCATATTTCTTTCAAAAAATTCTTCGGGATTATTTACAACTTCCATCGAATAAGAAGCAAAGTGGAAGAAACGATCTTCTACCTCTTCTTTCCCAAAATGACTGAAATGAATTTTTGCAACTAATCTCGCCATTTCAATTCTATTAGAAAACGTATCCATTAACTTCAAAAATAGAGTTCTAGCATTACCAATAACTGATTTGATGTTGATCTCATCTTTATGAAAAGTTATCACATAATCTTGAATAGTTCCCTTTAAGCTTTGTCTATGAAAACTTAATGTTCCACAATCATTTGAGGAAGACATTATCATCCTGCATCTGTCCCACCCGTTGCATGAAAATAACAAATCTCTTCATAAAGCATTTATTAAACGGCTTTTACAAGCATGCATTACAAATTTTGGGTTTATGGGAACAGATAAAATAGATACAGTTGGTAGCTATCATGTAAAGAGCAATGATGACCAAACATTACTTTGGCAGTGTTGAGATATGGAGGAAAAAATCATTGATTATGAATGTAGCGACTACAACGAACATTTAAAATAGGAACACTCAATTCCTGCAAACGTTTAGTGACTTCATGATAGTGTTGATTAACTCTACTATCCCAAGGTGGAAGTAGAATATCATTGATGATTAGATTTGGAAATAGTTTCTTCTCCTTAGTAGGATCATTGCAAAAGATGTATACAACATTAAAAGCTGCTAGCCATATTTTAAAGTCAATAAGAAGAGCACATTCATTAGAAAAGCCATAGTCTTGCAAGTATTGCTGATTAAGTCCATGGATGTGTTTTCTCGCCCAGCTATCAGCGTTGGGATCACACTTGGCATGTTGATGGTGGACACTAACAATTTGATACGACCAACTGTCCATGGCAATAGCACTGAGCTCCTGTACAGGTTCACCCTCACAATCCATAAAAATGATGATAGATGAGTGAAAAGGAAATTACAAATTTTTACGCATCTGATGAAGAGTCCTATAACATACTACAAAATGATGAAGTACATCGATGCTGTTCACGACAAAATACACAAATAACATGATGGCAGTAAAGAAGTAAAATGTATCTGATAAGTCCACGTCTACGACACTCAAAGCACATGAGCGAATTGTCAAAAGGTAGAGATAGGTAAGGACTACTGATTCTCCTTCTTTAGCTTGCGTTTAGCGGAAGCATTCTTCTCTGACTTGCGCTTTGTACCGCTCTCGTTGAGGATTTGATCAATAATGTCATAAACGTCTGGTTGCTTTGGTATATATAGGATGGATTGAGCATGCATCGATATAGAGGCTAATTTGTTGTTCTGGTGATAGCCATGATATATTCCACTGATAGCAAAACCAATATTCCAAGTGCCTTCTGCGAGGTCTTCACATCTGATGGGTGTCACTTCATCTCCTTCCTTTTTATAGTATGAGCACCAATGCGATAGTGGTAAAGAAAGCTTTTCACCATCCCATATCTTTCTATATGGAGTATCATTGTCGTCTCTCGCCTTCCATTCCTTGCTAAGGGGAGTAGGGATGTCCATATTTAATGTTGCAAACTCTCCAATAATATCGAGTTGGCGACGAATGTATGGATTCACAGGAATAACTACGTAGTCCCCATACTGATTGTTCAATATCTTCACTTCAGTGGAAGGAATCATTCCCGTTTGCAATACTATACTATGATCGTAATAACGTATGGCTTGTCTAAATTTACGCGGGAGTGGGGTAGGATTATGTACCTTTGTTGTCTCTTCTACTGGCCTCAACATAAGACGATCTAATTGTAGAGATCCTTGTAACGTCTGAACGCTATCTTGTCCTGTAAATGTAGTAGATGTAGTAGATGCCTGAAAATAAAAGAGATGCTATTAAGTTAACACTCAAGGAAGTAGAGGAAGGAAGGTTCCGACTTACCATTTCAGATGAATAATATAATAGGAATGTAGAGGGAGAGCGTGCGTCCGACACCTGTGAGACTCAAAGATAGATGATTGTCACTCTGAAAACCTCATTATTTATAGAGAAATGCTGGATTCTCATTGGATGTGCTCCTCATTGGCCAATGACATCAAGCTGATTCCAAATCTGGTCTCAGTTTTCTCGTCCGCTGCTTCGTTCGCCCGCTGGAGCCCAAAACACAAAACTCAACCTCTGACGGCGCTCTAACATGGCCAAAAGTCTCAATGTCACTCTCAAGCCTCAGCCAAGGAAGATAGGGCCAAACTGTGCTTTCCAATCAATTTGTAGCACTCTTAGCTTTCAAACGAGCTATCGCACGACTCTACCATTTCTAGAACGGAAGTTGGAAGATCGCTGCCGAGGGGAGGGGGGTCGAAGTTCTTCATTTTTAGCCCTATAACGCTGGAAACAACTCCCGTACACCAAAAATTGGCCAAAAAGTCCAAATCCGCCGTCCATTTTCACGTACGAGGTTTCGTTTCGCCGCTACAGCCAGTTTCTCACTCAAAAACACACCTAAAACACACCTACACCCAAGAAACACAACATGTCGACGCAGAATTTCATCAGGAAACCAAATCTAAACACAAAACAACCCTGCAACCAATCCTACACACCAAAAACAAAGACCGCCTTCCAAGAACAACCACGACGGTCGACCACGACACACCCGGCCGGTCGACCCAGAACCACACCAACCCAACTCGTGCTCCAGAGGGGGGGCTGTGCGCAGTTGGGAGGATTCCTTACTACTAGCAACAAAGCCCCACCCCCCGTTTCGGAATCATACAAGAATACAGCCGAAACATCATGCAACCATATGCCAGCTCGCTAACATCGATCATGAGGTGCTGGACGCCGAAAGCCGGTCTTGTAAAGTGAATTTTCTACTGAAAACAATTTTCGACCAAAAATTTTGCTTAGTTCTTTATCTTTGCGAGTGGTTGTATCAAAATGGATCACCTATCGAGTGGTCAACTACATCATACAATCATTTGAAGGATCATGGACAAGATATATTGCGTGTTTTCTTTTAATCCTGTTTCAATTTTCTTAGACAGGTCAGAAGGACGATGGATCTATGGGGAAGTGGTAGATAAGTGGTAGATATTCTGTACGAAAGACGACGCTTATAACCAAGTAATCGAAAAACGAATGACAATGTCAATGCAACCACCGATAGGCTAGGCCTACTACTTGCTACAAATCTGCAGACAAAACTGACGATGACCGCCGAGCAAACGAAGCTTGTTAGGAATTTTATCGCTGGTGCTGAGTTTGCTGGCCCTGGACCACCTACCCAATGCATTGCGAAAGCATCTCCGTCGGCTTCTCGAAGGCAACGTTCATCCTGAACTTGGTAGAGGAAGCCGGTGAGAATCGGTTTTGAGACGGAATCATCTGGTACTGCGAAAGTATTATTCTGTACTCATGCAGCACAGCAGAGAGAGTCAATTTAGTACAATGGGATTGACGCATGAAATATTGCCGAGGAACCTCCAGGTAGAGGCCGGAAAATGCTTTTTCTTTGCAAACACTTGAAGAGATGAACTATTACTGTATAACAATGACGATGCTTTTATTTCATCATGAACTTGTTCTAAATTATTTCAGCATCACGCACATTGTTATTTCTTAATAAAATATAAAGAGTCATTTAATTTACTTCATGATCAGCATTTCCATTATTTCTTAAATGCATCACTTTCATGGGATGTAGGTAGTAGGCCTATATAGGCCATTATCTAAACGTGTACTGTTTCTGTAATCTTTAGATGGCGTAATGCAATTTGAGTTACTGTTTAGTATTTAGCAAATTAACATTATTTATTAAAGTGCTTAAGCATAATACAAACATCATCACAAGTCTCAACATTCATTTAAAAGTGAATAAAGTTTTCCGCGAATTTTGATAAATGTATATTTATTTTTCATTAATGCTGAATCTATTTATTTAGCGACATAATTGATAAGCTTACATTGTTTCAATCGAATGCAATGACAGGAAAAACATTTTTTAAAAAACATGTTCGAATTGGTAATCTGGGGAAGCCAATTTTACAAGTGTAAAACCACCTTGCACTATTTCAGAGACAGCTGCCTGTTAACAGTTAAACACCGTTGCGGGGTGCTCAGGCACACCAAGCATGTTGGAAGAAAAAATATTAGTTGAATAAGTTATGTTTAACTCGTGAAATTTTGTGACTTTTCATCAATTTTGCCTTCTTTCAATACAAGAAACCCAATTCACTGCGAACAATTTAATCATATAGAAATCAAAAACACTTAGTTAAGCGCCGCTGTCCCTGTTTAATAAACATTATTGAGTTAAATTACTGATTTATTTCTGGTAACTAACTTAATATTATTGCGCCAATCTGAATCCAGGTGAGCCTATTTGGTTTGATGGAAGTCCATAATCACGCATGAAAATGTCTAACCCAGGGATGCGGAGTCGGAGTCGGAGTCCCGGAGTCCTATCATTTTTGCTGGGGTCGGAGTCGGAGTCCTATCAAATGATAGCATTCCGGACTCCGGCCTACAACATGACCCGAAATATAATACAAACAAATTATTTATCCTCGTGCACAACTGTCACTGTCTTGATGTCAACTTTCTCCGTCAAACAAAAGTACAGGGACACTGCTACTTGCAAAGCTTGTAATAGTTGAGGGAATGAACCGTGAAAGTGAAAAAAGATTGTCTTTTCACTCGGCGATTTATAGAAGACAAGCCTTCCTAGCCTCGATCACACATACACACCAAAGGTCACATCAGAGACAAAAATGAAATACTAGTTTGTTTGAAAACATTAGACTGTACCTCTTACCCTCACATGAATCGTGTGTGATTTCTCCTCCAAAGCGCATATTAAAATCGAAAGTGTACTCATATTTTTTGAAGAAGGATGGTGGATTTTCCTGCCTGATAGAGACTGGAGAAAAGCCGTGTGAAGCACACATGAACAAGATGGGAGGAGCCCAGTCACATGCATCCAAATTAAAGCGACATTTGATAAGCTTTCATCGAAAATGATTGATGATTGATACAGCAATGATCACTGAATATAGGTTCAGGTAAGCTTATAATGATCTATGATGTATGTTTCTTTCAAAAAACTAGGCTATGTATACTTACCACCCGGAGTCACAATCCTATCAAAAGCCGGAGTCGATCAACCCCCGGAGTCGGAGTCCTATCAAAATGATAGGACTCCGCATCCTTGGTCTGACCAAAGACTATCAATCACATGCAAATTTCCCTATTCCTGCATGTTTCAGCTAAAATTCTATTCGTAACGAACACAATTGTTAGTGTTCATGTTTACGAAACATATGCTGCTGCCTAAATAGGCGTCATGAAAAACTTTTGGGCGTGATTGCTGTCTCTATCTGCTTTTGTTCTTTAGTCGGCCAGATATCACGTTTTTTTGAACTGGAATGCACTTGCAAAGTCAGGTTGCAACAATGAGCAAGGATCGAGTCGGACTTACGTACAAATAATAGGACCTGTGCTGGCAGAAACGGATGGTAGATTTCGTAACATAGACATTTCACGACTCGGCCTGTTTTTATCAGTCTGCAGTCTTAATTTTCCACTTTCTCTGGTCATGACGATGAGTCGATATCTTAGATCACGTTATCTTCATGATAACGATGATCGATTATCTTTATCACGTTTACTTAGAATTCGTCAATAGACCAATCAGCTTTGTGCACCGACCGTGAACTGCATTAGCCAACTGCTGTGAACAAAGAAAATTATTATGGCTACATTCATACAAGGTTCATGTCATTATTGTGATGACTCACATTGTGAAAAGAGAATATCGCATGGACAGTTCATGTATTTTTTACTTTATTTGACAGTGCCATTTCGTGGCATATCAAATGCAAAATTGTCTCCACTCCACTGCAGCTCCAGCCAGACCGTGAGTCAATGCGATTTCAAGAAAGGGCTAGGAATCATGCGGCCTTTGCTGCGCTTTCGAAGAGAGAAGAGTCAAATCTGTCTGAGATAAATCAATGGGTGTGCGATGGCATCATATGATTCGCATCGGAGTTGACGCAGACTTCAAACCTGGTCTTTCCTGTGTCACTTCATCAACCCGTACGAGGACGCAGCAAATTTGGTCATAGAAACAAAGATAGAAAGTCGAAAACATCTTGTGCTAAATGCAGATTTTTATTTGTGCACAGCATTAAGGTTTTCAATCCCAGGATCCCGAGATCCCGGGATTATTGAATTTTTACGGGATTCAGAATTCCGGGATTAGGTGAATGGGATCCCGGGATTCGCTAACATCTGTTTTTAGGCAGTTAGACTGTGTGAATCTGGAGTAACAAGGAAGTAACAATGAAGATAAACTCATTTCATTGTTGGAAATTGCAATATATTTCTCATACGATGATGAAAGTCATCCCAGTAGCCATTTATAATAGAATATAATGCTTACTAATTTAAATTATTAGTTAAAGTAGTCCTAATGAGGACTGATGGCGTTCTGCAATCCGCAAGTGTACAAAGGCAATGCTACTGTAACCATTGGATTAATCCGTTCTTAAAAGAACTCAATGTAGCTTTCTCGTGGCAACGAATTAAAATTGATCAGCTTTGGCCCAATATCTGGTAAAAATGGAAATCTTAAGACTTGTACTAATACCATAGATTCTAAACACTGCCGCATACACGTTCAAAACAGACGTCTAATATACTGTACCGACTACAGATGCTGATAGTGGAAATAGAATAAGACAATGGTCACCATAGGTTAAGGAAATTAAAAATGGATATTACAAAAGAACAGGAAACCGATGAATAGAAATTGGAAAAGTGGAGGTAAAATATGGAAATACAACGATGCTACTACACCGATTACAAGTGAACTATATCTGACACTACACAAAGTGGATAATTGTAAGAGTGGATAAGTGGAAAGTGGATAATGGAGGTAAACAACCCGAGTAAAAAAATATGCTATGCTTAATAGGTAGTTTAGTAAGCACCATAGATAAACTGCCAAGTTTTATAATAACTGCCTAGTATGGCGCTGCGTAGGCTATCCATGTTTTGCTTAGTAAGCACCATACATAAACTGCCAAGTTTTATAATAATTGCCTAGTGTGGTGCTGCGTAGGTAACCAATGTTCTGCCTAGTAAGCATCATAGATAAACTGCCAAGTTTTATGATAATTGCCTAGTATGGTACTGCGTAGGCTGTCAATGTTCTGCCTAGCATAAGCACTATAAATAAACTGCGAAGTTTAATATGAATTGCTTAGAATAGGATTGTTTGACCCAGCAAGCTGTGTGCTAAATATGACAACATCATTGAGATCAGTGCGCTTCCCGCAGTTGCTGCCGATGAAATTTACAAAACAATTAATAATGAAACTTTTCATGTATTAACATAGCAACAGCTGGAACTCATACACAATATACAACTGGATAGTGGAAAAAATTCATTCACATCAGATGAGAGCATGCATGCAGTTGTTCCAATTCTACGATGCGCTCAAATAAATAACTAGATAAAAGTAAACATTCATAGAAAAGGTAAGAGAAACATACTTCCTTAATTTGAGGAAAGCCCAAAAGCGAGAGATGTCGATCGACTTCCAATTTATATTGTTTTTGCGAGGCCTTTCGATTAGTCACTACAAAAAGCTGTCTTCGGCTGTCTTAGCCTCCTAGTGACTGAAAGGCCTCGCTAAAGAATAAAAATTAGAAGTCGAATGCATGGACTTTCCTCAAATTTGGATAAAAAATGTCTGGCCTTCTAAGTCTCTTCAGTGAAATACTTCCTTAAGTTTAAGAAAGCAGTTCCAAAGTCTTTTAAAGGACCCCAAGCTGCATTACTTATGAAAACAGCAGTTTCGCCGTCGTCGTGGACAGTCTAGCAAGGTTTTCGTCTGGTCTAACAAATGACTCACCGCATGTAGAGAATATATTTTCACAACTTCATCAAAATTCTGATCAAAAGTTTTTGAATAATATATCACAATTTTCAATATTAATAATTACAATAATGTCTATCATCTCACATGAAAGCAAAATATCGACGGCACGAAACATAAATATAGGAAGATGGTGTCTGTCTCGTTACATTTGTTTGAATAAAATTTGGATATATGTAAAGACAAAGGAGAGAAGGTAGGGTACAGCAAAATATTATGCTTTTACGTTTTCCATAAGTATATTGGAATACATTTCTGGGCCGCCTTCAAAAAATAGTGGTGAACTTTGACAGATGATACAGTGAAGAGACCATGTCAACGGTTAAAAGCATCTTATCGAACAATGTTTGCAACAATATTTTAGCAGTCCGCAAGTGCATATCGAGCAGAGAGCGTTCGAGAGGCACTGATAGTGGAAGTCTCCTTATAGAAGGCAGAGGCTACATACCTTTAACAGTGAACATTGTTTTGTCAGCACTTGGTTGTCGATGAGAATCTCCTCCCAAACGTAGCGGCTTTTCGATAGGAATCGTCTTGTGAAGATCAGTCGCATGAGCCTCTAGCTGAACATGGGGATATCCGCATCTAAAATTGAGATAAGCAACATCAACATAGGGTTACTACATGATAAAGCTTCATTTTTTGCACAGGTACACGAAATTTGGGAACCTCCACTAACGTATTATAAAGCAGACAATTGAAGAATTAGTAATTATTAAAAAGTAGGCTACACTCAAACTCAGCAAACGTTAAACCCTCCCTCTGCAGTTTAGAGACGGAAATCTCATCTCTCGAACTTTGAGATGACAACTCTCACCCTCGCCGCTTGCTGCAAGGTTGGGCAAAATCTTGGGGTCAAAACCCAAAACCCAAGTTTAAATAAATGAATGAAATCAAGTAGACGAAGTGAATTCTTTGTATTTTGTGCTGACATAAAGATTCTTCTATAGGCCAAAATTCCTATTGGGCCCATGAGAAGTGAGGTATTAGTGGGAAACGATTTATTATTGCAATAATTAGTGTAATTAGTCGCCTAAGTACATGTATTACGTCATAAAGTTTTCTTTTAATTTAACCAACACTGATATACTGACTATTGAAGATCTTATGATTGAGTTGCACATTGCTCATAGCAAAGCAATTGTTTTTCATTTTATCATTCAGAAATATAAACAGGCTTGATAAATATTATAGCTGCGCAGTAAGTGAATGGTTAAACATATTTAGAATGCGAAATCGGAATGATTTTAATTTTTGGATAAATGTCGGCCATCGCAGAAAGTTAAGGGTTAGAAGATAACTGCGAAGATGTAAAATATGCGGAATATATAAAAATTCAATATGCACAAATGCAGCAAAAGACATGTAAACTTGCAATAGATACAATGTGTATGAACTTTCAATGCGCGGTATTGTCAAGCCCAGAATGAAATAGCTAATAATCACAAGTATTTCACTTTTGAAATGTTCTGTGAATCCAGTGGAAATTTGATAAAATATCAGAACTTTATGCTCTTATCCTGTATCTCTCCTAAGATTCAAATCAAAATATTAATTTTTGTAACTTGATCTGTATATATTCAGCATTAATAGAAAACCCAAGTTTTGTATCACTTGCCCAAGGTCGACCCAAAACCCTAGGTCCAACCTTGCTTGCTGTCACTTCAGCACGTGTGTCAAATACAATGATTAGAATCTAACATAGGAAGCGGTCGGGGAATCAAGGGCGTTAATGTTCTTTATTGACAAATCAGTTGTCACTCACTTAGTATAATACCATGATACGATGATTAGAGCTGTAAATTTCCAATTATAGCTCTAGTTTATTTAAATCATTCTTAGTCAAAGATAGAAAGCAAAATGACTATATTAGGCATTTTTCTTTACTGATGCAACTTGGGATTGTATTTTTAGTTATCGCTTCGCATGATATCTTTTGTATTTTTTTATCTAACTTAAATGAAGTTAAAAAATGTGATTTCAGCATAATGAATATATGTTTTGAGTTGATCAGACATTTTGAGAGAGAGAGATTAATTTATTTCAAAATGAAAATCGAAATCACAAAGATTGTCTCTTATTATCTCCTAAATTGATATATGCAAAGGTTTCAAAGCAACTTCCACCTAAACAATCATTACGGCTCTATACTTTGATGAAATAGGAACCATGAGATTTGTACAAATACTGAAAGATAGACCGAAATACCCTTTTGAGACTAGTACCTAATAAGGATGACCGACATACAAGCACATGTAATTCACTTAATGCGCTCTCCAAGTGAAATACAACAACGCGAATCCTCAGTTTTAGGAAACAGAAACTGTTGTTGTACAGTATATTCGAATGTACCACACCAATCATCGCGGCAGATCGTTCTCTAAGTAACGTCCATGGTCACTCTCATGGTCACTCTCATGCACTGTTGTTTTGCTATAGGGTTTTTTAACGTGCAACTGGACACAATTTCTACAGTTCTAAATTTAAATGTCCAGTTGCTTTTCCTGGTTTGTGCAGTTGAAAACTTAGTAGTCAGGAAAACATGTGAATTAATAAAAACGTAACAAGTAGTAAGCAAAACTCCACTTCTGGACCGCGCAAGATGGCGGCCATCGCTGCGTCCCCCCCCTCTGGCACGGCAGAGTGTCGTGGTCGGCCGCCGTGGTGCTTCGTGTCTGAGTCCCCCCCCCTCTGGAACGACAGAGGTTGTGGTCTGTCGTGGTGTGCCGGCCAGGTGGGTCCACGTTCACAACATGTTCGCTGACGTCCCCCCCCCTCTGGAACGACAGAGGTTGTGGTCTGTCGTGGTGTGCCGGCCAGGTGGGTCCACGTTCACAACATGTTCGCTGACGTCCCCCCCCCTCTGCAACGACAGAGTGTGAGACTCGGGTGAGTTGGTCCGACCGCCTGGTTGACGTGGGCGACCGTCTAGGTTGACGTGGGCGACCGCCAGGATTAGTCTTGAGGCTATAGTGTGTGATGTTTTTGGTGTGTAGCGTCCAAACGAAGCATCGGATGAGAAAACGGAGGCCAGATTCGGAATCTACGTGAAATTTTGGGTTAGGAAGGATGTTTCCAGCGAAATCTGAGAGAAAAAATTTTCGGCTGACGTCCCCCCCCCTGGACAGCTTGCTTCCAGTGGACGGATTTTGTCGTGCGATAGCTCGTTTGAAAGCTAAGAGTGAGACAAAGTCAGTGAAAGAATCGGCTTGTTCGTATCTGCCTTCGTTTAGATGTGAGACGCCATTTAAGATTTTGGGACATTGGTGAAAAACGACAGAGTTAGAATTTGGGACGTTTTGGGCTGTAGCTTCAAAACGAACTATCGGATTGGTAAACGGATGCCAGATTTGGAATCAACTTGATGTTATTGTCCAATGAGGATCATCATCCAATGAGAATCAAGCATTTCTTTATAAATAGCGAGCCTTCCACAGTGAGAATCATTCCATCGTTGAATCACACGAGTGACGGACGCACATTTTCTCTCTCTCTAGTTCCCTGTTCTATTATCCAACTAAAATGGTAAGTCGCTACTTCCCTCCCTCTCCTCCCTTGAACGTAAACTTAATACAATCTTTTTTCATTTTCAGGCATCTACTCCATCTGCTGCACTAGTAGGACAAAATGGCGATCAAACGTTACAAGGTTCGCTACGGTCAGATCATCTACAACTGAGGCCAGTGGAAGAAACATCCAAGGTACATAATCCTACACCGCTACAGCGTAAATTTAAACAAGCCTTGCGTTATGATGATCATAGCGTAGTACTCCAAACGGGAATGCTCCCTTCCACGGATGTCAAGATAATGCACAATCAGTATGGGGACTACATACTGATCCCCGTGAGTCCATACATTCGCCACCAACTTGATATTATTGAGGAGTACGTGACATTAAATATGGACATTCCTACTCCTCTTGCTCAAGAGTGGAAGGCGAGAGATGACAAGGATACTCCCTATAGAAAGATTTGGGATGGTAATCACATTTGCCTACCGGTATCACATTGGTGTACTTACTATAAGAAGGAGGGAGATCATTCAATACCCATCAGATGTGATGAGCTCGGAGAAGGTACTTGGGATATCCTTTTCAAAGTGAATGGGCTATATTATGGTCGACACAAGGATAATAAAATAGCCTCTCTCTCCATGCATATGGAATCCATCCTATATATTCCGAAACCACCCAACGTGGACGACATAATTGATCAAATCCTTAACAGCAGTGGTACGAAGCGCAAGTCGGAGAAGAATGCTACATCAAAACGCAAATCAAAGAAGGAGAATTGCTAGTCCTTTCCTAACTCTACCCTATGACAATTCGCTTATGTGCTTTGAGTGTCGTAGACGTGGTCTAATTATTAGATACATTTTACTTCTTCGTTGCCATCATATCATTTGTGTATTTTGTCGTGAAAAGCATCGATGTAATTCTTCATTTTGTAATATGTTATAGAACGTTTCCTTAGATGTGTAAATTTCCGTTTTAGGCTTCTATCATCATTTTTATGGATTGTGAGGGTGAACCTGTACAGGAGCTCAGTGCTATTGCTATGAACAATTGGACATATCAGATTGTTAGTGTCTATCATCAACATGCCAACTGCGATCCCAATGTTGATCAATGGGCGAGAAAACACATTCATGGACTTAATCTGAATATTTGCAAGACTATGGCTTTTCTTGTGAGAGTGCTCTTCTTATTGACTTTAAACGATGGTTAGCTGCTTTCAATGTTATACGCATCTTTTGTAATAATCCTGGTAAGGAGAGGAAAGTATTTCCCAATCTAATCATTGATGATATTTTGCTCCCACCTTGGGATAGTAGAGTGAATCAACATTATCATGAAGTCACAAAACGTTTTAAGGATTTGTGTGTTCCTATTTTGTCTGTTCGTTGTAGTAGCTACGTTCATAACCAATGCTTCTTTCCTCCTTACCTCAACACTGCCAAAGTCCTGTATGGTTATCATTGCTCGCTGTATGATAGTTACCAGCTGTATCTATTTTATCTCTTTCAAACCATTGATTTATAATGCATGCTTGTTACCATTATTCAATAAATGTTACTATGAGAAGAGTTGTTGTTTTCATGCAATGGATGGGTTAGATAAAGGGCGATCATGTCTTTCTCAAACGACTGCGGAACATTACGTTTTCATAGGCAAAGTTTAAAAGGAGCTGTTCAAGATTATGTGATAAAATTTCATAAAGATGAGACCGACATCGAAGCAGTGGTCGATGATGCTAGCACTCTATTTCTAGAGTTAATGAATACATTCTCTGATAGCATTATCATGGCGCGATTAGTTGCGAAAATTAAGTTTAGTCATTTTGGAAAGCAAGAGGTGGAAAGTCGCTCTTTCCATTTTGCTTCTTATTCAATGGAAGTGGTAGATCACCCCGAAGAATCTTTTAAAAGACATATGATAAAAATTGCTGAACGTCTTAACGCATTTAACCATCATGGTAGCAGTCTAGTGATTGAAGCGATTTCAGATATTCACATTCAACTTTCCATAAAGAAAAATTGAAAATGCAGTGGTACTTGAATGTAGCACAACTGGTTTTCGAGCTATGTCTGCTCACTCTCGAAGTATATTCCTTCTGTACATGTGTCTATTATTTAGAAAAGGCTAGCAAATTCATATCTTCAAAAAGACTTGCTATAGACATCAGTAACGGTGAAACTATGTGTTGCGATGTATGTAAGCGAAAGGATGGAAATGAAAAGCGCATCTTCAAGAGATGTTAGCATGCTTTTTGTCAACGCTGTTTCATACGTAATTGCATTCAACTT